>OZ024929.1:38618047-39116075 GCA_964017235.1 Sabellastarte sp. h YS-2021
ATGTAAGTCTCAAAGCTGTTCATATATTTATTAGTGCCACTCCCCCAATAATTTGCCCAAGTTGCAGCATTATAGCCCAATATTTGGCTTGGTTAGGCCGCCAAAATGGCGCACTGCCTACATGGGTTTATTGCAGCCAGACCCCTCCATTGCAGGTTACAGAGCAATGTGACATGGGTTTAACTCCTCTGTACGTCTCAAAGCTGTTCCACCTTTATTGGTGTAATTCACTCAGTGTTTGGTCCAAAATTGCAGCATAATATTTTAATATTTGGCTTAGTTATGGTGGAAACATGACCCGCTGTATATACTAGTTTACTGCAACCAGTGTACCCCACTACCAGTCGTAAAAGCCTGCGACAAGAGTTTCCCTTCACAGATGTAAGTCTCAAAGCTGTTCTATATTTATTAGTGCCACTCCCCCAATAATTTGCCCAAGTTGCAGCATTATAGCCCAATATTCGGCTTGGTTAGGCCGCCAAAATGGCGCACTGCCTACATGGGTTTATTGCAGCCAGACCCCTCCATTGCAGGTTACAGAGCAATGTGACATGGGTTTAACTCCTCTGTACGTCTCAAAGCTGTTCCACCTTTATTGGTGTAATTCACTCAGTGTTTGGTCCAAATTGCAGCATAATATTTTAATATTTGGCTTAGTTATGGTGGAAACATGACCCGCTGTATATACTAGTTTACTGCAACCAGTGTACCCCACTACCAGTCGTAAAAGCCTGCGACAAGAGTTTCCTTCACAGATGTAAGTCTCAAAGCTGTTCTATATTTATTAGTGCCACTCCCCCAATAATTTGCCCAAGTTGCAGCATTATAGCCCAATATTCGGCTTGGTTAGGCCGCCAAAATGGCGCACTGCCTACATGGGTTTATTGCAGCCAGACCCCTCCATTGCAGGTTACAGAGCAATGTGACATGGGTTTAACTCCTCTGTACGTCTCAAAGCTGTTCCACCTTTATTGGTGTAATTCACTCAGTGTTTGGTCCAAATTGCAGCATAATATTTTAATATTTGGCTTAGTTATGGTGGAAACATGACCCGCTGTATATACTAGTTTACTGCAACCAGTGTACCCCACTACCAGTCGTAAAAGCCTGCGACAAGAGTTTCCTTCACAGATGTAAGTCTCAAAGCTGTTCTATATTTATTAGTGCCACTCCCCCAATAATTTGCCCAAGTTGCAGCATTATAGCCCAATATTTGGCTTGGTTAGGCCGCCAAAATGGCGCACTGCCTACATGGGTTTATTGCAGCCAGACCCCTCCATTGCAGGTTACAGAGCAATGTGACATGGGTTTAACTCCTCTGTACGTCTCAAAGCTGTTCCACCTTTATTGGTGTAATTCACTCAGTGTTTGGTCCAAATTGCAGCATAATATTTTAATATTTGGCTTAGTTATGGTGGAAACATGACCCGCTGTATATACTAGTTTACTGCAACCAGTGTACCCCACTACCAGTCGTAAAAGCCTGCGACAAGAGTTTCCTTCACAGATGTAAGTCTCAAAGCTGTTCTATATTTATTAGTGCCACTCCCCCAATAATTTGCCCAAGTTGCAGCATTATAGCCCAATATTTGGCTTGGTTAGGCCGCCAAAATGGCGCACTGCCTACATGGGTTTATTGCAGCCAGACCCCTCCATTGCAGGTTACAGAGCAATGTGACATGGGTTTAACTCCTCTGTACGTCTCAAAGCTGTTCCACCTTTATTGGTGTAATTCACTCAGTGTTTGGTCCAAATTGCAGCATAATATTTTAATATTTGGCTTAGTTATGGTGGAAACATGACCCGCTGTATATACTAGTTTACTGCAACCAGTGTACCCCACTACCAGTCGTAAAAGCCTGCGACAAGAGTTTCCTTCACAGATGTAAGTCTCAAAGCTGTTCTATATTTATTAGTGCCACTCCCCCAATAATTTGCCCAAGTTGCAGCATTATAGCCCAATATTCGGCTTGGTTAGGCCGCCAAAATGGCGCACTGCCTACATGGGTTTATTGCAGCCAGACCCCTCCATTGCAGGTTACAGAGCAATGTGACATGGGTTTAACTCCTCTGTACGTCTCAAAGCTGTTCCACCTTTATTGGTGTAATTCACTCAGTGTTTGGTCCAAATTGCAGCATAATATTTTAATATTTGGCTTAGTTATGGTGGAAACATGACCCGCTGTATATACTAGTTTACTGCAACCAGTGTACCCCACTACCAGTCGTAAAAGCCTGCGACAAGAGTTTCCTTCACAGATGTAAGTCTCAAAGCTGTTCTATATTTATTAGTGCCACTCCCCCAATAATTTGCCCAAGTTGCAGCATTATAGCCCAATATTCGGCTTGGTTAGGCCGCCAAAATGGCGCACTGCCTACATGGGTTTATTGCAGCCAGACCCCTCCATTGCAGGTTACAGAGCAATGTGACATGGGTTTAACTCCTCTGTACGTCTCAAAGCTGTTCCACCTTTATTGGTGTAATTCACTCAGTGTTTGGTCCAAATTGCAGCATAATATTTTAATATTTGGCTTAGTTATGGTGGAAACATGACCCGCTGTATATACTAGTTTACTGCAACCAGTGTACCCCACTACCAGTCGTAAAAGCCTGCGACAAGAGTTTCCTTCACAGATGTAAGTCTCAAAGCTGTTCTATATTTATTAGTGCCACTCCCCCAATAATTTGCCCAAGTTGCAGCATTATAGCCCAATATTCGGCTTGGTTAGGCCGCCAAAATGGCGCACTGCCTACATGGGTTTATTGCAGCCAGACCCCTCCATTGCAGGTTACAGAGCAATGTGACATGGGTTTAACTCCTCTGTACGTCTCAAAGCTGTTCCACCTTTATTGGTGTAATTCACTCAGTGTTTGTTCCAAATTGCAGCATAATATTTTAATATTTGGCTTAGTTATGGTGGAAACATGACCCGCTGTATATACTAGTTTACTGCAACCAGTGTACCCCACTACCAGTCGTAAAAGCCTGCGACAAGAGTTTCCTTCACAGATGTAAGTCTCAAAGCTGTTCTATATTTATTAGTGCCACTCCCCCAATAATTTGCCCAAGTTGCAGCATTATAGCCCAATATTTGGCTTGGTTAGGCCGCCAAAATGGCGCACTGCCTACATGGGTTTATTGCAGCCAGACCCCTCCATTGCAGGTTACAGAGCAATGTGACATGGGTTTAACTCCTCTGTACGTCTCAAAGCTGTTCCACCTTTATTGGTGTAATTCACTCAGTGTTTGGTCCAAATTGCAGCATAATATTTTAATATTTGGCTTAGTTATGGTGGAAACATGACCCGCTGTATATACTAGTTTACTGCAACCAGTGTACCCCACTACCAGTCGTAAAAGCCTGCGACAAGAGTTTCCTTCACAGATGTAAGTCTCAAAGCTGTTCTATATTTATTAGTGCCACTCCCCCAATAATTTGCCCAAGTTGCAGCATTATAGCCCAATATTCGGCTTGGTTAGGCCGCCAAAATGGTGCACTGCCTACATGGGTTTATTGCAGCCAGACCCCTCCATTGCAGGTTACAGACCAATGTGACATGGGTTTAACTCCTCTGTACGTCTCAAAGCTGTTCCACCTTTATTGGTGTAATTCACTCAGTGTTTGGTCCAAATTGCAGCATAATATTTTAATATTTGGCTTAGTTATGGTGGAAACATGACCCGCTGTATGTACTAGTTTACTGCAACCAGTGTACCCCACTACCAGTCGTAAAAGCCTGCGACAATAGTTTCCTTCACAGATGTAAGTCTCAAAGCTGTTCTATATTTATTAGTGCCACTCCCCCAATAATTTGCCCAAGTTGCAGCATTATAGCCCAATATTCGGCTTGGTTAGGCCGCCAAAATGGCGCACTGCCTACATGGGTTTATTGCAGCCAGACCCCTCCATTGCAGGTTACAGAGCAATGTGACATGGGTTTAACTCCTCTGTACGTCTCAAAGCTGTTCCACCTTTATTGGTGTAATTCACTCAGTGTTTGGTCCAAATTGCAGCATAATATTTTAATATTTGGCTTAGTTATGGTGGAAACATGACCCGCTGTATGTACTAGTTTACTGCAACCAGTGTACCCCACTACCAGTCGTAAAAGCCTGCGACAATAGTTTCCTTCACAGATGTAAGTCTCAAAGCTGTTCTATATTTATTAGTGCCACTCCCCCAATAATTTGCCCAAGTTGCAGCATTATAGCCCAATATTCGGCTTGGTTAGGCCGCAAAAATGGCGCACTGCCTACATGGGTTTATTGCAGCCAGACCCCTCCATTGCAGGTTACAGAGCAATGTGACATGGGTTTAACTCCTCTGTACGTCTCAAAGCTGTTCCACCTTTATTGGTGTAATTCACTCAGTGTTTGGTCCAAATTGCAGCATAATATTTTAATATTTGGCTTAGTTATGGTGGAAACATGACCCGCTGTATATACTAGTTTACTGCAACCAGTGTACCCCACTACCAGTCGTAAAAGCCTGCGACAAGAGTTTCCTTCACAGATGTAAGTCTCAAAGCTGTTCTATATTTATTAGTGCCACTCCCCCAATAATTTGCCCAAGTTGCAGCATTATAGCCCAATATTCGGCTTGGTTAGGCCGCCAAAATGGCGCACTGCCTACATGGGTTTATTGCAGCCAGACCCCTCCATTGCAGGTTACAGAGCAATGTGACATGGGTTTAACTCCTCTGTACGTCTCAAAGCTGTTCCACCTTTATTGGTGTAATTCACTCAGTGTTTGTTCCAAATTGCAGCATAATATTTTAATATTTGGCTTAGTTATGGTGGAAACATGACCCGCTGTATATACTAGTTTACTGCAACCAGTGTACCCCACTACCAGTCGTAAAAGCCTGCGACAAGAGTTTCCTTCACAGATGTAAGTCTCAAAGCTGTTCTATATTTATTAGTGCCACTCCCCCAATAATTTGCCCAAGTTGCAGCATTATAGCCCAATATTTGGCTTGGTTAGGCCGCCAAAATGGCGCACTGCCTACATGGGTTTATTGCAGCCAGACCCCTCCATTGCAGGTTACAGAGCAATGTGACATGGGTTTAACTCCTCTGTACGTCTCAAAGCTGTTCCACCTTTATTGGTGTAATTCACTCAGTGTTTGGTCCAAATTGCAGCATAATATTTTAATATTTGGCTTAGTTATGGTGGAAACATGACCCGCTGTATATACTAGTTTACTGCAACCAGTGTACCCCACTACCAGTCGTAAAAGCCTGCGACAAGAGTTTCCTTCACAGATGTAAGTCTCAAAGCTGTTCTATATTTATTAGTGCCACTCCCCCAATAATTTGCCCAAGTTGCAGCATTATAGCCCAATATTCGGCTTGGTTAGGCCGCCAAAATGGTGCACTGCCTACATGGGTTTATTGCAGCCAGACCCCTCCATTGCAGGTTACAGAGCAATGTGACATGGGTTTAACTCCTCTGTACGTCTCAAAGCTGTTCCACCTTTATTGGTGTAATTCACTCAGTGTTTGGTCCAAATTGCAGCATAATATTTTAATATTTGGCTTAGTTATGGTGGAAACATGACCCGCTGTATGTACTAGTTTACTGCAACCAGTGTACCCCACTACCAGTCGTAAAGCCTGCGACAATAGTTTCCTTCACAGATGGTAAGTCTCAAAGCTGTTCTATATTTATTAGTGCCACTCCCCAATAATTTGCCCAAGTTGCAGCATTATAGCCCAATATTCGGCTTGGTTAGGCCGCCAAAAATGGCGCACTGCCTACATGGGTTTATTGCAGCCAGACCCCTCCCATTGCAGGTTACAGAGCAATGTGACATGGGTTTAACTCCTCTGTACGTCTCAAAGCTGTTCCACCTTTATTGGTGTAATTCACTCAGTGTTTGGTCCAAATTGCAGCATAATATTTAATATTTGGCTTAGTTATGGTGGAAACATGACCCGCTGTATGTACTAGTTTACTGCAACCAGTGGTACCCCACTACCAGTCGTAAAAGCCTGCGACAAGAGTTTCCTTCACAGATGTAAGTCTCAAAGCTGTTCTATATTTATTAGTGCCACTCCCCCAATAATTTGCCCAAGTTGCAGCATTATAGCCCAATATTCGGCTTGGTTAGGCCGCAAAAATGGCGCACTGCCTACATGGGTTTATTGCAGCCAGACCCCTCCATTGCAGGTTACAGAGCAATGTGACATGGGTTTAACTCCTCTGTACGTCTCAAAGCTGTTCCACCTTTATTGGTGTAATTCACTCAGTGTTTGGTCCAAATTGCAGCATAATATTTTAATATTTGGCTTAGTTATGGTGGAAACATGACCCGCTGTATATACTAGTTTACTGCAACCAGTGTACCCCACTACCAGTCGTAAAAGCCTGCGACAAGAGTTTCCTTCACAGATGTAAGTCTCAAAGCTGTTCTATATTTATTAGTGCCACTCCCCCAATAATTTGCCCAAGTTGCAGCATTATAGCCCAATATTCGGCTTGGTTAGGCCGCCAAAATGGCGCACTGCCTACATGGGTTTATTGCAGCCAGACCCCTCCATTGCAGGTTACAGAGCAATGTGACATGGGTTTAACTCCTCTGTACGTCTCAAAGCTGTTCCACCTTTATTGGTGTAATTCACTCAGTGTTTGGTCCAAATTGCAGCATAATATTTTAATATTTGGCTTAGTTATGGTGGAAACATGACCCGCTGTATGTACTAGTTTACTGCAACCAGTGTACCCCACTACCAGTCGTAAAAGCCTGCGACAATAGTTTCCTTCACAGATGTAAGTCTCAAAGCTGTTCTATATTTATTAGTGCCACTCCCCCAATAATTTGCCCAAGTTGCAGCATTATAGCCCAATATTCGGCTTGGTTAGGCCGCCAAAATGGCGCACTGCCTACATGGGTTTATTGCAGCCAGACCCCTCCATTGCAGGTTACAGAGCAATGTGACATGGGTTTAACTCCTCTGTACGTCTCAAAGCTGTTTCCACCTTTATTGGTGTAATTCACTCAGTGTTTGGTCCAAATTGCAGCATAATATTTTAATATTTGGCTTAGTTATGGTGGAAACATGACCCGCTGTATATACTAGTTTACTGCAACCAGTGTACCCCACTACCAGTCGTAAAAGCCTGCGACAAGAGTTTCCTTCACAGATGTAAGTCTCAAAGCTGTTCTATATTTATTAGTGCCACTCCCCCAATAATTTGCCCAAGTTGCAGCATTATAGCCCAATATTTCGGCTTGGTTAGGCCGCCAAAATGGCGCACTGCCTACATGGGTTTATTGCAGCCAGACCCCTCCACTGCAGGTTACAGAGCAATGTGACATGGGTTTAACTCCTCTGTACGTCTCAAAGCTGTTCCACCTTTATTGGTGTAATTCACTCAGTGTTTGGTCCAAATTGCAGCATAATATTTTAATATTTGGCTTAGTTATGGTGGAAACATGACCCGCTGTATATACTAGTTTACTGCAACCAGTGTACCCCACTACCAGTCGTAAAAGCCTGCGACAAGAGTTTCCTTCACAGATGTAAGTCTCAAAGCTGTTCTATATTTATTAGTGCCACTCCCCCAATAATTTGCCCAAGTTGCAGCATTATAGCCCAATATTTGGCTTGGTTAGGCCGCCAAAAATGGCGCACTGCCTACATGGGTTTATTGCAGCCAGACCCCTCCATTGCAGGTTACAGAGCAATGTGACATGGGTTTAACTCCTCTGTAACGTCTCAAAGCTGTTCCACCTTTATTGGTGTAATTCACTCAGTGTTTGGTCCAAATTGCAGCATAATATTTTAATATTTGGCTTAGTTATGGTGGAAACATGACCCGCTGTATATACTAGTTTACTGCAACCAGTGTACCCCACTACCAGTCGTAAAAGCCTGCGACAAGAGTTTCCTTCACAGATGTAAGTCTCAAAGCTGTTCTATATTTATTAGTGCCACTCCCCCAATAATTTGCCCAAGTTGCAGCATTATAGCCCAATATTTGGCTTGGTTAGGCCGCCAAAATGGCGCACTGCCTACATGGGTTTATTGCAGCCCAGACCCCCTCCATTGCAGGTTACAGAGCAATGTGACATGGGTTTAACTCCTCTGTACGTCTCAAAGCTGTTCCACCTTTATTGGTGTAATTCACTCAGTGTTTGGTCCAAATTGCAGCATAATATTTTAATATTTGGCTTAGTTATGGTGGAAACATGACCCGCTGTATATACTAGTTTACTGCAACCAGTGTACCCCACTACCAGTCGTAAAAGCCTGCGACAAGAGTTTCCTTCACAGATGTAAGTCTCAAAGCTGTTCTATATTTATTAGTGCCACTCCCCCAATAATTTGCCCAAGTTGCAGCATTATAGCCCAATATTCGGCTTGGTTAGGCCGCCAAAATGGCGCACTGCCTACATGGGTTTATTGCAGCCAGACCCCTCCATTGCAGGTTACAGAGCAATGTGACATGGGTTTAACTCCTCTGTACGTCTCAAAGCTGTTCCACCTTTATTGGTGTAATTCACTCAGTGTTTGGTCCAAATTGCAGCATAATATTTTAATATTTGGCTTAGTTATGGTGGAAACATGACCCGCTGTATATACTAGTTTACTGCAACCAGTGTACCCCACTACCAGTCGTAAAAGCCTGCGACAAGAGTTTCCTTCACAGATGTAAGTCTCAAAGCTGTTCTATATTTATTAGTGCCACTCCCCCAATAATTTGCCCAAGTTGCAGCATTATAGCCCAATATTTGGCTTGGTTAGGCCGCCAAAATGGCGCACTGCCTACATGGGTTTATTGCAGCCAGACCCCTCCATTGCAGGTTACAGAGCAATGTGACATGGGTTTAACTCCTCTGTACGTCTCAAAGCTGTTCCACCTTTATTGGTGTAATTCACTCAGTGTTTGGTCCAAATTGCAGCATAATATTTTAATATTTGGCTTAGTTATGGTGGAAACATGACCCGCTGTATATACTAGTTTACTGCAACCAGTGTACCCCACTACCAGTCGTAAAAGCCTGCGACAAGAGTTTCCTTCACAGATGTAAGTCTCAAAGCTGTTCTATATTTATTAGTGCCACTCCCCCAATAATTTGCCCAAGTTGCAGCATTATAGCCCAATATTTGGCTTGGTTAGGCCGCCAAAATGGCGCACTGCCTACATGGGTTTATTGCAGCCAGACCCCTCCATTGCAGGTTACAGAGCAATGTGACATGGGTTTAACTCCTCTGTACGTCTCAAAGCTGTTCCACCTTTATTGGTGTAATTCACTCAGTGTTTGGTCCAAATTGCAGCATAATATTTTAATATTTGGCTTAGTTATGGTGGAAACATGACCCGCTGTATATACTAGTTTACTGCAACCAGTGTACCCCACTACCAGTCGTAAAAGCCTGCGACAAGAGTTTCCTTCACAGATGTAAGTCTCAAAGCTGTTCTATATTTATTAGTGCCACTCCCCCAATAATTTGCCCAAGTTGCAGCATTATAGCCCAATATTTGGCTTGGTTAGGCCGCCAAAATGGCGCACTGCCTACATGGGTTTATTGCAGCCAGACCCCTCCATTGCAGGTTACAGAGCAATGTGACATGGGTTTAACTCCTCTGTACGTCTCAAAGCTGTTCCACCTTTATTGGTGTAATTCACTCAGTGTTTGGTCCAAATTGCAGCATAATATTTTAATATTTGGCTTAGTTATGGTGGAAACATGACCCGCTGTATATACTAGTTTACTGCAACCAGTGTACCCCACTACCAGTCGTAAAAGCCTGCGACAAGAGTTTCCTTCACAGATGTAAGTCTCAAAGCTGTTCTATATTTATTAGTGCCACTCCCCCAATAATTTGCCCAAGTTGCAGCATTATAGCCCAATATTTGGCTTGGTTAGGCCGCCAAAATGGCGCACTGCCTACATGGGTTTATTGCAGCCAGACCCCTCCATTGCAGGTTACAGAGCAATGTGACATGGGTTTAACTCCTCTGTACGTCTCAAAGCTGTTCCACCTTTATTGGTGTAATTCACTCAGTGTTTGGTCCAAATTGCAGCATAATATTTTAATATTTGGCTTAGTTATGGTGGAAACATGACCCGCTGTATATACTAGTTTACTGCAACCAGTGTACCCCACTACCAGTCGTAAAAGCCTGCGACAAGAGTTTCCTTCACAGATGTAAGTCTCAAAGCTGTTCTATATTTATTAGTGCCACTCCCCCAATAATTTGCCCAAGTTGCAGCATTATAGCCCAATATTTGGCTTGGTTAGGCCGCCAAAATGGCGCACTGCCTACATGGGTTTATTGCAGCCAGACCCCTCCATTGCAGGTTACAGAGCAATGTGACATGGGTTTAACTCCTCTGTACGTCTCAAAGCTGTTCCACCTTTATTGGTGTAATTCACTCAGTGTTTGGTCCAAATTGCAGCATAATATTTTAATATTTGGCTTAGTTATGGTGGAAACATGACCCGCTGTATATACTAGTTTACTGCAACCAGTGTACCCCACTACCAGTCGTAAAAGCCTGCGACAAGAGTTTCCTTCACAGATGTAAGTCTCAAAGCTGTTCTATATTTATTAGTGCCACTCCCCCAATAATTTGCCCAAGTTGCAGCATTATAGCCCAATATTTGGCTTGGTTAGGCCGCCAAAATGGCGCACTGCCTACATGGGTTTATTGCAGCCAGACCCCTCCATTGCAGGTTACAGAGCAATGTGACATGGGTTTAACTCCTCTGTACGTCTCAAAGCTGTTCCACCTTTATTGGTGTAATTCACTCAGTGTTTGGTCCAAATTGCAGCATAATATTTTAATATTTGGCTTAGTTATGGTGGAAACATGACCCGCTGTATATACTAGTTTACTGCAACCAGTGTACCCCACTACCAGTCGTAAAAGCCTGCGACAAGAGTTTCCTTCACAGATGTAAGTCTCAAAGCTGTTCTATATTTATTAGTGCCACTCCCCCAATAATTTGCCCAAGTTGCAGCATTATAGCCCAATATTTGGCTTGGTTAGGCCGCCAAAATGGCGCACTGCCTACATGGGTTTATTGCAGCCAGACCCCTCCATTGCAGGTTACAGAGCAATGTGACATGGGTTTAACTCCTCTGTACGTCTCAAAGCTGTTCCACCTTTATTGGTGTAATTCACTCAGTGTTTGGTCCAAATTGCAGCATAATATTTTAATATTTGGCTTAGTTATGGTGGAAACATGACCCGCTGTATATACTAGTTTACTGCAACCAGTGTACCCCACTACCAGTCGTAAAAGCCTGCGACAAGAGTTTCCTTCACAGATGTAAGTCTCAAAGCTGTTCTATATTTATTAGTGCCACTCCCCCAATAATTTGCCCAAGTTGCAGCATTATAGCCCAATATTTGGCTTGGTTAGGCCGCCAAAATGGCGCACTGCCTACATGGGTTTATTGCAGCCAGACCCCTCCATTGCAGGTTACAGAGCAATGTGACATGGGTTTAACTCCTCTGTACGTCTCAAAGCTGTTCCACCTTTATTGGTGTAATTCACTCAGTGTTTGGTCCAAATTGCAGCATAATATTTTAATATTTGGCTTAGTTATGGTGGAAACATGACCCGCTGTATATACTAGTTTACTGCAACCAGTGTACCCCACTACCAGTCGTAAAAGCCTGCGACAAGAGTTTCCTTCACAGATGTAAGTCTCAAAGCTGTTCTATATTTATTAGTGCCACTCCCCCAATAATTTGCCCAAGTTGCAGCATTATAGCCCAATATTCGGCTTGGTTAGGCCGCCAAAATGGCGCACTGCCTACATGGGTTTATTGCAGCCAGACCCCTCCATTGCAGGTTACAGAGCAATGTGACATGGGTTTAACTCCTCTGTACGTCTCAAAGCTGTTCCACCTTTATTGGTGTAATTCACTCAGTGTTTGGTCCAAATTGCAGCATAATATTTTAATATTTGGCTTAGTTATGGTGGAAACATGACCCGCTGTATATACTAGTTTACTGCAACCAGTGTACCCCACTACCAGTCGTAAAAGCCTGCGACAAGAGTTTCCTTCACAGATGTAAGTCTCAAAGCTGTTCTATATTTATTAGTGCCACTCCCCCAATAATTTGCCCAAGTTGCAGCATTATAGCCCAATATTCGGCTTGGTTAGGCCGCCAAAATGGCGCACTGCCTACATGGGTTTATTGCAGCCAGACCCCTCCATTGCAGGTTACAGAGCAATGTGACATGGGTTTAACTCCTCTGTACGTCTCAAAGCTGTTCCACCTTTATTGGTGTAATTCACTCAGTGTTTGGTCCAAATTGCAGCATAATATTTTAATATTTGGCTTAGTTATGGTGGAAACATGACCCGCTGTATATACTAGTTTACTGCAACCAGTGTACCCCACTACCAGTCGTAAAAGCCTGCGACAAGAGTTTCCTTCACAGATGTAAGTCTCAAAGCTGTTCTATATTTATTAGTGCCACTCCCCCAATAATTTGCCCAAGTTGCAGCATTATAGCCCAATATTCGGCTTGGTTAGGCCGCCAAAATGGCGCACTGCCTACATGGGTTTATTGCAGCCAGACCCCTCCATTGCAGGTTACAGAGCAATGTGACATGGGTTTAACTCCTCTGTACGTCTCAAAGCTGTTCCACCTTTATTGGTGTAATTCACTCAGTGTTTGGTCCAAATTGCAGCATAATATTTTAATATTTGGCTTAGTTATGGTGGAAACATGACCCGCTGTATATACTAGTTTACTGCAACCAGTGTACCCCACTACCAGTCGTAAAAGCCTGCGACAAGAGTTTCCTTCACAGATGTAAGTCTCAAAGCTGTTCTATATTTATTAGTGCCACTCCCCCAATAATTTGCCCAAGTTGCAGCATTATAGCCCAATATTTGGCTTGGTTAGGCCGCCAAAATGGCGCACTGCCTACATGGGTTTATTGCAGCCAGACCCCTCCATTGCAGGTTACAGAGCAATGTGACATGGGTTTAACTCCTCTGTACGTCTCAAAGCTGTTCCACCTTTATTGGTGTAATTCACTCAGTGTTTGGTCCAAATTGCAGCATAATATTTTAATATTTGGCTTAGTTATGGTGGAAACATGACCCGCTGTATATACTAGTTTACTGCAACCAGTGTACCCCACTACCAGTCGTAAAAGCCTGCGACAAGAGTTTCCTTCACAGATGTAAGTCTCAAAGCTGTTCTATATTTATTAGTGCCACTCCCCCAATAATTTGCCCAAGTTGCAGCATTATAGCCCAATATTTGGCTTGGTTAGGCCGCCAAAATGGCGCACTGCCTACATGGGTTTATTGCAGCCAGACCCCTCCATTGCAGGTTACAGAGCAATGTGACATGGGTTTAACTCCTCTGTACGTCTCAAAGCTGTTCCACCTTTATTGGTGTAATTCACTCAGTGTTTGGTCCAAATTGCAGCATAATATTTTAATATTTGGCTTAGTTATGGTGGAAACATGACCCGCTGTATATACTAGTTTACTGCAACCAGTGTACCCCACTACCAGTCGTAAAAGCCTGCGACAAGAGTTTCCTTCACAGATGTAAGTCTCAAAGCTGTTCTATATTTATTAGTGCCACTCCCCCAATAATTTGCCCAAGTTGCAGCATTATAGCCCAATATTTGGCTTGGTTAGGCCGCCAAAATGGCGCACTGCCTACATGGGTTTATTGCAGCCAGACCCCTCCATTGCAGGTTACAGAGCAATGTGACATGGGTTTAACTCCTCTGTACGTCTCAAAGCTGTTCCACCTTTATTGGTGTAATTCACTCAGTGTTTGGTCCAAATTGCAGCATAATATTTTAATATTTGGCTTAGTTATGGTGGAAACATGACCCGCTGTATATACTAGTTTACTGCAACCAGTGTACCCCACTACCAGTCGTAAAAGCCTGCGACAAGAGTTTCCTTCACAGATGTAAGTCTCAAAGCTGTTCTATATTTATTAGTGCCACTCCCCCAATAATTTGCCCAAGTTGCAGCATTATAGCCCAATATTTGGCTTGGTTAGGCCGCCAAAATGGCGCACTGCCTACATGGGTTTATTGCAGCCAGACCCCTCCATTGCAGGTTACAGAGCAATGTGACATGGGTTTAACTCCTCTGTACGTCTCAAAGCTGTTCCACCTTTATTGGTGTAATTCACTCAGTGTTTGGTCCAAATTGCAGCATAATATTTTAATATTTGGCTTAGTTATGGTGGAAACATGACCCGCTGTATATACTAGTTTACTGCAACCAGTGTACCCCACTACCAGTCGTAAAAGCCTGCGACAAGAGTTTCCTTCACAGATGTAAGTCTCAAAGCTGTTCTATATTTATTAGTGCCACTCCCCCAATAATTTGCCCAAGTTGCAGCATTATAGCCCAATATTTGGCTTGGTTAGGCCGCCAAAATGGCGCACTGCCTACATGGGTTTATTGCAGCCAGACCCCTCCATTGCAGGTTACAGAGCAATGTGACATGGGTTTAACTCCTCTGTACGTCTCAAAGCTGTTCCACCTTTATTGGTGTAATTCACTCAGTGTTTGGTCCAAATTGCAGCATAATATTTTAATATTTGGCTTAGTTATGGTGGAAACATGACCCGCTGTATATACTAGTTTACTGCAACCAGTGTACCCCACTACCAGTCGTAAAAGCCTGCGACAAGAGTTTCCTTCACAGATGTAAGTCTCAAAGCTGTTCTATATTTATTAGTGCCACTCCCCCAATAATTTGCCCAAGTTGCAGCATTATAGCCCAATATTCGGCTTGGTTAGGCCGCCAAAATGGCGCACTGCCTACATGGGTTTATTGCAGCCAGACCCCTCCATTGCAGGTTACAGAGCAATGTGACATGGGTTTAACTCCTCTGTACGTCTCAAAGCTGTTCCACCTTTATTGGTGTAATTCACTCAGTGTTTGGTCCAAATTGCAGCATAATATTTTAATATTTGGCTTAGTTATGGTGGAAACATGACCCGCTGTATATACTAGTTTACTGCAACCAGTGTACCCCACTACCAGTCGTAAAAGCCTGCGACAAGAGTTTCCTTCACAGATGTAAGTCTCAAAGCTGTTCTATATTTATTAGTGCCACTCCCCCAATAATTTGCCCAAGTTGCAGCATTATAGCCCAATATTCGGCTTGGTTAGGCCGCCAAAATGGCGCACTGCCTACATGGGTTTATTGCAGCCAGACCCCTCCATTGCAGGTTACAGAGCAATGTGACATGGGTTTAACTCCTCTGTACGTCTCAAAGCTGTTCCACCTTTATTGGTGTAATTCACTCAGTGTTTGGTCCAAATTGCAGCATAATATTTTAATATTTGGCTTAGTTATGGTGGAAACATGACCCGCTGTATATACTAGTTTACTGCAACCAGTGTACCCCACTACCAGTCGTAAAAGCCTGCGACAAGAGTTTCCTTCACAGATGTAAGTCTCAAAGCTGTTCTATATTTATTAGTGCCACTCCCCCAATAATTTGCCCAAGTTGCAGCATTATAGCCCAATATTCGGCTTGGTTAGGCCGCCAAAATGGCGCACTGCCTACATGGGTTTATTGCAGCCAGACCCCTCCATTGCAGGTTACAGAGCAATGTGACATGGGTTTAACTCCTCTGTACGTCTCAAAGCTGTTCCACCTTTATTGGTGTAATTCACTCAGTGTTTGTTCCAAATTGCAGCATAATATTTTAATATTTGGCTTAGTTATGGTGGAAACATGACCCGCTGTATATACTAGTTTACTGCAACCAGTGTACCCCACTACCAGTCGTAAAAGCCTGCGACAAGAGTTTCCTTCACAGATGTAAGTCTCAAAGCTGTTCTATATTTATTAGTGCCACTCCCCCAATAATTTGCCCAAGTTGCAGCATTATAGCCCAATATTTGGCTTGGTTAGGCCGCCAAAATGGCGCACTGCCTACATGGGTTTATTGCAGCCAGACCCCTCCATTGCAGGTTACAGAGCAATGTGACATGGGTTTAACTCCTCTGTACGTCTCAAAGCTGTTCCACCTTTATTGGTGTAATTCACTCAGTGTTTGGTCCAAATTGCAGCATAATATTTTAATATTTGGCTTAGTTATGGTGGAAACATGAACCGCTGTATATACTAGTTTACTGCAACCAGTGTACCCCACTACCAGTCGTAAAAGCCTGCGACAAGAGTTTCCTTCACAGATGTAAGTCTCAAAGCTGTTCTATATTTATTAGTGCCACTCCCCCAATAATTTGCCCAAGTTGCAGCATTATAGCCCAATATTCGGCTTGGTTAGGCCGCCAAAATGGTGCACTGCCTACATGGGTTTATTGCAGCCAGACCCCTCCATTGCAGGTTACAGAGCAATGTGACATGGGTTTAACTCCTCTGTACGTCTCAAAGCTGTTCCACCTTTATTGGTGTAATTCACTCAGTGTTTGGTCCAAATAGCAGCATAATATTTTAATATTTGGCTTAGTTATGGTGGAAACATGACCCGCTGTATGTACTAGTTTACTGCAACCAGTGTACCCCACTACCAGTCGTAAAAGCCTGCGACAATAGTTTCCTTCACAGATGTAAGTCTCAAAGCTGTTCTATATTTATTAGTGCCACTCCCCCAATAATTTGCCCAAGTTGCAGCATTATAGCCCAATATTCGGCTTGGTTAGGCCGCCAAAATGGCGCACTGCCTACATGGGTTTATTGCAGCCAGACCCCTCCATTGCAGGTTACAGAGCAATGTGACATGGGTTTAACTCCTCTGTACGTCTCAAAGCTGTTCCACCTTTATTGGTGTAATTCACTCAGTGTTTGGTCCAAATTGCAGCATAATATTTTAATATTTGGCTTAGTTATGGTGGAAACATGACCCGCTGTATGTACTAGTTTACTGCAACCAGTGTACCCCACTACCAGTCGTAAAAGCCTGCGACAATAGTTTCCTTCACAGATGTAAGTCTCAAAGCTGTTCTATATTTATTAGTGCCACTCCCCCAATAATTTGCCCAAGTTGCAGCATTATAGCCCAATATTCGGCTTGGTTAGGCCGCAAAAATGGCGCACTGCCTACATGGGTTTATTGCAGCCAGACCCCTCCATTGCAGGTTACAGAGCAATGTGACATGGGTTTAACTCCTCTGTACGTCTCAAAGCTGTTCCACCTTTATTGGTGTAATTCACTCAGTGTTTGGTCCAAATTGCAGCATAATATTTTAATATTTGGCTTAGTTATGGTGGAAACATGACCCGCTGTATATACTAGTTTACTGCAACCAGTGTACCCCACTACCAGTCGTAAAAGCCTGCGACAAGAGTTTCCTTCACAGATGTAAGTCTCAAAGCTGTTCTATATTTATTAGTGCCACTCCCCCAATAATTTGCCCAAGTTGCAGCATTATAGCCCAATATTCGGCTTGGTTAGGCCGCCAAAATGGCGCACTGCCTACATGGGTTTATTGCAGCCAGACCCCTCCATTGCAGGTTACAGAGCAATGTGACATGGGTTTAACTCCTCTGTACGTCTCAAAGCTGTTCCACCTTTATTGGTGTAATTCACTCAGTGTTTGGTCCAAATTGCAGCATAATATTTTAATATTTGGCTTAGTTATGGTGGAAACATGACCCGCTGTATGTACTAGTTTACTGCAACCAGTGTACCCCACTACCAGTCGTAAAAGCCTGCGACAATAGTTTCCTTCACAGATGTAAGTCTCAAAGCTGTTCTATATTTATTAGTGCCACTCCCCCAATAATTTGCCCAAGTTGCAGCATTATAGCCCAATATTCGGCTTGGTTAGGCCGCCAAAATGGCGCACTGCCTACATGGGTTTATTGCAGCCAGACCCCTCCATTGCAGGTTACAGAGCAATGTGACATGGGTTTAACTCCTCTGTACGTCTCAAAGCTGTTCCACCTTTATTGGTGTAATTCACTCAGTGTTTGGTCCAAATTGCAGCATAATATTTTAATATTTGGCTTAGTTATGGTGGAAACATGACCCGCTGTATGTACTAGTTTACTGCAACCAGTGTACCCCACTACCAGTCGTAAAAGCCTGCGACAATAGTTTCCTTCACAGATGTAAGTCTCAAAGCTGTTCTATATTTATTAGTGCCACTCCCCCAATAATTTGCCCAAGTTGCAGCATTATAGCCCAATATTCGGCTTGGTTAGGCCGCCAAAATGGCGCACTGCCTACATGGGTTTATTGCAGCCAGACCCCTCCATTGCAGGTTACAGAGCAATGTGACATGGGTTTAACTCCTCTGTACGTCTCAAAGCTGTTC
This sequence comes from Sabellastarte sp. h YS-2021, assembly GCA_964017235.1. NCBI lineage: Eukaryota > Metazoa > Annelida > Polychaeta > Sabellida > Sabellidae > Sabellastarte > Sabellastarte sp. h YS-2021. The sequence goes on from OZ024929.1 coordinate 38,636,314, forward strand.
CACCTTTATTGGTGTAATTCACTCAGTGTTTGGTCCAAATTGCAGCATAATATTTTAATATTTGGCTTAGTTATGGTGGAAACATGACCCGCTGTATGTACTAGTTTACTGCAACCAGTGTACCCCACTACCAGTCGTAAAAGCCTGCGACAATAGTTTCCTTCACAGATGTAAGTCTCAAAGCTGTTCTATATTTATTAGTGCCACTCCCCCAATAATTTGCCCAAGTTGCAGCATTATAGCCCAATATTCGGCTTGGTTAGGCCGCCAAAATGGCGCACTGCCTACATGGGTTTATTGCAGCCAGACCCCTCCATTGCAGGTTACAGAGCAATGTGACATGGGTTTAACTCCTCTGTACGTCTCAAAGCTGTTCCACCTTTATTGGTGTAATTCACTCAGTGTTTGGTCCAAATTGCAGCATAATATTTTAATATTTGGCTTAGTTATGGTGGAAACATGACCCGCTGTATGTACTAGTTTACTGCAACCAGTGTACCCCACTACCAGTCGTAAAAGCCTGCGACAATAGTTTCCTTCACAGATGTAAGTCTCAAAGCTGTTCTATATTTATTAGTGCCACTCCCCCAATAATTTGCCCAAGTTGCAGCATTATAGCCCAATATTCGGCTTGGTTAGGCCGCCAAAATGGCGCACTGCCTACATGGGTTTATTGCAGCCAGACCCCTCCATTGCAGGTTACAGAGCAATGTGACATGGGTTTAACTCCTCTGTACGTCTCAAAGCTGTTCCACCTTTATTGGTGTAATTCACTCAGTGTTTGGTCCAAATTGCAGCATAATATTTTAATATTTGGCTTAGTTATGGTGGAAACATGACCCGCTGTATGTACTAGTTTACTGCAACCAGTGTACCCCACTACCAGTCGTAAAAGCCTGCGACAATAGTTTCCTTCACAGATGTAAGTCTCAAAGCTGTTCTATATTTATTAGTGCCACTCCCCCAATAATTTGCCCAAGTTGCAGCATTATAGCCCAATATTCGGCTTGGTTAGGCCGCCAAAATGGCGCACTGCCTACATGGGTTTATTGCAGCCAGACCCCTCCATTGCAGGTTACAGAGCAATGTGACATGGGTTTAACTCCTCTGTACGTCTCAAAGCTGTTCCACCTTTATTGGTGTAATTCACTCAGTGTTTGGTCCAAATTGCAGCATAATATTTTAATATTTGGCTTAGTTATGGTGGAAACATGACCCGCTGTATATACTAGTTTACTGCAACCAGTGTACCCCACTACCAGTCGTAAAAGCCTGCGACAAGAGTTTCCTTCACAGATGTAAGTCTCAAAGCTGTTCTATATTTATTAGTGCCACTCCCCCAATAATTTGCCCAAGTTGCAGCATTATAGCCCAATATTTGGCTTGGTTAGGCCGCCAAAATGGCGCACTGCCTACATGGGTTTATTGCAGCCAGACCCCTCCACTGCAGGTTACAGAGCAATGTGACATGGGTTTAACTCCTCTGTACGTCTCAAAGCTGTTCCACCTTTATTGGTGTAATTCACTCAGTGTTTGGTCCAAATTGCAGCATAATATTTTAATATTTGGCTTAGTTATGGTGGAAACATGACCCGCTGTATATACTAGTTTACTGCAACCAGTGTACCCCACTACCAGTCGTAAAAGCCTGCGACAAGAGTTTCCTTCACAGATGTAAGTCTCAAAGCTGTTCTATATTTATTAGTGCCACTCCCCCAATAATTTGCCCAAGTTGCAGCATTATAGCCCAATATTCGGCTTGGTTAGGCCGCCAAAATGGCGCACTGCCTACATGGGTTTATTGCAGCCAGACCCCTCCATTGCAGGTTACAGAGCAATGTGACATGGGTTTAACTCCTCTGTACGTCTCAAAGCTGTTCCACCTTTATTGGTGTAATTCACTCAGTGTTTGGTCCAAATTGCAGCATAATATTTTAATATTTGGCTTAGTTATGGTGGAAACATGACCCGCTGTATATACTAGTTTACTGCAACCAGTGTACCCCACTACCAGTCGTAAAAGCTTGCGACAAGAGTTTCCTTCACAGATGTAAGTCTCAAAGCTGTTCTATATTTATTAGTGCCACTCCCCCAATAATTTGCCCAAGTTGCAGCATTATAGCCCAATATTCGGCTTGGTTAGGCCGCCAAAATGGCGCACTGCCTACATGGGTTTATTGCAGCCAGACCCCTCCATTGCAGGTTACAGAGCAATGTGACATGGGTTTAACTCCTCTGTACGTCTCAAAGCTGTTCCACCTTTATTGGTGTAATTCACTCAGTGTTTGGTCCAAATTGCAGCATAATATTTTAATATTTGGCTTAGTTATGGTGGAAACATGACCCGCTGTATATACTAGTTTACTGCAACCAGTGTACCCCACTACCAGTCGTAAAAGCCTGCGACAAGAGTTTCCTTCACAGATGTAAGTCTCAAAGCTGTTCTATATTTATTAGTGCCACTCCCCCAATAATTTGCCCAAGTTGCAGCATTATAGCCCAATATTCGGCTTGGTTAGGCCGCCAAAATGGCGCACTGCCTACATGGGTTTATTGCAGCCAGACCCCTCCATTGCAGGTTACAGAGCAATGTGACATGGGTTTAACTCCTCTGTACGTCTCAAAGCTGTTCCACCTTTATTGGTGTAATTCACTCAGTGTTTGGTCCAAATTGCAGCATAATATTTTAATATTTGGCTTAGTTATGGTGGAAACATGACCCGCTGTATGTACTAGTTTACTGCAACCAGTGTACCCCACTACCAGTCGTAAAAGCCTGCGACAAGAGTTTCCTTCACAGATGTAAGTCTCAAAGCTGTTCTATATTTATTAGTGCCACTCCCCCAATAATTGGCCCAAGTTGCAGCATTATAGCCCAATATTTGGCTTGGTTAGGCCGCCAAAATGGCGCACTGCCTACATGGGTTTATTGCAGCCAGACCCCTCCATTGCAGGTTACAGAGCAATGTGACATGGGTTTAACTCCTCTGTACGTCTCAAAGCTGTTCCACCTTTATTGGTGTAATTCACTCAGTGTTTGGTCCAAATTGCAGCATAATATTTTAATATTTGGCTTAGTTATGGTGGAAACATGACCCGCTGTATATACTAGTTTACTGCAACCAGTGTACCCCACTACCAGTCGTAAAAGCCTGCGACAAGAGTTTCCTTCACAGATGTAAGTCTCAAAGCTGTTCTATATTTATTAGTGCCACTCCCCCAATAATTTGCCCAAGTTGCAGCATTATAGCCCAATATTCGGCTTGGTTAGGCCGCCAAAATGGCGCACTGCCTACATGGGTTTATTGCAGCCAGACCCCTCCATTGCAGGTTACAGAGCAATGTGACATGGGTTTAACTCCTCTGTACGTCTCAAAGCTGTTCCACCTTTATTGGTGTAATTCACTCAGTGTTTGGTCCAAATTGCAGCATAATATTTTAATATTTGGCTTAGTTATGGTGGAAACATGACCCGCTGTATATACTAGTTTACTGCAACCAGTGTACCCCACTACCAGTCGTAAAAGCCTGCGACAAGAGTTTCCTTCACAGATGTAAGTCTCAAAGCTGTTCTATATTTATTAGTGCCACTCCCCCAATAATTTGCCCAAGTTGCAGCATTATAGCCCAATATTTGGCTTGGTTAGGCCGCCAAAATGGCGCACTGCCTACATGGGTTTATTGCAGCCAGACCCCTCCACTGCAGGTTACAGAGCAATGTGACATGGGTTTAACTCCTCTGTACGTCTCAAAGCTGTTCCACCTTTATTGGTGTAATTCACTCAGTGTTTGGTCCAAATTGCAGCATAATATTTTAATATTTGGCTTAGTTATGGTGGAAACATGACCCGCTGTATATACTAGTTTACTGCAACCAGTGTACCCCACTACCAGTCGTAAAAGCCTGCGACAAGAGTTTCCTTCACAGATGTAAGTCTCAAAGCTGTTCTATATTTATTAGTGCCACTCCCCCAATAATTTGCCCAAGTTGCAGCATTATAGCCCAATATTCGGCTTGGTTAGGCCGCCAAAATGGCGCACTGCCTACATGGGTTTATTGCAGCCAGACCCCTCCATTGCAGGTTACAGAGCAATGTGACATGGGTTTAACTCCTCTGTACGTCTCAAAGCTGTTCCACCTTTATTGGTGTAATTCACTCAGTGTTTGGTCCAAATTGCAGCATAATATTTTAATATTTGGCTTAGTTATGGTGGAAACATGACCCGCTGTATATACTAGTTTACTGCAACCAGTGTACCCCACTACCAGTCGTAAAAGCCTGCGACAAGAGTTTCCTTCACAGATGTAAGTCTCAAAGCTGTTCTATATTTATTAGTGCCACTCCCCCAATAATTTGCCCAAGTTGCAGCATTATAGCCCAATATTCGGCTTGGTTAGGCCGCCAAAATGGCGCACTGCCTACATGGGTTTATTGCAGCCAGACCCCTCCATTGCAGGTTACAGAGCAATGTGACATGGGTTTAACTCCTCTGTACGTCTCAAAGCTGTTCCACCTTTATTGGTGTAATTCACTCAGTGTTTGGTCCAAATTGCAGCATAATATTTTAATATTTGGCTTAGTTATGGTGGAAACATGACCCGCTGTATGTACTAGTTTACTGCAACCAGTGTACCCCACTACCAGTCGTAAAAGCCTGCGACAAGAGTTTCCTTCACAGATGTAAGTCTCAAAGCTGTTCTATATTTATTAGTGCCACTCCCCCAATAATTGGCCCAAGTTGCAGCATTATAGCCCAATATTTGGCTTGGTTAGGCCGCCAAAATGGCGCACTGCCTACATGGGTTTATTGCAGCCAGACCCCTCCATTGCAGGTTACAGAGCAATGTGACATGGGTTTAACTCCTCTGTACGTCTCAAAGCTGTTCCACCTTTATTGGTGTAATTCACTCAGTGTTTGGTCCAAATTGCAGCATAATATTTTAATATTTGGCTTAGTTATGGTGGAAACATGACCCGCTGTATATACTAGTTTACTGCAACCAGTGTACCCCACTACCAGTCGTAAAAGCCTGCGACAAGAGTTTCCTTCACAGATGTAAGTCTCAAAGCTGTTCTATATTTATTAGTGCCACTCCCCCAATAATTTGCCCAAGTTGCAGCATTATAGCCCAATATTCGGCTTGGTTAGGCCGCCAAAATGGCGCACTGCCTACATGGGTTTATTGCAGCCAGACCCCTCCATTGCAGGTTACAGAGCAATGTGACATGGGTTTAACTCCTCTGTACGTCTCAAAGCTGTTCCACCTTTATTGGTGTAATTCACTCAGTGTTTGGTCCAAATTGCAGCATAATATTTTAATATTTGGCTTAGTTATGGTGGAAACATGACCCGCTGTATATACTAGTTTACTGCAACCAGTGTACCCCACTACCAGTCGTAAAAGCCTGCGACAAGAGTTTCCTTCACAGATGTAAGTCTCAAAGCTGTTCTATATTTATTAGTGCCACTCCCCCAATAATTTGCCCAAGTTGCAGCATTATAGCCCAATATTCGGCTTGGTTAGGCCGCCAAAATGGCGCACTGCCTACATGGGTTTATTGCAGCCAGACCCCTCCATTGCAGGTTACAGAGCAATGTGACATGGGTTTAACTCCTCTGTACGTCTCAAAGCTGTTCCACCTTTATTGGTGTAATTCACTCAGTGTTTGGTCCAAATTGCAGCATAATATTTTAATATTTGGCTTAGTTATGGTGGAAACATGACCCGCTGTATATACTAGTTTACTGCAACCAGTGTACCCCACTACCAGTCGTAAAAGCCTGCGACAAGAGTTTCCTTCACAGATGTAAGTCTCAAAGCTGTTCTATATTTATTAGTGCCACTCCCCCAATAATTTGCCCAAGTTGCAGCATTATAGCCCAATATTCGGCTTGGTTAGGCCGCCAAAATGGCGCACTGCCTACATGGGTTTATTGCAGCCAGACCCCTCCATTGCAGGTTACAGAGCAATGTGACATGGGTTTAACTCCTCTGTACGTCTCAAAGCTGTTCCACCTTTATTGGTGTAATTCACTCAGTGTTTGGTCCAAATTGCAGCATAATATTTTAATATTTGGCTTAGTTATGGTGGAAACATGACCCGCTGTATATACTAGTTTACTGCAACCAGTGTACCCCACTACCAGTCGTAAAAGCCTGCGACAAGAGTTTCCTTCACAGATGTAAGTCTCAAAGCTGTTCTATATTTATTAGTGCCACTCCCCCAATAATTTGCCCAAGTTGCAGCATTATAGCCCAATATTCGGCTTGGTTAGGCCGCCAAAATGGCGCACTGCCTACATGGGTTTATTGCAGCCAGACCCCTCCATTGCAGGTTACAGAGCAATGTGACATGGGTTTAACTCCTCTGTACGTCTCAAAGCTGTTCCACCTTTATTGGTGTAATTCACTCAGTGTTTGGTCCAAATTGCAGCATAATATTTTAATATTTGGCTTAGTTATGGTGGAAACATGACCCGCTGTATATACTAGTTTACTGCAACCAGTGTACCCCACTACCAGTCGTAAAAGCCTGCGACAAGAGTTTCCTTCACAGATGTAAGTCTCAAAGCTGTTCTATATTTATTAGTGCCACTCCCCCAATAATTTGCCCAAGTTGCAGCATTATAGCCCAATATTCGGCTTGGTTAGGCCGCCAAAATGGCGCACTGCCTACATGGGTTTATTGCAGCCAGACCCCTCCATTGCAGGTTACAGAGCAATGTGACATGGGTTTAACTCCTCTGTACGTCTCAAAGCTGTTCCACCTTTATTGGTGTAATTCACTCAGTGTTTGGTCCAAATTGCAGCATAATATTTTAATATTTGGCTTAGTTATGGTGGAAACATGACCCGCTGTATATACTAGTTTACTGCAACCAGTGTACCCCACTACCAGTCGTAAAAGCCTGCGACAAGAGTTTCCTTCACAGATGTAAGTCTCAAAGCTGTTCTATATTTATTAGTGCCACTCCCCCAATAATTTGCCCAAGTTGCAGCATTATAGCCCAATATTCGGCTTGGTTAGGCCGCCAAAATGGCGCACTGCCTACATGGGTTTATTGCAGCCAGACCCCTCCATTGCAGGTTACAGAGCAATGTGACATGGGTTTAACTCCTCTGTACGTCTCAAAGCTGTTCCACCTTTATTGGTGTAATTCACTCAGTGTTTGGTCCAAATTGCAGCATAATATTTTAATATTTGGCTTAGTTATGGTGGAAACATGACCCGCTGTATGTACTAGTTTACTGCAACCAGTGTACCCCACTACCAGTCGTAAAAGCCTGCGACAAGAGTTTCCTTCACAGATGTAAGTCTCAAAGCTGTTCTATATTTATTAGTGCCACTCCCCCAATAATTTGCCCAAGTTGCAGCATTATAGCCCAATATTCGGCTTGGTTAGGCCGCCAAAATGGCGCACTGCCTACATGGGTTTATTGCAGCCAGACCCCTCCATTGCAGGTTACAGAGCAATGTGACATGGGTTTAACTCCTCTGTACGTCTCAAAGCTGTTCCACCTTTATTGGTGTAATTCACTCAGTGTTTGGTCCAAATTGCAGCATAATATTTTAATATTTGGCTTAGTTATGGTGGAAACATGACCCGCTGTATGTACTAGTTTACTGCAACCAGTGTACCCCACTACCAGTCGTAAAAGCCTGCAACAATAGTTTCCTTCGCAGATGTAAGTCTCAAAGCTGTTCTATATTTATTAGTGCCACTCCCCCAATAATTTGCCCAAGTTGCAGCATTATAGCCCAATATTCGGCTTGGTTAGGCCGCCAAAATGGCGCACTGCCTACATGGGTTTATTGCAGCCAGACCCCTCCATTGCAGGTTACAGAGCAATGTGACATGGGTTTAACTCCTCTGTACGTCTCAAAGCTGTTCCACCTTTATTGGTGTAATTCACTCAGTGTTTGGTCCAAATTGCAGCATAATATTTTAATATTTGGCTTAGTTATGGTGGAAACATGACCCGCTGTATGTACTAGTTTACTGCAACCAGTGTACCCCACTACCAGTCGTAAAAGCCTGCGACAATAGTTTCCTTCACAGATGTAAGTCTCAAAGCTGTTCTATATTTATTAGTGCCACTCCCCCAATAATTTGCCCAAGTTGCAGCATTATAGCCCAATATTCGGCTTGGTTAGGCCGCCAAAATGGCGCACTGCCTACATGGGTTTATTGCAGCCAGACCCCTCCATTGCAGGTTACAGAGCAATGTGACATGGGTTTAACTCCTCTGTACGTCTCAAAGCTGTTCCACCTTTATTGGTGTAATTCACTCAGTGTTTGGTCCAAATTGCAGCATAATATTTTAATATTTGGCTTAGTTATGGTGGAAACATGACCCGCTGTATATACTAGTTTACTGCAACCAGTGTACCCCACTACCAGTCGTAAAAGCCTGCGACAAGAGTTTCCTTCACAGATGTAAGTCTCAAAGCTGTTCTATATTTATTAGTGCCACTCCCCCAATAATTTGCCCAAGTTGCAGCATTATAGCCCAATATTTGGCTTGGTTAGGCCGCCAAAATGGCGCACTGCCTACATGGGTTTATTGCAGCCAGACCCCTCCATTGCAGGTTACAGAGCAATGTGACATGGGTTTAACTCCTCTGTACGTCTCAAAGCTGTTCCACCTTTATTGGTGTAATTCACTCAGTGTTTGGTCCAAATTGCAGCATAATATTTTAATATTTGGCTTAGTTATGGTGGAAACATGACCCGCTGTATATACTAGTTTACTGCAACCAGTGTACCCCACTACCAGTCGTAAAAGCCTGCGACAAGAGTTTCCTTCACAGATGTAAGTCTCAAAGCTGTTCTATATTTATTAGTGCCACTCCCCCAATAATTTGCCCAAGTTGCAGCATTATAGCCCAATATTCGGCTTGGTTAGGCCGCCAAAATGGCGCACTGCCTACATGGGTTTATTGCAGCCAGACCCCTCCATTGCAGGTTACAGAGCAATGTGACATGGGTTTAACTCCTCTGTACGTCTCAAAGCTGTTCCACCTTTATTGGTGTAATTCACTCAGTGTTTGGTCCAAATTGCAGCATAATATTTTAATATTTGGCTTAGTTATGGTGGAAACATGACCCGCTGTATGTACTAGTTTACTGCAACCAGTGTACCCCACTACCAGTCGTAAAAGCCTGCGACAAGAGTTTCCTTCACAGATGTAAGTCTCAAAGCTGTTCTATATTTATTAGTGCCACTCCCCCAATAATTTGCCCAAGTTGCAGCATTATAGCCCAATATTCGGCTTGGTTAGGCCGCCAAAATGGCGCACTGCCTACATGGGTTTATTGCAGCCAGACCCCTCCATTGCAGGTTACAGAGCAATGTGACATGGGTTTAACTCCTCTGTACGTCTCAAAGCTGTTCCACCTTTATTGGTGTAATTCACTCAGTGTTTGGTCCAAATTGCAGCATAATATTTTAATATTTGGCTTAGTTATGGTGGAAACATGACCCGCTGTATGTACTAGTTTACTGCAACCAGTGTACCCCACTACCAGTCGTAAAAGCCTGCGACAATAGTTTCCTTCACAGATGTAAGTCTCAAAGCTGTTCTATATTTATTAGTGCCACTCCCCCAATAATTTGCCCAAGTTGCAGCATTATAGCCCAATATTCGGCTTGGTTAGGCCGCCAAAATGGCGCACTGCCTACATGGGTTTATTGCAGCCAGACCCCTCCATTGCAGGTTACAGAGCAATGTGACATGGGTTTAACTCCTCTGTACGTCTCAAAGCTGTTCCACCTTTATTGGTGTAATTCACTCAGTGTTTGGTCCAAATTGCAGCATAATATTTTAATATTTGGCTTAGTTATGGTGGAAACATGACCCGCTGTATATACTAGTTTACTGCAACCAGTGTACCCCACTACCAGTCGTAAAAGCCTGCGACAAGAGTTTCCTTCACAGATGTAAGTCTCAAAGCTGTTCTATATTTATTAGTGCCACTCCCCCAATAATTTGCCCAAGTTGCAGCATTATAGCCCAATATTTGGCTTGGTTAGGCCGCCAAAATGGCGCACTGCCTACATGGGTTTATTGCAGCCAGACCCCTCCATTGCAGGTTACAGAGCAATGTGACATGGGTTTAACTCCTCTGTACGTCTCAAAGCTGTTCCACCTTTATTGGTGTAATTCACTCAGTGTTTGGTCCAAATTGCAGCATAATATTTTAATATTTGGCTTAGTTATGGTGGAAACATGACCCGCTGTATATACTAGTTTACTGCAACCAGTGTACCCCACTACCAGTCGTAAAAGCCTGCGACAAGAGTTTCCTTCACAGATGTAAGTCTCAAAGCTGTTCTATATTTATTAGTGCCACTCCCCCAATAATTTGCCCAAGTTGCAGCATTATAGCCCAATATTCGGCTTGGTTAGGCCGCCAAAATGGCGCACTGCCTACATGGGTTTATTGCAGCCAGACCCCTCCATTGCAGGTTACAGAGCAATGTGACATGGGTTTAACTCCTCTGTACGTCTCAAAGCTGTTCCACCTTTATTGGTGTAATTCACTCAGTGTTTGGTCCAAATTGCAGCATAATATTTTAATATTTGGCTTAGTTATGGTGGAAACATGACCCGCTGTATGTACTAGTTTACTGCAACCAGTGTACCCCACTACCAGTCGTAAAAGCCTGCAACAATAGTTTCCTTCGCAGATGTAAGTCTCAAAGCTGTTCTATATTTATTAGTGCCACTCCCCCAATAATTTGCCCAAGTTGCAGCATTATAGCCCAATATTCGGCTTGGTTAGGCCGCCAAAATGGCGCACTGCCTACATGGGTTTATTGCAGCCAGACCCCTCCATTGCAGGTTACAGAGCAATGTGACATGGGTTTAACTCCTCTGTACGTCTCAAAACTGTTCCACCTTTATTGGTGTAATTCACTCAGTGTTTGGTCCAAATTGCAGCATAATATTTTAATATTTGGCTTAGTTATGGTGGAAACATGACCCGCTGTATGTACTAGTTTACTGCAACCAGTGTACCCCACTACCAGTCGTAAAAGCCTGCGACAATAGTTTCCTTCACAGATGTAAGTCTCAAAGCTGTTCTATATTTATTAGTGCCACTCCCCCAATAATTTGCCCAAGTTGCAGCATTATAGCCCAATATTCGGCTTGGTTAGGCCGCCAAAATGGCGCACTGCCTACATGGGTTTATTGCAGCCAGACCCCTCCATTGCAGGTTACAGAGCAATGTGACATGGGTTTAACTCCTCTGTACGTCTCAAAGCTGTTCCACCTTTATTGGTGTAATTCACTCAGTGTTTGGTCCAAATTGCAGCATAATATTTTAATATTTGGCTTAGTTATGGTGGAAACATGACCCGCTGTATATACTAGTTTACTGCAACCAGTGTACCCCACTACCAGTCGTAAAAGCCTGCGACAAGAGTTTCCTTCACAGATGTAAGTCTCAAAGCTGTTCTATATTTATTAGTGCCACTCCCCCAATAATTTGCCCAAGTTGCAGCATTATAGCCCAATATTTGGCTTGGTTAGGCCGCCAAAATGGCGCACTGCCTACATGGGTTTATTGCAGCCAGACCCCTCCATTGCAGGTTACAGAGCAATGTGACATGGGTTTAACTCCTCTGTACGTCTCAAAGCTGTTCCACCTTTATTGGTGTAATTCACTCAGTGTTTGGTCCAAATTGCAGCATAATATTTTAATATTTGGCTTAGTTATGGTGGAAACATGACCCGCTGTATATACTAGTTTACTGCAACCAGTGTACCCCACTACCAGTCGTAAAAGCCTGCGACAAGAGTTTCCTTCACAGATGTAAGTCTCAAAGCTGTTCTATATTTATTAGTGCCACTCCCCCAATAATTTGCCCAAGTTGCAGCATTATAGCCCAATATTCGGCTTGGTTAGGCCGCCAAAATGGCGCACTGCCTACATGGGTTTATTGCAGCCAGACCCCTCCATTGCAGGTTACAGAGCAATGTGACATGGGTTTAACTCCTCTGTACGTCTCAAAGCTGTTCCACCTTTATTGGTGTAATTCACTCAGTGTTTGGTCCAAATTGCAGCATAATATTTTAATATTTGGCTTAGTTATGGTGGAAACATGACCCGCTGTATGTACTAGTTTACTGCAACCAGTGTACCCCACTACCAGTCGTAAAAGCCTGCGACAAGAGTTTCCTTCACAGATGTAAGTCTCAAAGCTGTTCTATATTTATTAGTGCCACTCCCCCAATAATTTGCCCAAGTTGCAGCATTATAGCCCAATATTCGGCTTGGTTAGGCCGCCAAAATGGCGCACTGCCTACATGGGTTTATTGCAGCCAGACCCCTCCATTGCAGGTTACAGAGCAATGTGACATGGGTTTAACTCCTCTGTACGTCTCAAAGCTGTTCCACCTTTATTGGTGTAATTCACTCAGTGTTTGGTCCAAATTGCAGCATAATATTTTAATATTTGGCTTAGTTATGGTGGAAACATGACCCGCTGTATGTACTAGTTTACTGCAACCAGTGTACCCCACTACCAGTCGTAAAAGCCTGCGACAATAGTTTCCTTCACAGATGTAAGTCTCAAAGCTGTTCTATATTTATTAGTGCCACTCCCCCAATAATTTGCCCAAGTTGCAGCATTATAGCCCAATATTCGGCTTGGTTAGGCCGCCAAAATGGCGCACTGCCTACATGGGTTTATTGCAGCCAGACCCCTCCATTGCAGGTTACAGAGCAATGTGACATGGGTTTAACTCCTCTGTACGTCTCAAAGCTGTTCCACCTTTATTGGTGTAATTCACTCAGTGTTTGGTCCAAATTGCAGCATAATATTTTAATATTTGGCTTAGTTATGGTGGAAACATGACCCGCTGTATGTACTAGTTTACTGCAACCAGTGTACCCCACTACCAGTCGTAAAAGCCTGCGACAATAGTTTCCTTCACAGATGTAAGTCTCAAAGCTGTTCTATATTTATTAGTGCCACTCCCCCAATAATTTGCCCAAGTTGCAGCATTATAGCCCAATATTCGGCTTGGTTAGGCCGCCAAAATGGCGCACTGCCTACATGGGTTTATTGCAGCCAGACCCCTCCATTGCAGGTTACAGAGCAATGTGACATGGGTTTAACTCCTCTGTACGTCTCAAAGCTGTTCCACCTTTATTGGTGTAATTCACTCAGTGTTTGGTCCAAATTGCAGCATAATATTTTAATATTTGGCTTAGTTATGGTGGAAACATGACCCGCTGTATATACTAGTTTACTGCAACCAGTGTACCCCACTACCAGTCGTAAAAGCCTGCGACAAGAGTTTCCTTCACAGATGTAAGTCTCAAAGCTGTTCTATATTTATTAGTGCCACTCCCCCAATAATTTGCCCAAGTTGCAGCATTATAGCCCAATATTTGGCTTGGTTAGGCCGCCAAAATGGCGCACTGCCTACATGGGTTTATTGCAGCCAGACCCCTCCATTGCAGGTTACAGAGCAATGTGACATGGGTTTAACTCCTCTGTACGTCTCAAAGCTGTTCCACCTTTATTGGTGTAATTCACTCAGTGTTTGGTCCAAATTGCAGCATAATATTTTAATATTTGGCTTAGTTATGGTGGAAACATGACCCGCTGTATATACTAGTTTACTGCAACCAGTGTACCCCACTACCAGTCGTAAAAGCCTGCGACAAGAGTTTCCTTCACAGATGTAAGTCTCAAAGCTGTTCTATATTTATTAGTGCCACTCCCCCAATAATTTGCCCAAGTTGCAGCATTATAGCCCAATATTCGGCTTGGTTAGGCCGCCAAAATGGCGCACTGCCTACATGGGTTTATTGCAGCCAGACCCCTCCATTGCAGGTTACAGAGCAATGTGACATGGGTTTAACTCCTCTGTACGTCTCAAAGCTGTTCCACCTTTATTGGTGTAATTCACTCAGTGTTTGGTCCAAATTGCAGCATAATATTTTAATATTTGGCTTAGTTATGGTGGAAACATGACCCGCTGTATATACTAGTTTACTGCAACCAGTGTACCCCACTACCAGTCGTAAAAGCCTGCGACAAGAGTTTCCTTCACAGATGTAAGTCTCAAAGCTGTTCTATATTTATTAGTGCCACTCCCCCAATAATTTGCCCAAGTTGCAGCATTATAGCCCAATATTCGGCTTGGTTAGGCCGCCAAAATGGCGCACTGCCTACATGGGTTTATTGCAGCCAGACCCCTCCATTGCAGGTTACAGAGCAATGTGACATGGGTTTAACTCCTCTGTACGTCTCAAAGCTGTTCCACCTTTATTGGTGTAATTCACTCAGTGTTTGGTCCAAATTGCAGCATAATATTTTAATATTTGGCTTAGTTATGGTGGAAACATGACCCGCTGTATGTACTAGTTTACTGCAACCAGTGTACCCCACTACCAGTCGTAAAAGCCTGCGACAAGAGTTTCCTTCACAGATGTAAGTCTCAAAGCTGTTCTATATTTATTAGTGCCACTCCCCCAATAATTGGCCCAAGTTGCAGCATTATAGCCCAATATTTGGCTTGGTTAGGCCGCCAAAATGGCGCACTGCCTACATGGGTTTATTGCAGCCAGACCCCTCCATTGCAGGTTACAGAGCAATGTGACATGGGTTTAACTCCTCTGTACGTCTCAAAGCTGTTCCACCTTTATTGGTGTAATTCACTCAGTGTTTGGTCCAAATTGCAGCATAATATTTTAATATTTGGCTTAGTTATGGTGGAAACATGACCCGCTGTATATACTAGTTTACTGCAACCAGTGTACCCCACTACCAGTCGTAAAAGCCTGCGACAAGAGTTTCCTTCACAGATGTAAGTCTCAAAGCTGTTCTATATTTATTAGTGCCACTCCCCCAATAATTTGCCCAAGTTGCAGCATTATAGCCCAATATTTGGCTTGGTTAGTCCGCCAAAATGGCGCACTGCCTACATGGGTTTATTGCAGCCAGACCCCTCCATTGCAGGTTACAGAGCAATGTGACATGGGTTTAACTCCTCTGTACGTCTCAAAGCTGTTCCACCTTTATTGGTATAATTCACTCAGTGTTTGGTCCAAATTGCAGCATAATATTTTAATATTTGGCTTAGTTATGGTGGAAACATGACCCGCTGTATATACTAGTTTACTGCAACCAGTGTACCCCACTACCAGTCGTAAAAGCCTGCGACAAGAGTTTCCTTCACAGATGTAAGTCTCAAAGCTGTTCTATATTTATTAGTGCCACTCCCCCAATAATTTGCCCAAGTTGCAGCATTATAGCCCAATATTCGGCTTGGTTAGGCCGCCAAAATGGCGCACTGCCTACATGGGTTTATTGCAGCCAGACCCCTCCATTGCAGGTTACAGAGCAATGTGACATGGGTTTAACTCCTCTGTACGTCTCAAAGCTGTTCCACCTTTATTGGTGTAATTCACTCAGTGTTTGGTCCAAATTGCAGCATAATATTTTAATATTTGGCTTAGTTATGGTGGAAACATGACCCGCTGTATGTACTAGTTTACTGCAACCAGTGTACCCCACTACCAGTCGTAAAAGCCTGCGACAAGAGTTTCCTTCACAGATGTAAGTCTCAAAGCTGTTCTATATTTATTAGTGCCACTCCCCCAATAATTTGCCCAAGTTGCAGCATTATAGCCCAATATTCGGCTTGGTTAGGCCGCCAAAATGGCGCACTGCCTACATGGGTTTATTGCAGCCAGACCCCTCCATTGCAGGTTACAGAGCAATGTGACATGGGTTTAACTCCTCTGTACGTCTCAAAGCTGTTCCACCTTTATTGGTGTAATTCACTTAGTGTTTGGTCCAAATTGCAGCATAATATTTTAATATTTGGCTTAGTTATGGTGGAAACATGACCCGCTGTATATACTAGTTTACTGCAACCAGTGTACCCCACTACCAGTCGTAAAAGCCTGCGACAAGAGTTTCCTTCACAGATGTAAGTCTCAAAGCTGTTCTATATTTATTAGTGCCACTCCCCCAATAATTTGCCCAAGTTGCAGCATTATAGCCCAATATTTGGCTTGGTTAGGCCGCCAAAATGGCGCACTGCCTACATGGGTTTATTGCAGCCAGACCCCTCCATTGCAGGTTACAGAGCAATGTGACATGGGTTTAACTCCTCTGTACGTCTCAAAGCTGTTCCACCTTTATTGGTGTAATTCACTCAGTGTTTGGTCCAAATTGCAGCATAATATTTTAATATTTGGCTTAGTTATGGTGGAAACATGACCCGCTGTATATACTAGTTTACTGCAACCAGTGTACCCCACTACCAGTCGTAAAAGCCTGCGACAAGAGTTTCCTTCACAGATGTAAGTCTCAAAGCTGTTCTATATTTATTAGTGCCACTCCCCCAATAATTTGCCCAAGTTGCAGCATTATAGCCCAATATTCGGCTTGGTTAGGCCGCCAAAATGGCGCACTGCCTACATGGGTTTATTGCAGCCAGACCCCTCCATTGCAGGTTACAGAGCAATGTGACATGGGTTTAACTCCTCTGTACGTCTCAAAGCTGTTCCACCTTTATTGGTGTAATTCACTCAGTGTTTGGTCCAAATTGCAGCATAATATTTTAATATTTGGCTTAGTTATGGTGGAAACATGACCCGCTGTATATACTAGTTTACTGCAACCAGTGTACCCCACTACCAGTCGTAAAAGCCTGCGACAAGAGTTTCCTTCACAGATGTAAGTCTCAAAGCTGTTCTATATTTATTAGTGCCACTCCCCCAATAATTTGCCCAAGTTGCAGCATTATAGCCCAATATTCGGCTTGGTTAGGCCGCCAAAATGGCGCATTGCCTACATGGGTTTATTGCAGCCAGACCCCTCCATTGCAGGTTACAGAGCAATGTGACATGGGTTTAACTCCTCTGTACGTCTCAAAGCTGTTCCACCTTTATTGGTGTAATTCACTCAGTGTTTGGTCCAAATTGCAGCATAATATTTTAATATTTGGCTTAGTTATGGTGGAAACATGACCCGCTGTATGTACTAGTTTACTGCAACCAGTGTACCCCACTACCAGTCGTAAAAGCCTGCGACAATAGTTTCCTTCACAGATGTAAGTCTCAAAGCTGTTCTATATTTATTAGTGCCACTCCCCCAATAATTTGCCCAAGTTGCAGCATTATAGCCCAATATTCGGCTTGGTTAGGCCGCCAAAATGGCGCACTGCCTACATGGGTTTATTGCAGCCAGACCCCTCCATTGCAGGTTACAGAGCAATGTGACATGGGTTTAACTCCTCTGTACGTCTCAAAGCTGTTCCACCTTTATTGGTGTAATTCACTCAGTGTTTGGTCCAAATTGCAGCATAATATTTTAATATTTGGCTTAGTTATGGTGGAAACATGACCCGCTGTATATACTAGTTTACTGCAACCAGTGTACCCCACTACCAGTCGTAAAAGCCTGCGACAAGAGTTTCCTTCACAGATGTAAGTCTCAAAGCTGTTCTATATTTATTAGTGCCACTCCCCCAATAATTTGCCCAAGTTGCAGCATTATAGCCCAATATTCGGCTTGGTTAGGCCGCCAAAATGGCGCACTGCCTACATGGGTTTATTGCAGCCAGACCCCTCCATTGCAGGTTACAGAGCAATGTGACATGGGTTTAACTCCTCTGTACGTCTCAAAGCTGTTCCACCTTTATTGGTGTAATTCACTCAGTGTTTGGTCCAAATTGCAGCATAATATTTTAATATTTGGCTTAGTTATGGTGGAAACATGACCCGCTGTATGTACTAGTTTACTGCAACCAGTGTACCCCACTACCAGTCGTAAAAGCCTGCGACAATAGTTTCCTTCACAGATGTAAGTCTCAAAGCTGTTCTATATTTATTAGTGCCACTCCCCCAATAATTTGCCCAAGTTGCAGCATTATAGCCCAATATTCGGCTTGGTTAGGCCGCCAAAATGGCGCACTGCCTACATGGGTTTATTGCAGCCAGACCCCTCCATTGCAGGTTACAGAGCAATGTGACATGGGTTTAACTCCTCTGTACGTCTCAAAGCTGTTCCACCTTTATTGGTGTAATTCACTCAGTGTTTGGTCCAAATTGCAGCATAATATTTTAATATTTGGCTTAGTTATGGTGGAAACATGACCCGCTGTATATACTAGTTTACTGCAACCAGTGTACCCCACTACCAGTCGTAAAAGCCTGCGACAAGAGTTTCCTTCACAGATGTAAGTCTCAAAGCTGTTCTATATTTATTAGTGCCACTCCCCCAATAATTTGCCCAAGTTGCAGCATTATAGCCCAATATTTGGCTTGGTTAGGCCGCCAAAATGGCGCACTGCCTACATGGGTTTATTGCAGCCAGACCCCTCCATTGCAGGTTACAGAGCAATGTGACATGGGTTTAACTCCTCTGTACGTCTCAAAGCTGTTCCACCTTTATTGGTGTAATTCACTCAGTGTTTGGTCCAAATTGCAGCATAATATTTTAATATTTGGCTTAGTTATGGTGGAAACATGACCCGCTGTATATACTAGTTTACTGCAACCAGTGTACCCCACTACCAGTCGAAAAAGCCTGCGACAAGAGTTTCCTTCACAGATGTAAGTCTCAAAGCTGTTCTATATTTATTAGTGCCACTCCCCCAATAATTTGCCCAAGTTGCAGCATTATAGCCCAATATTCGGCTTGGTTAGGCCGCCAAAATGGCGCACTGCCTACATGGGTTTATTGCAGCCAGACCCCTCCATTGCAGGTTACAGAGCAATGTGACATGGGTTTAACTCCTCTGTACGTCTCAAAGCTGTTCCACCTTTATTGGTGTAATTCACTCAGTGTTTGGTCCAAATTGCAGCATAATATTTTAATATTTGGCTTAGTTATGGTGGAAACATGACCCGCTGTATGTACTAGTTTACTGCAACCAGTGTACCCCACTACCAGTCGTAAAAGCCTGCGACAATAGTTTCCTTCACAGATGTAAGTCTCAAAGCTGTTCTATATTTATTAGTGCCACTCCCCCAATAATTTGCCCAAGTTGCAGCATTATAGCCCAATAATCGGCTTGGTTAGGCCGCCAAAATGGCGCACTGCCTACATGGGTTTATTGCAGCCAGACCCCTCCATTGCAGGTTACAGAGCAATGTGACATGGGTTTAACTCCTCTGTACGTCTCAAAGCTGTTCCACCTTTATTGGTGTAATTCACTCAGTGTTTGGTCCAAATTGCAGCATAATATTTTAATATTTGGCTTAGTTATGGTGGAAACATGACCCGCTGTATGTACTAGTTTACTGCAACCAGTGTACCCCACTACCAGTCGTAAAAGCCTGCGACAATAGTTTCCTTCACAGATGTAAGTCTCAAAGCTGTTCTATATTTATTAGTGCCACTCCCCCAATAATTTGCCCAAGTTGCAGCATTATAGCCCAATATTCGGCTTGGTTAGGCCGCCAAAATGGCGCACTGCCTACATGGGTTTATTGCAGCCAGACCCCTCCATTGCAGGTTACAGAGCAATGTGACATGGGTTTAACTCCTCTGTACGTCTCAAAGCTGTTCCACCTTTATTGGTGTAATTCACTCAGTGTTTGGTCCAAATTGCAGCATAATATTTTAATATTTGGCTTAGTTATGGTGGAAACATGACCCGCTGTATATACTAGTTTACTGCAACCAGTGTACCCCACTACCAGTCGTAAAAGCCTGCGACAAGAGTTTCCTTCACAGATGTAAGTCTCAAAGCTGTTCTATATTTATTAGTGCCACTCCCCCAATAATTTGCCCAAGTTGCAGCATTATAGCCCAATATTTGGCTTGGTTAGGCCGCCAAAATGGCGCACTGCCTACATGGGTTTATTGCAGCCAGACCCCTCCATTGCAGGTTACAGAGCAATGTGACATGGGTTTAACTCCTCTGTACGTCTCAAAGCTGTTCCACCTTTATTGGTGTAATTCACTCAGTGTTTGGTCCAAATTGCAGCATAATATTTTAATATTTGGCTTAGTTATGGTGGAAACATGACCCGCTGTATATACTAGTTTACTGCAACCAGTGTACCCCACTACCAGTCGTAAAAGCCTGCGACAAGAGTTTCCTTCACAGATGTAAGTCTCAAAGCTGTTCTATATTTATTAGTGCCACTCCCCCAATAATTTGCCCAAGTTGCAGCATTATAGCCCAATATTCGGCTTGGTTAGGCCGCCAAAATGGCGCACTGCCTACATGGGTTTATTGCAGCCAGACCCCTCCATTGCAGGTTACAGAGCAATGTGACATGGGTTTAACTCCTCTGTACGTCTCAAAGCTGTTCCACCTTTATTGGTGTAATTCACTCAGTGTTTGGTCCAAATTGCAGCATAATATTTTAATATTTGGCTTAGTTATGGTGGAAACATGACCCGCTGTATGTACTAGTTTACTGCAACCAGTGTACCCCACTACCAGTCGTAAAAGCCTGCGACAATAGTTTCCTTCACAGATGTAAGTCTCAAAGCTGTTCTATATTTATTAGTGCCACTCCCCCAATAATTTGCCCAAGTTGCAGCATTATAGCCCAATAATCGGCTTGGTTAGGCCGCCAAAATGGCGCACTGCCTACATGGGTTTATTGCAGCCAGACCCCTCCATTGCAGGTTACAGAGCAATGTGACATGGGTTTAACTCCTCTGTACGTCTCAAAGCTGTTCCACCTTTATTGGTGTAATTCACTCAGTGTTTGGTCCAAATTGCAGCATAATATTTTAATATTTGGCTTAGTTATGGTGGAAACATGACCCGCTGTATATACTAGTTTACTGCAACCAGTGTACCCCACTACCAGTCGTAAAAGCCTGCGACAAGAGTTTCCTTCACAGATGTAAGTCTCAAAGCTGTTCTATATTTATTAGTGCCACTCCCCCAATAATTTGCCCAAGTTGCAGCATTATAGCCCAATATTTGGCTTGGTTAGGCCGCCAAAATGGCGCACTGCCTACATGGGTTTATTGCAGCCAGACCCCTCCATTGCAGGTTACAGAGCAATGTGACATGGGTTTAACTCCTCTGTACGTCTCAAAGCTGTTCCACCTTTATTGGTGTAATTCACTCAGTGTTTGGTCCAAATTGCAGCATAATATTTTAATATTTGGCTTAGTTATGGTGGAAACATGACCCGCTGTATATACTAGTTTACTGCAACCAGTGTACCCCACTACCAGTCGTAAAAGCCTGCGACAAGAGTTTCCTTCACAGATGTAAGTCTCAAAGCTGTTCTATATTTATTAGTGCCACTCCCCCAATAATTTGCCCAAGTTGCAGCATTATAGCCCAATATTCGGCTTGGTTAGGCCGCCAAAATGGCGCACTGCCTACATGGGTTTATTGCAGCCAGACCCCTCCATTGCAGGTTACAGAGCAATGTGACATGGGTTTAACTCCTCTGTACGTCTCAAAGCTGTTCCACCTTTATTGGTGTAATTCACTCAGTGTTTGGTCCAAATTGCAGCATAATATTTTAATATTTGGCTTAGTTATGGTGGAAACATGACCCGCTGTATGTACTAGTTTACTGCAACCAGTGTACCCCACTACCAGTCGTAAAAGCCTGCGACAATAGTTTCCTTCACAGATGTAAGTCTCAAAGCTGTTCTATATTTATTAGTGCCACTCCCCCAATAATTTGCCCAAGTTGCAGCATTATAGCCCAATATTTGGCTTGGTTAGGCCGCCAAAATGGCGCACTGCCTACATGGGTTTATTGCAGCCAGACCCCTCCATTGCAGGTTACAGAGCAATGTGACATGGGTTTAACTCCTCTGTACGTCTCAAAGCTGTTCCACCTTTATTGGTGTAATTCACTCAGTGTTTGGTCCAAATTGCAGCATAATATTTTAATATTTGGCTTAGTTATGGTGGAAACATGACCCGCTGTATATACTAGTTTACTGCAACCAGTGTACCCCACTACCAGTCGTAAAAGCCTGCGACAAGAGTTTCCTTCACAGATGTAAGTCTCAAAGCTGTTCTATATTTATTAGTGCCACTCCCCCAATAATTTGCCCAAGTTGCAGCATTATAGCCCAATATTCGGCTTGGTTAGGCCGCCAAAATGGCGCACTGCCTACATGGGTTTATTGCAGCCAGACCCCTCCATTGCAGGTTACAGAGCAATGTGACATGGGTTTAACTCCTCTGTACGTCTCAAAGCTGTTCCACCTTTATTGGTGTAATTCACTCAGTGTTTGGTCCAAATTGCAGCATAATATTTTAATATTTGGCTTAGTTATGGTGGAAACATGACCCGCTGTATGTACTAGTTTACTGCAACCAGTGTACCCCACTACCAGTCGTAAAAGCCTGCGACAATAGTTTCCTTCACAGATGTAAGTCTCAAAGCTGTTCTATATTTATTAGTGCCACTCCCCCAATAATTTGCCCAAGTTGCAGCATTATAGCCCAATATTCGGCTTGGTTAGGCCGCCAAAATGGCGCACTGCCTACATGGGTTTATTGCAGCCAGACCCCTCCATTGCAGGTTACAGAGCAATGTGACATGGGTTTAACTCCTCTGTACGTCTCAAAGCTGTTCCACCTTTATTGGTGTAATTCACTCAGTGTTTGGTCCAAATTGCAGCATAATATTTTAATATTTGGCTTAGTTATGGTGGAAACATGACCCGCTGTATATACTAGTTTACTGCAACCAGTGTACCCCACTACCAGTCGTAAAAGCCTGCGACAAGAGTTTCCTTCACAGATGTAAGTCTCAAAGCTGTTCTATATTTATTAGTGCCACTCCCCCAATAATTTGCCCAAGTTGCAGCATTATAGCCCAATATTTGGCTTGGTTAGGCCGCCAAAATGGCGCACTGCCTACATGGGTTTATTGCAGCCAGACCCCTCCATTGCAGGTTACAGAGCAATGTGACATGGGTTTAACTCCTCTGTACGTCTCAAAGCTGTTCCACCTTTATTGGTGTAATTCACTCAGTGTTTGGTCCAAATTGCAGCATAATATTTTAATATTTGGCTTAGTTATGGTGGAAACATGACCCGCTGTATATACTAGTTTACTGCAACCAGTGTACCCCACTACCAGTCGTAAAAGCCTGCGACAAGAGTTTCCTTCACAGATGTAAGTCTCAAAGCTGTTCTATATTTATTAGTGCCACTCCCCCAATAATTTGCCCAAGTTGCAGCATTATAGCCCAATATTCGGCTTGGTTAGGCCGCCAAAATGGCGCACTGCCTACATGGGTTTATTGCAGCCAGACCCCTCCATTGCAGGTTACAGAGCAATGTGACATGGGTTTAACTCCTCTGTACGTCTCAAAGCTGTTCCACCTTTATTGGTGTAATTCACTCAGTGTTTGGTCCAAATTGCAGCATAATATTTTAATATTTGGCTTAGTTATGGTGGAAACATGACCCGCTGTATGTACTAGTTTACTGCAACCAGTGTACCCCACTACCAGTCGTAAAAGCCTGCGACAATAGTTTCCTTCACAGATGTAAGTCTCAAAGCTGTTCTATATTTATTAGTGCCACTCCCCCAATAATTTGCCCAAGTTGCAGCATTATAGCCCAATATTCGGCTTGGTTAGGCCGCCAAAATGGCGCACTGCCTACATGGGTTTATTGCAGCCAGACCCCTCCATTGCAGGTTACAGAGCAATGTGACATGGGTTTAACTCCTCTGTACGTCTCAAAGCTGTTCCACCTTTATTGGTGTAATTCACTCAGTGTTTGGTCCAAATTGCAGCATAATATTTTAATATTTGGCTTAGTTATGGTGGAAACATGACCCGCTGTATATACTAGTTTAATGCAACCAGTGTACCCCACTACCAGTCGTAAAAGCCTGCGACAAGAGTTTCCTTCACAGATGTAAGTCTCAAAGCTGTTCTATATTTATTAGTGCCACTCCCCCAATAATTTGCCCAAGTTGCAGCATTATAGCCCAATATTCGGCTTGGTTAGGCCGCCAAAATGGCGCACTGCCTACATGGGTTTATTGCAGCCAGACCCCTCCATTGCAGGTTACAGAGCAATGTGACATGGGTTTAACTCCTCTGTACGTCTCAAAGCTGTTCCACCTTTATTGGTGTAATTCACTCAGTGTTTGGTCCAAATTGCAGCATAATATTTTAATATTTGGCTTAGTTATGGTGGAAACATGACCCGCTGTATGTACTAGTTTACTGCAACCAGTGTACCCCACTACCAGTCGTAAAAGCCTGCGACAATAGTTTCCTTCACAGATGTAAGTCTCAAAGCTGTTCTATATTTATTAGTGCCACTCCCCCAATAATTTGCCCAAGTTGCAGCATTATAGCCCAATATTCGGCTTGGTTAGGCCGCCAAAATGGCGCACTGCCTACATGGGTTTATTGCAGCCAGACCCCTCCATTGCAGGTTACAGAGCAATGTGACATGGGTTTAACTCCTCTGTACGTCTCAAAGCTGTTCCACCTTTATTGGTGTAATTCACTCAGTGTTTGGTCCAAATTGCAGCATAATATTTTAATATTTGGCTTAGTTATGGTGGAAACATGACCCGCTGTATATACTAGTTTACTGCAACCAGTGTACCCCACTACCAGTCGTAAAAGCCTGCGACAAGAGTTTCCTTCACAGATGTAAGTCTCAAAGCTGTTCTATATTTATTAGTGCCACTCCCCCAATAATTTGCCCAAGTTGCAGCATTATAGCCCAATATTCGGCTTGGTTAGGCCGCCAAAATGGCGCACTGCCTACATGGGTTTATTGCAGCCAGACCCCTCCATTGCAGGTTACAGAGCAATGTGACATGGGTTTAACTCCTCTGTACGTCTCAAAGCTGTTCCACCTTTATTGGTGTAATTCACTCAGTGTTTGGTCCAAATTGCAGCATAATATTTTAATATTTGGCTTAGTTATGGTGGAAACATGACCCGCTGTATGTACTAGTTTACTGCAACCAGTGTACCCCACTACCAGTCGTAAAAGCCTGCGACAATAGTTTCCTTCACAGATGTAAGTCTCAAAGCTGTTCTATATTTATTAGTGCCACTCCCCCAATAATTTGCCCAAGTTGCAGCATTATAGCCCAATATTCGGCTTGGTTAGGCCGCCAAAATGGCGCACTGCCTACATGGGTTTATTGCAGCCAGACCCCTCCATTGCAGGTTACAGAGCAATGTGACATGGGTTTAACTCCTCTGTACGTCTCAAAGCTGTTCCACCTTTATTGGTGTAATTCACTCAGTGTTTGGTCCAAATTGCAGCATAATATTTTAATATTTGGCTTAGTTATGGTGGAAACATGACCCGCTGTATATACTAGTTTACTGCAACCAGTGTACCCCACTACCAGTCGTAAAAGCCTGCGACAAGAGTTTCCTTCACAGATGTAAGTCTCAAAGCTGTTCTATATTTATTAGTGCCACTCCCCCAATAATTTGCCCAAGTTGCAGCATTATAGCCCAATATTTGGCTTGGTTAGGCCGCCAAAATGGCGCACTGCCTACATGGGTTTATTGCAGCCAGACCCCTCCATTGCAGGTTACAGAGCAATGTGACATGGGTTTAACTCCTCTGTACGTCTCAAAGCTGTTCCACCTTTATTGGTGTAATTCACTCAGTGTTTGGTCCAAATTGCAGCATAATATTTTAATATTTGGCTTAGTTATGGTGGAAACATGACCCGCTGTATATACTAGTTTACTGCAACCAGTGTACCCCACTACCAGTCGTAAAAGCCTGCGACAAGAGTTTCCTTCACAGATGTAAGTCTCAAAGCTGTTCTATATTTATTAGTGCCACTCCCCCAATAATTTGCCCAAGTTGCAGCATTATAGCCCAATATTCGGCTTGGTTAGGCCGCCAAAATGGCGCACTGCCTACATGGGTTTATTGCAGCCAGACCCCTCCATTGCAGGTTACAGAGCAATGTGACATGGGTTTAACTCCTCTGTACGTCTCAAAGCTGTTCCACCTTTATTGGTGTAATTCACTCAGTGTTTGGTCCAAATTGCAGCATAATATTTTAATATTTGGCTTAGTTATGGTGGAAACATGACCCGCTGTATGTACTAGTTTACTGCAACCAGTGTACCCCACTACCAGTCGTAAAAGCCTGCGACAATAGTTTCCTTCACAGATGTAAGTCTCAAAGCTGTTCTATATTTATTAGTGCCACTCCCCCAATAATTTGCCCAAGTTGCAGCATTATAGCCCAATATTCGGCTTGGTTAGGCCGCCAAAATGGCGCACTGCCTACATGGGTTTATTGCAGCCAGACCCCTCCATTGCAGGTTACAGAGCAATGTGACATGGGTTTAACTCCTCTGTACGTCTCAAAGCTGTTCCACCTTTATTGGTGTAATTCACTCAGTGTTTGGTCCAAATTGCAGCATAATATTTTAATATTTGGCTTAGTTATGGTGGAAACATGACCCGCTGTATATACTAGTTTACTGCAACCAGTGTACCCCACTACCAGTCGTAAAAGCCTGCGACAAGAGTTTCCTTCACAGATGTAAGTCTCAAAGCTGTTCTATATTTATTAGTGCCACTCCCCCAATAATTTGCCCAAGTTGCAGCATTATAGCCCAATATTCGGCTTGGTTAGGCCGCCAAAATGGCGCACTGCCTACATGGGTTTATTGCAGCCAGACCCCTCCATTGCAGGTTACAGAGCAATGTGACATGGGTTTAACTCCTCTGTACGTCTCAAAGCTGTTCCACCTTTATTGGTGTAATTCACTCAGTGTTTGGTCCAAATTGCAGCATAATATTTTAATATTTGGCTTAGTTATGGTGGAAACATGACCCGCTGTATGTACTAGTTTACTGCAACCAGTGTACCCCACTACCAGTCGTAAAAGCCTGCGACAATAGTTTCCTTCACAGATGTAAGTCTCAAAGCTGTTCTATATTTATTAGTGCCACTCCCCCAATAATTTGCCCAAGTTGCAGCATTATAGCCCAATATTCGGCTTGGTTAGGCCGCCAAAATGGCGCACTGCCTACATGGGTTTATTGCAGCCAGACCCCTCCATTGCAGGTTACAGAGCAATGTGACATGGGTTTAACTCCTCTGTACGTCTCAAAGCTGTTCCACCTTTATTGGTGTAATTCACTCAGTGTTTGGTCCAAATTGCAGCATAATATTTTAATATTTGGCTTAGTTATGGTGGAAACATGACCCGCTGTATATACTAGTTTACTGCAACCAGTGTACCCCACTACCAGTCGTAAAAGCCTGCGACAAGAGTTTCCTTCACAGATGTAAGTCTCAAAGCTGTTCTATATTTATTAGTGCCACTCCCCCAATAATTTGCCCAAGTTGCAGCATTATAGCCCAATATTTGGCTTGGTTAGGCCGCCAAAATGGCGCACTGCCTACATGGGTTTATTGCAGCCAGACCCCTCCATTGCAGGTTACAGAGCAATGTGACATGGGTTTAACTCCTCTGTACGTCTCAAAGCTGTTCCACCTTTATTGGTGTAATTCACTCAGTGTTTGGTCCAAATTGCAGCATAATATTTTAATATTTGGCTTAGTTATGGTGGAAACATGACCCGCTGTATATACTAGTTTACTGCAACCAGTGTACCCCACTACCAGTCGTAAAAGCCTGCGACAAGAGTTTCCTTCACAGATGTAAGTCTCAAAGCTGTTCTATATTTATTAGTGCCACTCCCCCAATAATTTGCCCAAGTTGCAGCATTATAGCCCAATATTCGGCTTGGTTAGGCCGCCAAAATGGCGCACTGCCTACATGGGTTTATTGCAGCCAGACCCCTCCATTGCAGGTTACAGAGCAATGTGACATGGGTTTAACTCCTCTGTACGTCTCAAAGCTGTTGCACCTTTATTGGTGTAATTCACTCAGTGTTTGGTCCAAATTGCAGCATAATATTTTAATATTTGGCTTAGTTATGGTGGAAACATGACCCGCTGTATGTACTAGTTTACTGCAACCAGTGTACCCCACTACCAGTCGTAAAAGCCTGCGACAATAGTTTCCTTCACAGATGTAAGTCTCAAAGCTGTTCTATATTTATTAGTGCCACTCCCCCAATAATTTGCCCAAGTTGCAGCATTATAGCCCAATATTCGGCTTGGTTAGGCCGCCAAAATGGCGCACTGCCTACATGGGTTTATTGCAGCCAGACCCCTCCATTGCAGGTTACAGAGCAATGTGACATGGGTTTAACTCCTCTGTACGTCTCAAAGCTGTTCCACCTTTATTGGTGTAATTCACTCAGTGTTTGGTCCAAATTGCAGCATAATATTTTAATATTTGGCTTAGTTATGGTGGAAACATGACCCGCTGTATATACTAGTTTAATGCAACCAGTGTACCCCACTACCAGTCGTAAAAGCCTGCGACAAGAGTTTCCTTCACAGATGTAAGTCTCAAAGCTGTTCTATATTTATTAGTGCCACTCCCCCAATAATTTGCCCAAGTTGCAGCATTATAGCCCAATATTTGGCTTGGTTAGGCCGCCAAAATGGCGCACTGCCTACATGGGTTTATTGCAGCCAGACCCCTCCATTGCAGGTTACAGAGCAATGTGACATGGGTTTAACTCCTCTGTACGTCTCAAAGCTGTTCCACCTTTATTGGTGTAATTCACTCAGTGTTTGGTCCAAATTGCAGCATAATATTTTAATATTTGGCTTAGTTATGGTGGAAACATGACCCGCTGTATATACTAGTTTACTGCAACCAGTGTACCCCACTACCAGTCGTAAAAGCCTGCGACAAGAGTTTCCTTCACAGATGTAAGTCTCAAAGCTGTTCTATATTTATTAGTGCCACTCCCCCAATAATTTGCCCAAGTTGCAGCATTATAGCCCAATATTCGGCTTGGTTAGGCCGCCAAAATGGCGCACTGCCTACATGGGTTTATTGCAGCCAGACCCCTCCATTGCAGGTTACAGAGCAATGTGACATGGGTTTAACTCCTCTGTACGTCTCAAAGCTGTTCCACCTTTATTGGTGTAATTCACTCAGTGTTTGGTCCAAATTGCAGCATAATATTTTAATATTTGGCTTAGTTATGGTGGAAACATGACCCGCTGTATGTACTAGTTTACTGCAACCAGTGTACCCCACTACCAGTCGTAAAAGCCTGCGACAATAGTTTCCTTCACAGATGTAAGTCTCAAAGCTGTTCTATATTTATTAGTGCCACTCCCCCAATAATTTGCCCAAGTTGCAGCATTATAGCCCAATATTCGGCTTGGTTAGGCCGCCAAAATGGCGCACTGCCTACATGGGTTTATTGCAGCCAGACCCCTCCATTGCAGGTTACAGAGCAATGTGACATGGGTTTAACTCCTCTGTACGTCTCAAAGCTGTTCCACCTTTATTGGTGTAATTCACTCAGTGTTTGGTCCAAATTGCAGCATAATATTTTAATATTTGGCTTAGTTATGGTGGAAACATGACCCGCTGTATATACTAGTTTACTGCAACCAGTGTACCCCACTACCAGTCGTAAAAGCCTGCGACAAGAGTTTCCTTCACAGATGTAAGTCTCAAAGCTGTTCTATATTTATTAGTGCCACTCCCCCAATAATTTGCCCAAGTTGCAGCATTATAGCCCAATATTTGGCTTGGTTAGGCCGCCAAAATGGCGCACTGCCTACATGGGTTTATTGCAGCCAGACCCCTCCATTGCAGGTTACAGAGCAATGTGACATGGGTTTAACTCCTCTGTACGTCTCAAAGCTGTTCCACCTTTATTGGTGTAATTCACTCAGTGTTTGGTCCAAATTGCAGCATAATATTTTAATATTTGGCTTAGTTATGGTGGAAACATGACCCGCTGTATATACTAGTTTACTGCAACCAGTGTACCCCACTACCAGTCGTAAAAGCCTGCGACAAGAGTTTCCTTCACAGATGTAAGTCTCAAAGCTGTTCTATATTTATTAGTGCCACTCCCCCAATAATTTGCCCAAGTTGCAGCATTATAGCCCAATATTCGGCTTGGTTAGGCCGCCAAAATGGCGCACTGCCTACATGGGTTTATTGCAGCCAGACCCCTCCATTGCAGGTTACAGAGCAATGTGACATGGGTTTAACTCCTCTGTACGTCTCAAAGCTGTTCCACCTTTATTGGTGTAATTCACTCAGTGTTTGGTCCAAATTGCAGCATAATATTTTAATATTTGGCTTAGTTATGGTGGAAACATGACCCGCTGTATATACTAGTTTACTGCAACCAGTGTACCCCACTACCAGTCGTAAAAGCCTGCGACAAGAGTTTCCTTCACAGATGTAAGTCTCAAAGCTGTTCTATATTTATTAGTGCCACTCCCCCAATAATTTGCCCAAGTTGCAGCATTATAGCCCAATATTCGGCTTGGTTAGGCCGCCAAAATGGCGCACTGCCTACATGGGTTTATTGCAGCCAGACCCCTCCATTGCAGGTTACAGAGCAATGTGACATGGGTTTAACTCCTCTGTACGTCTCAAAGCTGTTCCACCTTTATTGGTGTAATTCACTCAGTGTTTGGTCCAAATTGCAGCATAATATTTTAATATTTGGCTTAGTTATGGTGGAAACATGACCCGCTGTATGTACTAGTTTACTGCAACCAGTGTACCCCACTACCAGTCGTAAAAGCCTGCGACAATAGTTTCCTTCACAGATGTAAGTCTCAAAGCTGTTCTATATTTATTAGTGCCACTCCCCCAATAATTTGCCCAAGTTGCAGCATTATAGCCCAATATTCGGCTTGGTTAGGCCGCCAAAATGGCGCACTGCCTACATGGGTTTATTGCAGCCAGACCCCTCCATTGCAGGTTACAGAGCAATGTGACATGGGTTTAACTCCTCTGTACGTCTCAAAGCTGTTCCACCTTTATTGGTGTAATTCACTCAGTGTTTGGTCCAAATTGCAGCATAATATTTTAATATTTGGCTTAGTTATGGTGGAAACATGACCCGCTGTATGTACTAGTTTACTGCAACCAGTGTACCCCACTACCAGTCGTAAAAGCCTGCGACAATAGTTTCCTTCACAGATGTAAGTCTCAAAGCTGTTCTATATTTATTAGTGCCACTCCCCCAATAATTTGCCCAAGTTGCAGCATTATAGCCCAATATTTGGCTTGGTTAGGCCGCCAAAATGGCGCACTGCCTACATGGGTTTATTGCAGCCAGACCCCTCCATTGCAGGTTACAGAGCAATGTGACATGGGTTTAACTCCTCTGTACGTCTCAAAGCTGTTCCACCTTTATTGGTGTAATTCACTCAGTGTTTGGTCCAAATTGCAGCATAATATTTTAATATTTGGCTTAGTTATGGTGGAAACATGACCCGCTGTATATACTAGTTTACTGCAACCAGTGTACCCCACTACCAGTCGTAAAAGCCTGCGACAAGAGTTTCCTTCACAGATGTAAGTCTCAAAGCTGTTCTATATTTATTAGTGCCACTCCCCCAATAATTTGCCCAAGTTGCAGCATTATAGCCCAATATTTGGCTTGGTTAGGCCGCCAAAATGGCGCACTGCCTACATGGGTTTATTGCAGCCAGACCCCTCCATTGCAGGTTACAGAGCAATGTGACATGGGTTTAACTCCTCTGTACGTCTCAAAGCTGTTCCACCTTTATTGGTGTAATTCACTCAGTGTTTGGTCCAAATTGCAGCATAATATTTTAATATTTGGCTTAGTTATGGTGGAAACATGACCCGCTGTATATACTAGTTTACTGCAACCAGTGTACCCCACTACCAGTCGTAAAAGCCTGCGACAAGAGTTTCCTTCACAGATGTAAGTCTCAAAGCTGTTCTATATTTATTAGTGCCACTCCCCCAATAATTTGCCCAAGTTGCAGCATTATAGCCCAATATTCGGCTTGGTTAGGCCGCCAAAATGGCGCACTGCCTACATGGGTTTATTGCAGCCAGACCCCTCCATTGCAGGTTACAGAGCAATGTGACATGGGTTTAACTCCTCTGTACGTCTCAAAGCTGTTCCACCTTTATTGGTGTAATTCACTCAGTGTTTGGTCCAAAATGCAGCAAAATATTTTAATATTTGGCTTAGTTATGGTGGAAACATGACCCGCTGTATGTACTAGTTTACTGCAACCAGTGTACCCCACTACCAGTCGTAAAAGCCTGCGACAATAGTTTCCTTCACAGATGTAAGTCTCAAAGCTGTTCTATATTTATTAGTGCCACTCCCCCAATAATTTGCCCAAGTTGCAGCATTATAGCCCAATATTCGGCTTGGTTAGGCCGCCAAAATGGCGCACTGCCTACATGGGTTTATTGCAGCCAGACCCCTCCATTGCAGGTTACAGAGCAATGTGACATGGGTTTAACTCCTCTGTACGTCTCAAAGCTGTTCCACCTTTATTGGTGTAATTCACTCAGTGTTTGGTCCAAATTGCAGCATAATATTTTAATATTTGGCTTAGTTATGGTGGAAACATGACCCGCTGTATGTACTAGTTTACTGCAACCAGTGTACCCCACTACCAGTCGTAAAAGCCTGCGACAATAGTTTCCTTCACAGATGTAAGTCTCAAAGCTGTTCTATATTTATTAGTGCCACTCCCCCAATAATTTGCCCAAGTTGCAGCATTATAGCCCAATATTCGGCTTGGTTAGGCCGCCAAAATGGCGCACTGCCTACATGGGTTTATTGCAGCCAGACCCCTCCATTGCAGGTTACAGAGCAATGTGACATGGGTTTAACTCCTCTGTACGTCTCAAAGCTGTTCCACCTTTATTGGTGTAATTCACTCAGTGTTTGGTCCAAATTGCAGCATAATATTTTAATATTTGGCTTAGTTATGGTGGAAACATGACCCGCTGTATATACTAGTTTACTGCAACCAGTGTACCCCACTACCAGTCGTAAAAGCCTGCGACAAGAGTTTCCTTCACAGATGTAAGTCTCAAATCTGTTCTATATTTATAAGTGCCACTCCCCCAATAATTTGCCCAAGTTGCAGCATTATAGCCCAATATTTGGCTTGGTTAGGCCGCCAAAATGGCGCACTGCCTACATGGGTTTATTGCAGCCAGACCCCTCCATTGCAGGTTACAGAGCAATGTGACATGGGTTTAACTCCTCTGTACGTCTCAAAGCTGTTCCACCTTTATTGGTGTAATTCACTCAGTGTTTGGTCCAAATTGCAGCATAATATTTTAATATTTGGCTTAGTTATGGTGGAAACATGACCCGCTGTATATACTAGTTTACTGCAACCAGTGTACCCCACTACCAGTCGTAAAAGCCTGCGACAAGAGTTTCCTTCACAGATGTAAGTCTCAAAGCTGTTCTATATTTATTAGTGCCACTCCCCCAATAATTTGCCCAAGTTGCAGCATTATAGCCCAATATTCGGCTTGGTTAGGCCGCCAAAATGGCGCACTGCCTACATGGGTTTATTGCAGCCAGACCCCTCCATTGCAGGTTACAGAGCAATGTGACATGGGTTTAACTCCTCTGTACGTCTCAAAGCTGTTCCACCTTTATTGGTGTAATTCACTCAGTGTTTGGTCCAAATTGCAGCATAATATTTTAATATTTGGCTTAGTTATGGTGGAAACATGACCCGCTGTATATACTAGTTTACTGCAACCAGTGTACCCCACTACCAGTCGTAAAAGCCTGCGACAAGAGTTTCCTTCACAGATGTAAGTCTCAAAGCTGTTCTATATTTATTAGTGCCACTCCCCCAATAATTTGCCCAAGTTGCAGCATTATAGCCCAATATTCGGCTTGGTTAGGCCGCCAAAATGGCGCACTGCCTACATGGGTTTATTGCAGCCAGACCCCTCCATTGCAGGTTACAGAGCAATGTGACATGGGTTTAACTCCTCTGTACGTCTCAAAGCTGTTCCACCTTTATTGGTGTAATTCACTCAGTGTTTGGTCCAAATTGCAGCATAATATTTTAATATTTGGCTTAGTTATGGTGGAAACATGACCCGCTGTATGTACTAGTTTACTGCAACCAGTGTACCCCACTACCAGTCGTAAAAGCCTGCGACAAGAGTTTCCTTCACAGATGTAAGTCTCAAAGCTGTTCTATATTTATTAGTGCCACTCCCCCAATAATTTGCCCAAGTTGCAGCATTATAGCCCAATATTCGGCTTGGTTAGGCCGCCAAAATGGCGCACTGCCTACATGGGTTTATTGCAGCCAGACCCCTCCATTGCAGGTTACAGA
The DNA here is from genome assembly GCA_964017235.1 of Sabellastarte sp. h YS-2021. Taxonomy (NCBI): domain Eukaryota; kingdom Metazoa; phylum Annelida; class Polychaeta; order Sabellida; family Sabellidae; genus Sabellastarte; species Sabellastarte sp. h YS-2021. The sequence goes on from OZ024929.1 coordinate 38,670,484, forward strand.
GCAATGTGACATGGGTTTAACTCCTCTGTACGTCTCAAAGCTGTTCCACCTTTATTGGTGTAATTCACTCAGTGTTTGGTCCAAATTGCAGCATAATATTTTAATATTTGGCTTAGTTATGGTGGAAACATGACCCGCTGTATATACTAGTTTACTGCAACCAGTGTACCCCACTACCAGTCGTAAAAGCCTGCGACAAGAGTTTCCTTCACAGATGTAAGTCTCAAATCTGTTCTATATTTATAAGTGCCACTCCCCCAATAATTTGCCCAAGTTGCAGCATTATAGCCCAATATTTGGCTTGGTTAGGCCGCCAAAATGGCGCACTGCCTACATGGGTTTATTGCAGCCAGACCCCTCCATTGCAGGTTACAGAGCAATGTGACATGGGTTTAACTCCTCTGTACGTCTCAAAGCTGTTCCACCTTTATTGGTGTAATTCACTCAGTGTTTGGTCCAAATTGCAGCATAATATTTTAATATTTGGCTTAGTTATGGTGGAAACATGACCCGCTGTATATACTAGTTTACTGCAACCAGTGTACCCCACTACCAGTCGTAAAAGCCTGCGACAAGAGTTTCCTTCACAGATGTAAGTCTCAAAGCTGTTCTATATTTATTAGTGCCACTCCCCCAATAATTTGCCCAAGTTGCAGCATTATAGCCCAATATTCGGCTTGGTTAGGCCGCCAAAATGGCGCACTGCCTACATGGGTTTATTGCAGCCAGACCCCTCCATTGCAGGTTACAGAGCAATGTGACATGGGTTTAACTCCTCTGTACGTCTCAAAGCTGTTCCACCTTTATTGGTGTAATTCACTCAGTGTTTGGTCCAAATTGCAGCATAATATTTTAATATTTGGCTTAGTTATGGTGGAAACATGACCCGCTGTATATACTAGTTTACTGCAACCAGTGTACCCCACTACCAGTCGTAAAAGCCTGCGACAAGAGTTTCCTTCACAGATGTAAGTCTCAAAGCTGTTCTATATTTATTAGTGCCACTCCCCCAATAATTTGCCCAAGTTGCAGCATTATAGCCCAATATTCGGCTTGGTTAGGCCGCCAAAATGGCGCACTGCCTACATGGGTTTATTGCAGCCAGACCCCTCCATTGCAGGTTACAGAGCAATGTGACATGGGTTTAACTCCTCTGTACGTCTCAAAGCTGTTCCACCTTTATTGGTGTAATTCACTCAGTGTTTGGTCCAAATTGCAGCATAATATTTTAATATTTGGCTTAGTTATGGTGGAAACATGACCCGCTGTATATACTAGTTTACTGCAACCAGTGTACCCCACTACCAGTCGTAAAAGCCTGCGACAAGAGTTTCCTTCACAGATGTAAGTCTCAAAGCTGTTCTATATTTATTAGTGCCACTCCCCCAATAATTGGCCCAAGTTGCAGCATTATAGCCCAATATTTGGCTTGGTTAGGCCGCCAAAATGGCGCACTGCCTACATGGGTTTATTGCAGCCAGACCCCTCCATTGCAGGTTACAGAGCAATGTGACATGGGTTTAACTCCTCTGTACGTCTCAAAGCTGTTCCACCTTTATTGGTGTAATTCACTCAGTGTTTGGTCCAAATTGCAGCATAATATTTTAATATTTGGCTTAGTTATGGTGGAAACATGACCCGCTGTATATACTAGTTTACTGCAATCAGTGTACCCCACTACCAGTCGTAAAAGCCTGCGACAAGAGTTTCCTTCACAGATGTAAGTCTCAAAGCTGTTCTATATTTATTAGTGCCACTCCCCCAATAATTTGCCCAAGTTGCAGCATTATAGCCCAATATTTGGCTTGGTTAGGCCGCCAAAATGGCGCACTGCCTACATGGGTTTATTGCAGCCAGACCCCTCCATTGCAGGTTACAGAGCAATGTGACATGGGTTTAACTCCTCTGTACGTCTCAAAGCTGTTGCACCTTTATTGGTGTAATTCACTCAGTGTTTGGTCCAAATTGCAGCATAATATTTTAATATTTGGCTTAGTTATGGTGGAAACATGACCCGCTGTATATACTAGTTTACTGCAACCAGTGTACCCCACTACCAGTCGTAAAAGCCTGCGACAAGAGTTTCCTTCACAGATGTAAGTCTCAAAGCTGTTCTATATTTATTAGTGCCACTCCCCCAATAATTTGCCCAAGTTGCAGCATTATAGCCCAATATTCGGCTTGGTTAGGCCGCCAAAATGGCGCACTGCCTACATGGGTTTATTGCAGCCAGACCCCTCCATTGCAGGTTACAGAGCAATGTGACATGGGTTTAACTCCTCTGTACGTCTCAAAGCTGTTCCACCTTTATTGGTGTAATTCACTCAGTGTTTGGTCCAAATTGCAGCATAATATTTTAATATTTGGCTTAGTTATGGTGGAAACATGACCCGCTGTATATACTAGTTTACTGCAACCAGTGTACCCCACTACCAGTCGTAAAAGCCTGCGACAAGAGTTTCCTTCACAGATGTAAGTCTCAAAGCTGTTCTATATTTATTAGTGCCACTCCCCCAATAATTTGCCCAAGTTGCAGCATTATAGCCCAATATTCGGCTTGGTTAGGCCGCCAAAATGGCGCACTGCCTACATGGGTTTATTGCAGCCAGACCCCTCCATTGCAGGTTACAGAGCAATGTGACATGGGTTTAACTCCTCTGTACGTCTCAAAGCTGTTCCACCTTTATTGGTGTAATTCACTCAGTGTTTGGTCCAAATTGCAGCATAATATTTTAATATTTGGCTTAGTTATGGTGGAAACATGACCCGCTGTATGTACTAGTTTACTGCAACCAGTGTACCCCACTACCAGTCGTAAAAGCCTGCGACAAGAGTTTCCTTCACAGATGTAAGTCTCAAAGCTGTTCTATATTTATTAGTGCCACTCCCCCAATAATTGGCCCAAGTTGCAGCATTATAGCCCAATATTTGGCTTGGTTAGGCCGCCAAAATGGCGCACTGCCTACATGGGTTTATTGCAGCCAGACCCCTCCATTGCAGGTTACAGAGCAATGTGACATGGGTTTAACTCCTCTGTACGTCTCAAAGCTGTTCCACCTTTATTGGTGTAATTCACTCAGTGTTTGGTCCAAATTGCAGCATAATATTTTAATATTTGGCTTAGTTATGGTGGAAACATGACCCGCTGTATATACTAGTTTACTGCAACCAGTGTACCCCACTACCAGTCGTAAAAGCCTGCGACAAGAGTTTCCTTCACAGATGTAAGTCTCAAAGCTGTTCTATATTTATTAGTGCCACTCCCCCAATAATTTGCCCAAGTTGCAGCATTATAGCCCAATATTCGGCTTGGTTAGGCCGCCAAAATGGCGCACTGCCTACATGGGTTTATTGCAGCCAGACCCCTCCATTGCAGGTTACAGAGCAATGTGACATGGGTTTAACTCCTCTGTACGTCTCAAAGCTGTTCCACCTTTATTGGTGTAATTCACTCAGTGTTTGGTCCAAATTGCAGCATAATATTTTAATATTTGGCTTAGTTATGGTGGAAACATGACCCGCTGTATGTACTAGTTTACTGCAACCAGTGTACCCCACTACCAGTCGTAAAAGCCTGCGACAAGAGTTTCCTTCACAGATGTAAGTCTCAAAGCTGTTCTATATTTATTAGTGCCACTCCCCCAATAATTGGCCCAAGTTGCAGCATTATAGCCCAATATTTGGCTTGGTTAGGCCGCCAAAATGGCGCACTGCCTACATGGGTTTATTGCAGCCAGACCCCTCCATTGCAGGTTACAGAGCAATGTGACATGGGTTTAACTCCTCTGTACGTCTCAAAGCTGTTCCACCTTTATTGGTGTAATTCACTCAGTGTTTGGTCCAAATTGCAGCATAATATTTTAATATTTGGCTTAGTTATGGTGGAAACATGACCCGCTGTATATACTAGTTTACTGCAATCAGTGTACCCCACTACCAGTCGTAAAAGCCTGCGACAAGAGTTTCCTTCACAGATGTAAGTCTCAAAGCTGTTCTATATTTATTAGTGCCACTCCCCCAATAATTTGCCCAAGTTGCAGCATTATAGCCCAATATTTGGCTTGGTTAGGCCGCCAAAATGGCGCACTGCCTACATGGGTTTATTGCAGCCAGACCCCTCCATTGCAGGTTACAGAGCAATGTGACATGGGTTTAACTCCTCTGTACGTCTCAAAGCTGTTGCACCTTTATTGGTGTAATTCACTCAGTGTTTGGTCCAAATTGCAGCATAATATTTTAATATTTGGCTTAGTTATGGTGGAAACATGACCCGCTGTATATACTAGTTTACTGCAACCAGTGTACCCCACTACCAGTCGTAAAAGCCTGCGACAAGAGTTTCCTTCACAGATGTAAGTCTCAAAGCTGTTCTATATTTATTAGTGCCACTCCCCCAATAATTTGCCCAAGTTGCAGCATTATAGCCCAATATTCGGCTTGGTTAGGCCGCCAAAATGGCGCACTGCCTACATGGGTTTATTGCAGCCAGACCCCTCCATTGCAGGTTACAGAGCAATGTGACATGGGTTTAACTCCTCTGTACGTCTCAAAGCTGTTCCACCTTTATTGGTGTAATTCACTCAGTGTTTGGTCCAAATTGCAGCATAATATTTTAATATTTGGCTTAGTTATGGTGGAAACATGACCCGCTGTATATACTAGTTTACTGCAACCAGTGTACCCCACTACCAGTCGTAAAAGCCTGCGACAAGAGTTTCCTTCACAGATGTAAGTCTCAAAGCTGTTCTATATTTATTAGTGCCACTCCCCCAATAATTTGCCCAAGTTGCAGCATTATAGCCCAATATTCGGCTTGGTTAGGCCGCCAAAATGGCGCACTGCCTACATGGGTTTATTGCAGCCAGACCCCTCCATTGCAGGTTACAGAGCAATGTGACATGGGTTTAACTCCTCTGTACGTCTCAAAGCTGTTCCACCTTTATTGGTGTAATTCACTCAGTGTTTGGTCCAAATTGCAGCATAATATTTTAATATTTGGCTTAGTTATGGTGGAAACATGACCCGCTGTATGTACTAGTTTACTGCAACCAGTGTACCCCACTACCAGTCGTAAAAGCCTGCGACAAGAGTTTCCTTCACAGATGTAAGTCTCAAAGCTGTTCTATATTTATTAGTGCCACTCCCCCAATAATTGGCCCAAGTTGCAGCATTATAGCCCAATATTTGGCTTGGTTAGGCCGCCAAAATGGCGCACTGCCTACATGGGTTTATTGCAGCCAGACCCCTCCATTGCAGGTTACAGAGCAATGTGACATGGGTTTAACTCCTCTGTACGTCTCAAAGCTGTTCCACCTTTATTGGTGTAATTCACTCAGTGTTTGGTCCAAATTGCAGCATAATATTTTAATATTTGGCTTAGTTATGGTGGAAACATGACCCGCTGTATATACTAGTTTACTGCAACCAGTGTACCCCACTACCAGTCGTAAAAGCCTGCGACAAGAGTTTCCTTCACAGATGTAAGTCTCAAAGCTGTTCTATATTTATTAGTGCCACTCCCCCAATAATTTGCCCAAGTTGCAGCATTATAGCCCAATATTCGGCTTGGTTAGGCCGCCAAAATGGCGCACTGCCTACATGGGTTTATTGCAGCCAGACCCCTCCATTGCAGGTTACAGAGCAATGTGACATGGGTTTAACTCCTCTGTACGTCTCAAAGCTGTTCCACCTTTATTGGTGTAATTCACTCAGTGTTTGGTCCAAATTGCAGCATAATATTTTAATATTTGGCTTAGTTATGGTGGAAACATGACCCGCTGTATGTACTAGTTTACTGCAACCAGTGTACCCCACTACCAGTCGTAAAAGCCTGCGACAAGAGTTTCCTTCACAGATGTAAGTCTCAAAGCTGTTCTATATTTATTAGTGCCACTCCCCCAATAATTGGCCCAAGTTGCAGCATTATAGCCCAATATTTGGCTTGGTTAGGCCGCCAAAATGGCGCACTGCCTACATGGGTTTATTGCAGCCAGACCCCTCCATTGCAGGTTACAGAGCAATGTGACATGGGTTTAACTCCTCTGTACGTCTCAAAGCTGTTCCACCTTTATTGGTGTAATTCACTCAGTGTTTGGTCCAAATTGCAGCATAATATTTTAATATTTGGCTTAGTTATGGTGGAAACATGACCCGCTGTATATACTAGTTTACTGCAACCAGTGTACCCCACTACCAGTCGTAAAAGCCTGCGACAAGAGTTTCCTTCACAGATGTAAGTCTCAAAGCTGTTCTATATTTATTAGTGCCACTCCCCCAATAATTTGCCCAAGTTGCAGCATTATAGCCCAATATTCGGCTTGGTTAGGCCGCCAAAATGGCGCACTGCCTACATGGGTTTATTGCAGCCAGACCCCTCCATTGCAGGTTACAGAGCAATGTGACATGGGTTTAACTCCTCTGTACGTCTCAAAGCTGTTCCACCTTTATTGGTGTAATTCACTCAGTGTTTGGTCCAAATTGCAGCATAATATTTTAATATTTGGCTTAGTTATGGTGGAAACATGACCCGCTGTATATACTAGTTTACTGCAACCAGTGTACCCCACTACCAGTCGTAAAAGCCTGCGACAAGAGTTTCCTTCACAGATGTAAGTCTCAAAGCTGTTCTATATTTATTAGTGCCACTCCCCCAATAATTTGCCCAAGTTGCAGCATTATAGCCCAATATTCGGCTTGGTTAGGCCGCCAAAATGGCGCACTGCCTACATGGGTTTATTGCAGCCAGACCCCTCCATTGCAGGTTACAGAGCAATGTGACATGGGTTTAACTCCTCTGTACGTCTCAAAGCTGTTCCACCTTTATTGGTGTAATTCACTCAGTGTTTGGTCCAAATTGCAGCATAATATTTTAATATTTGGCTTAGTTATGGTGGAAACATGACCCGCTGTATATACTAGTTTACTGCAACCAGTGTACCCCACTACCAGTCGTAAAAGCCTGCGACAAGAGTTTCCTTCACAGATGTAAGTCTCAAAGCTGTTCTATATTTATTAGTGCCACTCCCCCAATAATTGGCCCAAGTTGCAGCATTATAGCCCAATATTTGGCTTGGTTAGGCCGCCAAAATGGCGCACTGCCTACATGGGTTTATTGCAGCCAGACCCCTCCATTGCAGGTTACAGAGCAATGTGACATGGGTTTAACTCCTCTGTACGTCTCAAAGCTGTTCCACCTTTATTGGTGTAATTCACTCAGTGTTTGGTCCAAATTGCAGCATAATATTTTAATATTTGGCTTAGTTATGGTGGAAACATGACCCGCTGTATGTACTAGTTTACTGCAACCAGTGTACCCCACTACCAGTCGTAAAAGCCTGCGACAAGAGTTTCCTTCACAGATGTAAGTCTCAAAGCTGTTCTATATTTATTAGTGCCACTCCCCCAATAATTTGCCCAAGTTGCAGCATTATAGCCCAATATTCGGCTTGGTTAGGCCGCCAAAATGGCGCACTGCCTACATGGGTTTATTGCAGCCAGACCCCTCCATTGCAGGTTACAGAGCAATGTGACATGGGTTTAACTCCTCTGTACGTCTCAAAGCTGTTCCACCTTTATTGGTGTAATTCACTCAGTGTTTGGTCCAAATTGCAGCATAATATTTTAATATTTGGCTTAGTTATGGTGGAAACATGACCCGCTGTATATACTAGTTTACTGCAACCAGTGTACCCCACTACCAGTCGTAAAAGCCTGCGACAAGAGTTTCCTTCACAGATGTAAGTCTCAAAGCTGTTCTATATTTATTAGTGCCACTCCCCCAATAATTTGCCCAAGTTGCAGCATTATAGCCCAATATTCGGCTTGGTTAGGCCGCCAAAATGGCGCACTGCCTACATGGGTTTATTGCAGCCAGACCCCTCCATTGCAGGTTACAGAGCAATGTGACATGGGTTTAACTCCTCTGTACGTCTCAAAGCTGTTCCACCTTTATTGGTGTAATTCACTCAGTGTTTGGTCCAAATTGCAGCATAATATTTTAATATTTGGCTTAGTTATGGTGGAAACATGACCCGCTGTATATACTAGTTTACTGCAACCAGTGTACCCCACTACCAGTCGTAAAAGCCTGCGACAAGAGTTTCCTTCACAGATGTAAGTCTCAAAGCTGTTCTATATTTATTAGTGCCACTCCCCCAATAATTGGCCCAAGTTGCAGCATTATAGCCCAATATTTGGCTTGGTTAGGCCGCCAAAATGGCGCACTGCCTACATGGGTTTATTGCAGCCAGACCCCTCCATTGCAGGTTACAGAGCAATGTGACATGGGTTTAACTCCTCTGTACGTCTCAAAGCTGTTCCACCTTTATTGGTGTAATTCACTCAGTGTTTGGTCCAAATTGCAGCATAATATTTTAATATTTGGCTTAGTTATGGTGGAAACATGACCCGCTGTATGTACTAGTTTACTGCAACCAGTGTACCCCACTACCAGTCGTAAAAGCCTGCGACAAGAGTTTCCTTCACAGATGTAAGTCTCAAAGCTGTTCTATATTTATTAGTGCCACTCCCCCAATAATTGGCCCAAGTTGCAGCATTATAGCCCAATATTTGGCTTGGTTAGGCCGCCAAAATGGCGCACTGCCTACATGGGTTTATTGCAGCCAGACCCCTCCATTGCAGGTTACAGAGCAATGTGACATGGGTTTAACTCCTCTGTACGTCTCAAAGCTGTTCCACCTTTATTGGTGTAATTCACTCAGTGTTTGGTCCAAATTGCAGCATAATATTTTAATATTTGGCTTAGTTATGGTGGAAACATGACCCGCTGTATATACTAGTTTACTGCAACCAGTGTACCCCACTACCAGTCGTAAAAGCCTGCGACAAGAGTTTCCTTCACAGATGTAAGTCTCAAAGCTGTTCTATATTTATTAGTGCCACTCCCCCAATAATTTGCCCAAGTTGCAGCATTATAGCCCAATATTCGGCTTGGTTAGGCCGCCAAAATGGCGCACTGCCTACATGGGTTTATTGCAGCCAGACCCCTCCATTGCAGGTTACAGAGCAATGTGACATGGGTTTAACTCCTCTGTACGTCTCAAAGCTGTTCCACCTTTATTGGTGTAATTCACTCAGTGTTTGGTCCAAATTGCAGCATAATATTTTAATATTTGGCTTAGTTATGGTGGAAACATGACCCGCTGTATGTACTAGTTTACTGCAACCAGTGTACCCCACTACCAGTCGTAAAAGCCTGCGACAAGAGTTTCCTTCACAGATGTAAGTCTCAAAGCTGTTCTATATTTATTAGTGCCACTCCCCCAATAATTGGCCCAAGTTGCAGCATTATAGCCCAATATTTGGCTTGGTTAGGCCGCCAAAATGGCGCACTGCCTACATGGGTTTATTGCAGCCAGACCCCTCCATTGCAGGTTACAGAGCAATGTGACATGGGTTTAACTCCTCTGTACGTCTCAAAGCTGTTCCACCTTTATTGGTGTAATTCACTCAGTGTTTGGTCCAAATTGCAGCATAATATTTTAATATTTGGCTTAGTTATGGTGGAAACATGACCCGCTGTATATACTAGTTTACTGCAATCAGTGTACCCCACTACCAGTCGTAAAAGCCTGCGACAAGAGTTTCCTTCACAGATGTAAGTCTCAAAGCTGTTCTATATTTATTAGTGCCACTCCCCCAATAATTTGCCCAAGTTGCAGCATTATAGCCCAATATTTGGCTTGGTTAGGCCGCCAAAATGGCGCACTGCCTACATGGGTTTATTGCAGCCAGACCCCTCCATTGCAGGTTACAGAGCAATGTGACATGGGTTTAACTCCTCTGTACGTCTCAAAGCTGTTGCACCTTTATTGGTGTAATTCACTCAGTGTTTGGTCCAAATTGCAGCATAATATTTTAATATTTGGCTTAGTTATGGTGGAAACATGACCCGCTGTATATACTAGTTTACTGCAACCAGTGTACCCCACTACCAGTCGTAAAAGCCTGCGACAAGAGTTTCCTTCACAGATGTAAGTCTCAAAGCTGTTCTATATTTATTAGTGCCACTCCCCCAATAATTTGCCCAAGTTGCAGCATTATAGCCCAATATTCGGCTTGGTTAGGCCGCCAAAATGGCGCACTGCCTACATGGGTTTATTGCAGCCAGACCCCTCCATTGCAGGTTACAGAGCAATGTGACATGGGTTTAACTCCTCTGTACGTCTCAAAGCTGTTCCACCTTTATTGGTGTAATTCACTCAGTGTTTGGTCCAAATTGCAGCATAATATTTTAATATTTGGCTTAGTTATGGTGGAAACATGACCCGCTGTATATACTAGTTTACTGCAACCAGTGTACCCCACTACCAGTCGTAAAAGCCTGCGACAAGAGTTTCCTTCACAGATGTAAGTCTCAAAGCTGTTCTATATTTATTAGTGCCACTCCCCCAATAATTTGCCCAAGTTGCAGCATTATAGCCCAATATTCGGCTTGGTTAGGCCGCCAAAATGGCGCACTGCCTACATGGGTTTATTGCAGCCAGACCCCTCCATTGCAGGTTACAGAGCAATGTGACATGGGTTTAACTCCTCTGTACGTCTCAAAGCTGTTCCACCTTTATTGGTGTAATTCACTCAGTGTTTGGTCCAAATTGCAGCATAATATTTTAATATTTGGCTTAGTTATGGTGGAAACATGACCCGCTGTATGTACTAGTTTACTGCAACCAGTGTACCCCACTACCAGTCGTAAAAGCCTGCGACAAGAGTTTCCTTCACAGATGTAAGTCTCAAAGCTGTTCTATATTTATTAGTGCCACTCCCCCAATAATTGGCCCAAGTTGCAGCATTATAGCCCAATATTTGGCTTGGTTAGGCCGCCAAAATGGCGCACTGCCTACATGGGTTTATTGCAGCCAGACCCCTCCATTGCAGGTTACAGAGCAATGTGACATGGGTTTAACTCCTCTGTACGTCTCAAAGCTGTTCCACCTTTATTGGTGTAATTCACTCAGTGTTTGGTCCAAATTGCAGCATAATATTTTAATATTTGGCTTAGTTATGGTGGAAACATGACCCGCTGTATGTACTAGTTTACTGCAACCAGTGTACCCCACTACCAGTCGTAAAAGCCTGCGACAAGAGTTTCCTTCACAGATGTAAGTCTCAAAGCTGTTATATATTTATTAGTGCCACTCCCCCAATAATTGGCCCAAGTTGCAGCATTATAGCCCAATATTTGGCTTGGTTAGGCCGCCAAAATGGCGCACTGCCTACATGGGTTTATTGCAGCCAGACCCCTCCATTGCAGGTTACAGAGCAATGTGACATGGGTTTAACTCCTCTGTACGTCTCAAAGCTGTTCCACCTTTATTGGTGTAATTCACTCAGTGTTTGGTCCAAATTGCAGCATAATATTTTAATATTTGGCTTAGTTATGGTGGAAACATGACCCGCTGTATATACTAGTTTACTGCAACCAGTGTACCCCACTACCAGTCGTAAAAGCCTGCGACAAGAGTTTCCTTCACAGATGTAAGTCTCAAAGCTGTTCTATATTTATTAGTGCCACTCCCCCAATAATTTGCCCAAGTTGCAGCATTATAGCCCAATATTCGGCTTGGTTAGGCCGCCAAAATGGCGCACTGCCTACATGGGTTTATTGCAGCCAGACCCCTCCATTGCAGGTTACAGAGCAATGTGACATGGGTTTAACTCCTCTGTACGTCTCAAAGCTGTTCCACCTTTATTGGTGTAATTCACTCAGTGTTTGGTCCAAATTGCAGCATAATATTTTAATATTTGGCTTAGTTATGGTGGAAACATGACCCGCTGTATGTACTAGTTTACTGCAACCAGTGTACCCCACTACCAGTCGTAAAAGCCTGCGACAAGAGTTTCCTTCACAGATGTAAGTCTCAAAGCTGTTCTATATTTATTAGTGCCACTCCCCCAATAATTGGCCCAAGTTGCAGCATTATAGCCCAATATTTGGCTTGGTTAGGCCGCCAAAATGGCGCACTGCCTACATGGGTTTATTGCAGCCAGACCCCTCCATTGCAGGTTACAGAGCAATGTGACATGGGTTTAACTCCTCTGTACGTCTCAAAGCTGTTCCACCTTTATTGGTGTAATTCACTCAGTGTTTGGTCCAAATTGCAGCATAATATTTTAATATTTGGCTTAGTTATGGTGGAAACATGACCCGCTGTATATACTAGTTTACTGCAATCAGTGTACCCCACTACCAGTCGTAAAAGCCTGCGACAAGAGTTTCCTTCACAGATGTAAGTCTCAAAGCTGTTCTATATTTATTAGTGCCACTCCCCCAATAATTTGCCCAAGTTGCAGCATTATAGCCCAATATTTGGCTTGGTTAGGCCGCCAAAATGGCGCACTGCCTACATGGGTTTATTGCAGCCAGACCCCTCCATTGCAGGTTACAGAGCAATGTGACATGGGTTTAACTCCTCTGTACGTCTCAAAGCTGTTGCACCTTTATTGGTGTAATTCACTCAGTGTTTGGTCCAAATTGCAGCATAATATTTTAATATTTGGCTTAGTTATGGTGGAAACATGACCCGCTGTATATACTAGTTTACTGCAACCAGTGTACCCCACTACCAGTCGTAAAAGCCTGCGACAAGAGTTTCCTTCACAGATGTAAGTCTCAAAGCTGTTCTATATTTATTAGTGCCACTCCCCCAATAATTTGCCCAAGTTGCAGCATTATAGCCCAATATTCGGCTTGGTTAGGCCGCCAAAATGGCGCACTGCCTACATGGGTTTATTGCAGCCAGACCCCTCCATTGCAGGTTACAGAGCAATGTGACATGGGTTTAACTCCTCTGTACGTCTCAAAGCTGTTCCACCTTTATTGGTGTAATTCACTCAGTGTTTGGTCCAAATTGCAGCATAATATTTTAATATTTGGCTTAGTTATGGTGGAAACATGACCCGCTGTATATACTAGTTTACTGCAACCAGTGTACCCCACTACCAGTCGTAAAAGCCTGCGACAAGAGTTTCCTTCACAGATGTAAGTCTCAAAGCTGTTCTATATTTATTAGTGCCACTCCCCCAATAATTTGCCCAAGTTGCAGCATTATAGCCCAATATTCGGCTTGGTTAGGCCGCCAAAATGGCGCACTGCCTACATGGGTTTATTGCAGCCAGACCCCTCCATTGCAGGTTACAGAGCAATGTGACATGGGTTTAACTCCTCTGTACGTCTCAAAGCTGTTCCACCTTTATTGGTGTAATTCACTCAGTGTTTGGTCCAAATTGCAGCATAATATTTTAATATTTGGCTTAGTTATGGTGGAAACATGACCCGCTGTATGTACTAGTTTACTGCAACCAGTGTACCCCACTACCAGTCGTAAAAGCCTGCGACAAGAGTTTCCTTCACAGATGTAAGTCTCAAAGCTGTTCTATATTTATTAGTGCCACTCCCCCAATAATTGGCCCAAGTTGCAGCATTATAGCCCAATATTTGGCTTGGTTAGGCCGCCAAAATGGCGCACTGCCTACATGGGTTTATTGCAGCCAGACCCCTCCATTGCAGGTTACAGAGCAATGTGACATGGGTTTAACTCCTCTGTACGTCTCAAAGCTGTTGCACCTTTATTGGTGTAATTCACTCAGTGTTTGGTCCAAATTGCAGCATAATATTTTAATATTTGGCTTAGTTATGGTGGAAACATGACCCGCTGTATATACTAGTTTACTGCAACCAGTGTACCCCACTACCAGTCGTAAAAGCCTGCGACAAGAGTTTCCTTCACAGATGTAAGTCTCAAAGCTGTTCTATATTTATTAGTGCCACTCCCCCAATAATTTGCCCAAGTTGCAGCATTATAGCCCAATATTCGGCTTGGTTAGGCCGCCAAAATGGCGCACTGCCTACATGGGTTTATTGCAGCCAGACCCCTCCATTGCAGGTTACAGAGCAATGTGACATGGGTTTAACTCCTCTGTACGTCTCAAAGCTGTTCCACCTTTATTGGTGTAATTCACTCAGTGTTTGGTCCAAATTGCAGCATAATATTTTAATATTTGGCTTAGTTATGGTGGAAACATGACCCGCTGTATGTACTAGTTTACTGCAACCAGTGTACCCCACTACCAGTCGTAAAAGCCTGCGACAAGAGTTTCCTTCACAGATGTAAGTCTCAAAGCTGTTCTATATTTATTAGTGCCACTCCCCCAATAATTGGCCCAAGTTGCAGCATTATAGCCCAATATTTGGCTTGGTTAGGCCGCCAAAATGGCGCACTGCCTACATGGGTTTATTGCAGCCAGACCCCTCCATTGCAGGTTACAGAGCAATGTGACATGGGTTTAACTCCTCTGTACGTCTCAAAGCTGTTCCACCTTTATTGGTGTAATTCACTCAGTGTTTGGTCCAAATTGCAGCATAATATTTTAATATTTGGCTTAGTTATGGTGGAAACATGACCCGCTGTATATACTAGTTTACTGCAACCAGTGTACCCCACTACCAGTCGTAAAAGCCTGCGACAAGAGTTTCCTTCACAGATGTAAGTCTCAAAGCTGTTCTATATTTATTAGTGCCACTCCCCCAATAATTTGCCCAAGTTGCAGCATTATAGCCCAATATTCGGCTTGGTTAGGCCGCCAAAATGGCGCACTGCCTACATGGGTTTATTGCAGCCAGACCCCTCCATTGCAGGTTACAGAGCAATGTGACATGGGTTTAACTCCTCTGTACGTCTCAAAGCTGTTCCACCTTTATTGGTGTAATTCACTCAGTGTTTGGTCCAAATTGCAGCATAATATTTTAATATTTGGCTTAGTTATGGTGGAAACATGACCCGCTGTATATACTAGTTTACTGCAACCAGTGTACCCCACTACCAGTCGTAAAAGCCTGCGACAAGAGTTTCCTTCACAGATGTAAGTCTCAAAGCTGTTCTATATTTATTAGTGCCACTCCCCCAATAATTTGCCCAAGTTGCAGCATTATAGCCCAATATTCGGCTTGGTTAGGCCGCCAAAATGGCGCACTGCCTACATGGGTTTATTGCAGCCAGACCCCTCCATTGCAGGTTACAGAGCAATGTGACATGGGTTTAACTCCTCTGTACGTCTCAAAGCTGTTCCACCTTTATTGGTGTAATTCACTCAGTGTTTGGTCCAAATTGCAGCATAATATTTTAATATTTGGCTTAGTTATGGTGGAAACATGACCCGCTGTATGTACTAGTTTACTGCAACCAGTGTACCCCACTACCAGTCGTAAAAGCCTGCGACAAGAGTTTCCTTCACAGATGTAAGTCTCAAAGCTGTTCTATATTTATTAGTGCCACTCCCCCAATAATTGGCCCAAGTTGCAGCATTATAGCCCAATATTTGGCTTGGTTAGGCCGCCAAAATGGCGCACTGCCTACATGGGTTTATTGCAGCCAGACCCCTCCATTGCAGGTTACAGAGCAATGTGACATGGGTTTAACTCCTCTGTACGTCTCAAAGCTGTTCCACCTTTATTGGTGTAATTCACTCAGTGTTTGGTCCAAATTGCAGCATAATATTTTAATATTTGGCTTAGTTATGGTGGAAACATGACCCGCTGTATATACTAGTTTACTGCAACCAGTGTACCCCACTACCAGTCGTAAAAGCCTGCGACAAGAGTTTCCTTCACAGATGTAAGTCTCAAAGCTGTTCTATATTTATTAGTGCCACTCCCCCAATAATTTGCCCAAGTTGCAGCATTATAGCCCAATATTCGGCTTGGTTAGGCCGCCAAAATGGCGCACTGCCTACATGGGTTTATTGCAGCCAGACCCCTCCATTGCAGGTTACAGAGCAATGTGACATGGGTTTAACTCCTCTGTACGTCTCAAAGCTGTTCCACCTTTATTGGTGTAATTCACTCAGTGTTTGGTCCAAATTGCAGCATAATATTTTAATATTTGGCTTAGTTATGGTGGAAACATGACCCGCTGTATGTACTAGTTTACTGCAACCAGTGTACCCCACTACCAGTCGTAAAAGCCTGCGACAAGAGTTTCCTTCACAGATGTAAGTCTCAAAGCTGTTCTATATTTATTAGTGCCACTCCCCCAATAATTGGCCCAAGTTGCAGCATTATAGCCCAATATTTGGCTTGGTTAGGCCGCCAAAATGGCGCACTGCCTACATGGGTTTATTGCAGCCAGACCCCTCCATTGCAGGTTACAGAGCAATGTGACATGGGTTTAACTCCTCTGTACGTCTCAAAGCTGTTCCACCTTTATTGGTGTAATTCACTCAGTGTTTGGTCCAAATTGCAGCATAATATTTTAATATTTGGCTTAGTTATGGTGGAAACATGACCCGCTGTATGTACTAGTTTACTGCAACCAGTGTACCCCACTACCAGTCGTAAAAGCCTGCGACAAGAGTTTCCTTCACAGATGTAAGTCTCAAAGCTGTTATATATTTATTAGTGCCACTCCCCCAATAATTGGCCCAAGTTGCAGCATTATAGCCCAATATTTGGCTTGGTTAGGCCGCCAAAATGGCGCACTGCCTACATGGGTTTATTGCAGCCAGACCCCTCCATTGCAGGTTACAGAGCAATGTGACATGGGTTTAACTCCTCTGTACGTCTCAAAGCTGTTCCACCTTTATTGGTGTAATTCACTCAGTGTTTGGTCCAAATTGCAGCATAATATTTTAATATTTGGCTTAGTTATGGTGGAAACATGACCCGCTGTATATACTAGTTTACTGCAACCAGTGTACCCCACTACCAGTCGTAAAAGCCTGCGACAAGAGTTTCCTTCACAGATGTAAGTCTCAAAGCTGTTCTATATTTATTAGTGCCACTCCCCCAATAATTTGCCCAAGTTGCAGCATTATAGCCCAATATTCGGCTTGGTTAGGCCGCCAAAATGGCGCACTGCCTACATGGGTTTATTGCAGCCAGACCCCTCCATTGCAGGTTACAGAGCAATGTGACATGGGTTTAACTCCTCTGTACGTCTCAAAGCTGTTCCACCTTTATTGGTGTAATTCACTCAGTGTTTGGTCCAAATTGCAGCATAATATTTTAATATTTGGCTTAGTTATGGTGGAAACATGACCCGCTGTATGTACTAGTTTACTGCAACCAGTGTACCCCACTACCAGTCGTAAAAGCCTGCGACAAGAGTTTCCTTCACAGATGTAAGTCTCAAAGCTGTTCTATATTTATTAGTGCCACTCCCCCAATAATTGGCCCAAGTTGCAGCATTATAGCCCAATATTTGGCTTGGTTAGGCCGCCAAAATGGCGCACTGCCTACATGGGTTTATTGCAGCCAGACCCCTCCATTGCAGGTTACAGAGCAATGTGACATGGGTTTAACTCCTCTGTACGTCTCAAAGCTGTTCCACCTTTATTGGTGTAATTCACTCAGTGTTTGGTCCAAATTGCAGCATAATATTTTAATATTTGGCTTAGTTATGGTGGAAACATGACCCGCTGTATATACTAGTTTACTGCAATCAGTGTACCCCACTACCAGTCGTAAAAGCCTGCGACAAGAGTTTCCTTCACAGATGTAAGTCTCAAAGCTGTTCTATATTTATTAGTGCCACTCCCCCAATAATTTGCCCAAGTTGCAGCATTATAGCCCAATATTTGGCTTGGTTAGGCCGCCAAAATGGCGCACTGCCTACATGGGTTTATTGCAGCCAGACCCCTCCATTGCAGGTTACAGAGCAATGTGACATGGGTTTAACTCCTCTGTACGTCTCAAAGCTGTTGCACCTTTATTGGTGTAATTCACTCAGTGTTTGGTCCAAATTGCAGCATAATATTTTAATATTTGGCTTAGTTATGGTGGAAACATGACCCGCTGTATATACTAGTTTACTGCAACCAGTGTACCCCACTACCAGTCGTAAAAGCCTGCGACAAGAGTTTCCTTCACAGATGTAAGTCTCAAAGCTGTTCTATATTTATTAGTGCCACTCCCCCAATAATTTGCCCAAGTTGCAGCATTATAGCCCAATATTCGGCTTGGTTAGGCCGCCAAAATGGCGCACTGCCTACATGGGTTTATTGCAGCCAGACCCCTCCATTGCAGGTTACAGAGCAATGTGACATGGGTTTAACTCCTCTGTACGTCTCAAAGCTGTTCCACCTTTATTGGTGTAATTCACTCAGTGTTTGGTCCAAATTGCAGCATAATATTTTAATATTTGGCTTAGTTATGGTGGAAACATGACCCGCTGTATATACTAGTTTACTGCAACCAGTGTACCCCACTACCAGTCGTAAAAGCCTGCGACAAGAGTTTCCTTCACAGATGTAAGTCTCAAAGCTGTTCTATATTTATTAGTGCCACTCCCCCAATAATTTGCCCAAGTTGCAGCATTATAGCCCAATATTCGGCTTGGTTAGGCCGCCAAAATGGCGCACTGCCTACATGGGTTTATTGCAGCCAGACCCCTCCATTGCAGGTTACAGAGCAATGTGACATGGGTTTAACTCCTCTGTACGTCTCAAAGCTGTTCCACCTTTATTGGTGTAATTCACTCAGTGTTTGGTCCAAATTGCAGCATAATATTTTAATATTTGGCTTAGTTATGGTGGAAACATGACCCGCTGTATGTACTAGTTTACTGCAACCAGTGTACCCCACTACCAGTCGTAAAAGCCTGCGACAAGAGTTTCCTTCACAGATGTAAGTCTCAAAGCTGTTCTATATTTATTAGTGCCACTCCCCCAATAATTGGCCCAAGTTGCAGCATTATAGCCCAATATTTGGCTTGGTTAGGCCGCCAAAATGGCGCACTGCCTACATGGGTTTATTGCAGCCAGACCCCTCCATTGCAGGTTACAGAGCAATGTGACATGGGTTTAACTCCTCTGTACGTCTCAAAGCTGTTCCACCTTTATTGGTGTAATTCACTCAGTGTTTGGTCCAAATTGCAGCATAATATTTTAATATTTGGCTTAGTTATGGTGGAAACATGACCCGCTGTATATACTAGTTTACTGCAACCAGTGTACCCCACTACCAGTCGTAAAAGCCTGCGACAAGAGTTTCCTTCACAGATGTAAGTCTCAAAGCTGTTCTATATTTATTAGTGCCACTCCCCCAATAATTTGCCCAAGTTGCAGCATTATAGCCCAATATTCGGCTTGGTTAGGCCGCCAAAATGGCGCACTGCCTACATGGGTTTATTGCAGCCAGACCCCTCCATTGCAGGTTACAGAGCAATGTGACATGGGTTTAACTCCTCTGTACGTCTCAAAGCTGTTCCACCTTTATTGGTGTAATTCACTCAGTGTTTGGTCCAAATTGCAGCATAATATTTTAATATTTGGCTTAGTTATGGTGGAAACATGACCCGCTGTATATACTAGTTTACTGCAACCAGTGTACCCCACTACCAGTCGTAAAAGCCTGCGACAAGAGTTTCCTTCACAGATGTAAGTCTCAAAGCTGTTCTATATTTATTAGTGCCACTCCCCCAATAATTTGCCCAAGTTGCAGCATTATAGCCCAATATTCGGCTTGGTTAGGCCGCCAAAATGGCGCACTGCCTACATGGGTTTATTGCAGCCAGACCCCTCCATTGCAGGTTACAGAGCAATGTGACATGGGTTTAACTCCTCTGTACGTCTCAAAGCTGTTCCACCTTTATTGGTGTAATTCACTCAGTGTTTGGTCCAAATTGCAGCATAATATTTTAATATTTGGCTTAGTTATGGTGGAAACATGACCCGCTGTATATACTAGTTTACTGCAACCAGTGTACCCCACTACCAGTCGTAAAAGCCTGCGACAAGAGTTTCCTTCACAGATGTAAGTCTCAAAGCTGTTCTATATTTATTAGTGCCACTCCCCCAATAATTGGCCCAAGTTGCAGCATTATAGCCCAATATTTGGCTTGGTTAGGCCGCCAAAATGGCGCACTGCCTACATGGGTTTATTGCAGCCAGACCCCTCCATTGCAGGTTACAGAGCAATGTGACATGGGTTTAACTCCTCTGTACGTCTCAAAGCTGTTCCACCTTTATTGGTGTAATTCACTCAGTGTTTGGTCCAAATTGCAGCATAATATTTTAATATTTGGCTTAGTTATGGTGGAAACATGACCCGCTGTATATACTAGTTTACTGCAATCAGTGTACCCCACTACCAGTCGTAAAAGCCTGCGACAAGAGTTTCCTTCACAGATGTAAGTCTCAAAGCTGTTCTATATTTATTAGTGCCACTCCCCCAATAATTTGCCCAAGTTGCAGCATTATAGCCCAATATTTGGCTTGGTTAGGCCGCCAAAATGGCGCACTGCCTACATGGGTTTATTGCAGCCAGACCCCTCCATTGCAGGTTACAGAGCAATGTGACATGGGTTTAACTCCTCTGTACGTCTCAAAGCTGTTGCACCTTTATTGGTGTAATTCACTCAGTGTTTGGTCCAAATTGCAGCATAATATTTTAATATTTGGCTTAGTTATGGTGGAAACATGACCCGCTGTATATACTAGTTTACTGCAACCAGTGTACCCCACTACCAGTCGTAAAAGCCTGCGACAAGAGTTTCCTTCACAGATGTAAGTCTCAAAGCTGTTCTATATTTATTAGTGCCACTCCCCCAATAATTTGCCCAAGTTGCAGCATTATAGCCCAATATTCGGCTTGGTTAGGCCGCCAAAATGGCGCACTGCCTACATGGGTTTATTGCAGCCAGACCCCTCCATTGCAGGTTACAGAGCAATGTGACATGGGTTTAACTCCTCTGTACGTCTCAAAGCTGTTCCACCTTTATTGGTGTAATTCACTCAGTGTTTGGTCCAAATTGCAGCATAATATTTTAATATTTGGCTTAGTTATGGTGGAAACATGACCCGCTGTATATACTAGTTTACTGCAACCAGTGTACCCCACTACCAGTCGTAAAAGCCTGCGACAAGAGTTTCCTTCACAGATGTAAGTCTCAAAGCTGTTCTATATTTATTAGTGCCACTCCCCCAATAATTTGCCCAAGTTGCAGCATTATAGCCCAATATTCGGCTTGGTTAGGCCGCCAAAATGGCGCACTGCCTACATGGGTTTATTGCAGCCAGACCCCTCCATTGCAGGTTACAGAGCAATGTGACATGGGTTTAACTCCTCTGTACGTCTCAAAGCTGTTCCACCTTTATTGGTGTAATTCACTCAGTGTTTGGTCCAAATTGCAGCATAATATTTTAATATTTGGCTTAGTTATGGTGGAAACATGACCCGCTGTATGTACTAGTTTACTGCAACCAGTGTACCCCACTACCAGTCGTAAAAGCCTGCGACAAGAGTTTCCTTCACAGATGTAAGTCTCAAAGCTGTTCTATATTTATTAGTGCCACTCCCCCAATAATTGGCCCAAGTTGCAGCATTATAGCCCAATATTTGGCTTGGTTAGGCCGCCAAAATGGCGCACTGCCTACATGGGTTTATTGCAGCCAGACCCCTCCATTGCAGGTTACAGAGCAATGTGACATGGGTTTAACTCCTCTGTACGTCTCAAAGCTGTTCCACCTTTATTGGTGTAATTCACTCAGTGTTTGGTCCAAATTGCAGCATAATATTTTAATATTTGGCTTAGTTATGGTGGAAACATGACCCGCTGTATATACTAGTTTACTGCAACCAGTGTACCCCACTACCAGTCGTAAAAGCCTGCGACAAGAGTTTCCTTCACAGATGTAAGTCTCAAAGCTGTTCTATATTTATTAGTGCCACTCCCCCAATAATTTGCCCAAGTTGCAGCATTATAGCCCAATATTCGGCTTGGTTAGGCCGCCAAAATGGCGCACTGCCTACATGGGTTTATTGCAGCCAGACCCCTCCATTGCAGGTTACAGAGCAATGTGACATGGGTTTAACTCCTCTGTACGTCTCAAAGCTGTTCCACCTTTATTGGTGTAATTCACTCAGTGTTTGGTCCAAATTGCAGCATAATATTTTAATATTTGGCTTAGTTATGGTGGAAACATGACCCGCTGTATATACTAGTTTACTGCAACCAGTGTACCCCACTACCAGTCGTAAAAGCCTGCGACAAGAGTTTCCTTCACAGATGTAAGTCTCAAAGCTGTTCTATATTTATTAGTGCCACTCCCCCAATAATTTGCCCAAGTTGCAGCATTATAGCCCAATATTCGGCTTGGTTAGGCCGCCAAAATGGCGCACTGCCTACATGGGTTTATTGCAGCCAGACCCCTCCATTGCAGGTTACAGAGCAATGTGACATGGGTTTAACTCCTCTGTACGTCTCAAAGCTGTTCCACCTTTATTGGTGTAATTCACTCAGTGTTTGGTCCAAATTGCAGCATAATATTTTAATATTTGGCTTAGTTATGGTGGAAACATGACCCGCTGTATGTACTAGTTTACTGCAACCAGTGTACCCCACTACCAGTCGTAAAAGCCTGCGACAAGAGTTTCCTTCACAGATGTAAGTCTCAAAGCTGTTCTATATTTATTAGTGCCACTCCCCCAATAATTGGCCCAAGTTGCAGCATTATAGCCCAATATTTGGCTTGGTTAGGCCGCCAAAATGGCGCACTGCCTACATGGGTTTATTGCAGCCAGACCCCTCCATTGCAGGTTACAGAGCAATGTGACATGGGTTTAACTCCTCTGTACGTCTCAAAGCTGTTCCACCTTTATTGGTGTAATTCACTCAGTGTTTGGTCCAAATTGCAGCATAATATTTTAATATTTGGCTTAGTTATGGTGGAAACATGACCCGCTGTATATACTAGTTTACTGCAACCAGTGTACCCCACTACCAGTCGTAAAAGCCTGCGACAAGAGTTTCCTTCACAGATGTAAGTCTCAAAGCTGTTCTATATTTATTAGTGCCACTCCCCCAATAATTTGCCCAAGTTGCAGCATTATAGCCCAATATTCGGCTTGGTTATGCCGCCAAAATGGCGCACTGCCTACATGGGTTTATTGCAGCCAGACCCCTCCATTGCAGGTTACAGAGCAATGTGACATGGGTTTAACTCCTCTGTACGTCTCAAAGCTGTTCCACCTTTATTGGTGTAATTCACTCAGTGTTTGGTCCAAATTGCAGCATAATATTTTAATATTTGGCTTAGTTATGGTGGAAACATGACCCGCTGTATATACTAGTTTACTGCAACCAGTGTACCCCACTACCAGTCGCAAAAGCCTGCGACAAGAGTTTCCTTCACAGATGTAAGTCTCAAAGCTGTTCTATATTTATTAGTGCCACTCCCCCAATAATTTGCCCAAGTTGCAGCATTATAGCCCAATATTCGGCTTGGTTAGGCCGCCAAAATGGCGCACTGCCTACATGGGTTTATTGCAGCCAGACCCCTCCATTGCAGGTTACAGAGCAATGTGACATGGGTTTAACTCCTCTGTACGTCTCAAAGCTGTTCCACCTTTATTGGTGTAATTCACTCAGTGTTTGGTCCAAATTGCAGCATAATATTTTAATATTTGGCTTAGTTATGGTGGAAACATGACCCGCTGTATGTACTAGTTTACTGCAACCAGTGTACCCCACTACCAGTCGTAAAAGCCTGCGACAAGAGTTTCCTTCACAGATGTAAGTCTCAAAGCTGTTCTATATTTATTAGTGCCACTCCCCCAATAATTGGCCCAAGTTGCAGCATTATAGCCCAATATTTGGCTTGGTTAGGCCGCCAAAATGGCGCACTGCCTACATGGGTTTATTGCAGCCAGACCCCTCCATTGCAGGTTACAGAGCAATGTGACATGGGTTTAACTCCTCTGTACGTCTCAAAGCTGTTCCACCTTTATTGGTGTAATTCACTCAGTGTTTGGTCCAAATTGCAGCATAATATTTTAATATTTGGCTTAGTTATGGTGGAAACATGACCCGCTGTATATACTAGTTTACTGCAACCAGTGTACCCCACTACCAGTCGTAAAAGCCTGCGACAAGAGTTTCCTTCACAGATGTAAGTCTCAAAGCTGTTCTATATTTATTAGTGCCACTCCCCCAATAATTTGCCCAAGTTGCAGCATTATAGCCCAATATTCGGCTTGGTTAGGCCGCCAAAATGGCGCACTGCCTACATGGGTTTATTGCAGCCAGACCCCTCCATTGCAGGTTACAGAGCAATGTGACATGGGTTTAACTCCTCTGTACGTCTCAAAGCTGTTCCACCTTTATTGGTGTAATTCACTCAGTGTTTGGTCCAAATTGCAGCATAATATTTTAATATTTGGCTTAGTTATGGTGGAAACATGACCCGCTGTATATACTAGTTTACTGCAACCAGTGTACCCCACTACCAGTCGTAAAAGCCTGCGACAAGAGTTTCCTTCACAGATGTAAGTCTCAAAGCTGTTCTATATTTATTAGTGCCACTCCCCCAATAATTTGCCCAAGTTGCAGCATTATAGCCCAATATTCGGCTTGGTTAGGCCGCCAAAATGGCGCACTGCCTACATGGGTTTATTGCAGCCAGACCCCTCCATTGCAGGTTACAGAGCAATGTGACATGGGTTTAACTCCTCTGTACGTCTCAAAGCTGTTCCACCTTTATTGGTGTAATTCACTCAGTGTTTGGTCCAAATTGCAGCATAATATTTTAATATTTGGCTTAGTTATGGTGGAAACATGACCCGCTGTATATACTAGTTTACTGCAACCAGTGTACCCCACTACCAGTCGTAAAAGCCTGCGACAAGAGTTTCCTTCACAGATGTAAGTCTCAAAGCTGTTCTATATTTATTAGTGCCACTCCCCCAATAATTTGCCCAAGTTGCAGCATTATAGCCCAATATTCGGCTTGGTTATGCCGCCAAAATGGCGCACTGCCTACATGGGTTTATTGCAGCCAGACCCCTCCATTGCAGGTTACAGAGCAATGTGACATGGGTTTAACTCCTCTGTACGTCTCAAAGCTGTTCCACCTTTATTGGTGTAATTCACTCAGTGTTTGGTCCAAATTGCAGCATAATATTTTAATATTTGGCTTAGTTATGGTGGAAACATGACCCGCTGTATATACTAGTTTACTGCAACCAGTGTACCCCACTACCAGTCGTAAAAGCCTGCGACAAGAGTTTCCTTCACAGATGTAAGTCTCAAAGCTGTTCTATATTTATTAGTGCCACTCCCCCAATAATTTGCCCAAGTTGCAGCATTATAGCCCAATATTCGGCTTGGTTAGGCCGCCAAAATGGCGCACTGCCTACATGGGTTTATTGCAGCCAGACCCCTCCATTGCAGGTTACAGAGCAATGTGACATGGGTTTAACTCCTCTGTACGTCTCAAAGCTGTTCCACCTTTATTGGTGTAATTCACTCAGTGTTTGGTCCAAATTGCAGCATAATATTTTAATATTTGGCTTAGTTATGGTGGAAACATGACCCGCTGTATATACTAGTTTACTGCAACCAGTGTACCCCACTACCAGTCGTAAAAGCCTGCGACAAGAGTTTCCTTCACAGATGTAAGTCTCAAAGCTGTTCTATATTTATTAGTGCCACTCCCCCAATAATTTGCCCAAGTTGCAGCATTATAGCCCAATATTCGGCTTGGTTATGCCGCCAAAATGGCGCACTGCCTACATGGGTTTATTGCAGCCAGACCCCTCCATTGCAGGTTACAGAGCAATGTGACATGGGTTTAACTCCTCTGTACGTCTCAAAGCTGTTCCACCTTTATTGGTGTAATTCACTCAGTGTTTGGTCCAAATTGCAGCATAATATTTTAATATTTGGCTTAGTTATGGTGGAAACATGACCCGCTGTATATACTAGTTTACTGCAACCAGTGTACCCCACTACCAGTCGCAAAAGCCTGCGACAAGAGTTTCCTTCACAGATGTAAGTCTCAAAGCTGTTCTATATTTATTAGTGCCACTCCCCCAATAATTTGCCCAAGTTGCAGCATTATAGCCCAATATTCGGCTTGGTTAGGCCGCCAAAATGGCGCACTGCCTACATGGGTTTATTGCAGCCAGACCCCTCCATTGCAGGTTACAGAGCAATGTGACATGGGTTTAACTCCTCTGTACGTCTCAAAGCTGTTCCACCTTTATTGGTGTAATTCACTCAGTGTTTGGTCCAAATTGCAGCATAATATTTTAATATTTGGCTTAGTTATGGTGGAAACATGACCCGCTGTATGTACTAGTTTACTGCAACCAGTGTACCCCACTACCAGTCGTAAAAGCCTGCGACAAGAGTTTCCTTCACAGATGTAAGTCTCAAAGCTGTTCTATATTTATTAGTGCCACTCCCCCAATAATTGGCCCAAGTTGCAGCATTATAGCCCAATATTTGGCTTGGTTAGGCCGCCAAAATGGCGCACTGCCTACATGGGTTTATTGCAGCCAGACCCCTCCATTGCAGGTTACAGAGCAATGTGACATGGGTTTAACTCCTCTGTACGTCTCAAAGCTGTTCCACCTTTATTGGTGTAATTCACTCAGTGTTTGGTCCAAATTGCAGCATAATATTTTAATATTTGGCTTAGTTATGGTGGAAACATGACCCGCTGTATATACTAGTTTACTGCAACCAGTGTACCCCACTACCAGTCGTAAAAGCCTGCGACAAGAGTTTCCTTCACAGATGTAAGTCTCAAAGCTGTTCTATATTTATTAGTGCCACTCCCCCAATAATTTGCCCAAGTTGCAGCATTATAGCCCAATATTCGGCTTGGTTAGGCCGCCAAAATGGCGCACTGCCTACATGGGTTTATTGCAGCCAGACCCCTCCATTGCAGGTTACAGAGCAATGTGACATGGGTTTAACTCCTCTGTACGTCTCAAAGCTGTTCCACCTTTATTGGTGTAATTCACTCAGTGTTTGGTCCAAATTGCAGCATAATATTTTAATATTTGGCTTAGTTATGGTGGAAACATGACCCGCTGTATATACTAGTTTACTGCAACCAGTGTACCCCACTACCAGTCGTAAAAGCCTGCGACAAGAGTTTCCTTCACAGATGTAAGTCTCAAAGCTGTTCTATATTTATTAGTGCCACTCCCCCAATAATTTGCCCAAGTTGCAGCATTATAGCCCAATATTCGGCTTGGTTAGGCCGCCAAAATGGCGCACTGCCTACATGGGTTTATTGCAGCCAGACCCCTCCATTGCAGGTTACAGAGCAATGTGACATGGGTTTAACTCCTCTGTACGTCTCAAAGCTGTTCCACCTTTATTGGTGTAATTCACTCAGTGTTTGGTCCAAATTGCAGCATAATATTTTAATATTTGGCTTAGTTATGGTGGAAACATGACCCGCTGTATATACTAGTTTACTGCAACCAGTGTACCCCACTACCAGTCGTAAAAGCCTGCGACAAGAGTTTCCTTCACAGATGTAAGTCTCAAAGCTGTTCTATATTTATTAGTGCCACTCCCCCAATAATTTGCCCAAGTTGCAGCATTATAGCCCAATATTCGGCTTGGTTATGCCGCCAAAATGGCGCACTGCCTACATGGGTTTATTGCAGCCAGACCCCTCCATTGCAGGTTACAGAGCAATGTGACATGGGTTTAACTCCTCTGTACGTCTCAAAGCTGTTCCACCTTTATTGGTGTAATTCACTCAGTGTTTGGTCCAAATTGCAGCATAATATTTTAATATTTGGCTTAGTTATGGTGGAAACATGACCCGCTGTATATACTAGTTTACTGCAACCAGTGTACCCCACTACCAGTCGTAAAAGCCTGCGACAAGAGTTTCCTTCACAGATGTAAGTCTCAAAGCTGTTCTATATTTATTAGTGCCACTCCCCCAATAATTTGCCCAAGTTGCAGCATTATAGCCCAATATTCGGCTTGGTTAGGCCGCCAAAATGGCGCACTGCCTACATGGGTTTATTGCAGCCAGACCCCTCCATTGCAGGTTACAGAGCAATGTGACATGGGTTTAACTCCTCTGTACGTCTCAAAGCTGTTCCACCTTTATTGGTGTAATTCACTCAGTGTTTGGTCCAAATTGCAGCATAATATTTTAATATTTGGCTTAGTTATGGTGGAAACATGACCCGCTGTATATACTAGTTTACTGCAACCAGTGTACCCCACTACCAGTCGTAAAAGCCTGCGACAAGAGTTTCCTTCACAGATGTAAGTCTCAAAGCTGTTCTATATTTATTAGTGCCACTCCCCCAATAATTTGCCCAAGTTGCAGCATTATAGCCCAATATTCGGCTTGGTTAGGCCGCCAAAATGGCGCACTGCCTACATGGGTTTATTGCAGCCAGACCCCTCCATTGCAGGTTACAGAGCAATGTGACATGGGTTTAACTCCTCTGTACGTCTCAAAGCTGTTCCACCTTTATTGGTGTAATTCACTCAGTGTTTGGTCCAAATTGCAGCATAATATTTTAATATTTGGCTTAGTTATGGTGGAAACATGACCCGCTGTATGTACTACTTTACTGCAACCAGTGTACCCCACTACCAGTCGTAAAAGCCTGCGACAAGAGTTTCCTTCACAGATGTAAGTCTCAAAGCTGTTCTATATTTATTAGTGCCACTCCCCCAATAATTTGCCCAAGTTGCAGCATTATAGCCCAATATTCGGCTTGGTTATGCCGCCAAAATGGCGCACTGCCTACATGGGTTTATTGCAGCCAGACCCCTCCATTGCAGGTTACAGAGCAATGTGACATGGGTTTAACTCCTCTGTACGTCTCAAAGCTGTTCCACCTTTATTGGTGTAATTCACTCACTGTTTGGTCCAAATTGCAGCATAATATTTTAATATTTGGCTTAGTTATGGTGGAAACATGACCCGCTGTATATACTAGTTTACTGCAACCAGTGTACCCCACTACCAGTCGTAAAAGCCTGCGACAAGAGTTTCCTTCACAGATGTAAGTCTCAAAGCTGTTCTATATTTATTAGTGCCACTCCCCCAATAATTTGCCCAAGTTGCAGCATTATAGCCCAATATTCGGCTTGGTTAGGCCGCCAAAATGGCGCACTGCCTACATGGGTTTATTGCAGCCAGACCCCTCCATTGCAGGTTACAGAGCAATGTGACATGGGTTTAACTCCTCTGTACGTCTCAAAGCTGTTCCACCTTTATTGGTGTAATTCACTCAGTGTTTGGTCCAAATTGCAGCATAATATTTTAATATTTGGCTTAGTTATGGTGGAAACATGACCCGCTGTATGTACTAGTTTACTGCAACCAGTGTACCCCACTACCAGTCGTAAAAGCCTGCGACAAGAGTTTCCTTCACAGATGTAAGTCTCAAAGCTGTTCTATATTTATTAGTGCCACTCCCCCAATAATTGGCCCAAGTTGCAGCATTATAGCCCAATATTTGGCTTGGTTAGGCCGCCAAAATGGCGCACTGCCTACATGGGTTTATTGCAGCCAGACCCCTCCATTGCAGGTTACAGAGCAATGTGACATGGGTTTAACTCCTCTGTACGTCTCAAAGCTGTTCCACCTTTATTGGTGTAATTCACTCAGTGTTTGGTCCAAATTGCAGCATAATATTTTAATATTTGGCTTAGTTATGGTGGAAACATGACCCGCTGTATATACTAGTTTACTGCAACCAGTGTACCCCACTACCAGTCGTCAAAAGCCTGCGACAAGAGTTTCCTTCACAGATGTAAGTCTCAAAGCTGTTCTATATTTATTAGTGCCACTCCCCCAATAATTTGCCCAAGTTGCAGCATTATAGCCCAATATTCGGCTTGGTTATGCCGCCAAAATGGCGCACTGCCTACATGGGTTTATTGCAGCCAGACCCCTCCATTGCAGGTTACAGAGCAATGTGACATGGGTTTAACTCCTCTGTACGTCTCAAAGCTGTTCCACCTTTATTGGTGTAATTCACTCAGTGTTTGGTCCAAATTGCAGCATAATATTTTAATATTTGGCTTAGTTATGGTGGAAACATGACCCGCTGTATATACTAGTTTACTGCAACCAGTGTACCCCACTACCAGTCGTAAAAGCCTGCGACAAGAGTTTCCTTCACAGATGTAAGTCTCAAAGCTGTTCTATATTTATTAGTGCCACTCCCCCAATAATTTGCCCAAGTTGCAGCATTATAGCCCAATATTCGGCTTGGTTAGGCCGCCAAAATGGCGCACTGCCTACATGGGTTTATTGCAGCCAGACCCCTCCATTGCAGGTTACAGAGCAATGTGACATGGGTTTAACTCCTCTGTACGTCTCAAAGCTGTTCCACCTTTATTGGTGTAATTCACTCAGTGTTTGGTCCAAATTGCAGCATAATATTTTAATATTTGGCTTAGTTATGGTGGAAACATGACCCGCTGTATGTACTAGTTTACTGCAACCAGTGTACCCCACTACCAGTCGTAAAAGCCTGCGACAAGAGTTTCCTTCACAGATGTAAGTCTCAAAGCTGTTCTATATTTATTAGTGCCACTCCCCCAATAATTGGCCCAAGTTGCAGCATTATAGCCCAATATTTGGCTTGGTTAGGCCGCCAAAATGGCGCACTGCCTACATGGGTTTATTGCAGCCAGACCCCTCCATTGCAGGTTACAGAGCAATGTGACATGGGTTTAACTCCTCTGTACGTCTCAAAGCTGTTCCACCTTTATTGGTGTAATTCACTCAGTGTTTGGTCCAAATTGCAGCATAATATTTTAATATTTGGCTTAGTTATGGTGGAAACATGACCCGCTGTATATACTAGTTTACTGCAACCAGTGTACCCCACTACCAGTCGTCAAAAGCCTGCGACAAGAGTTTCCTTCACAGATGTAAGTCTCAAAGCTGTTCTATATTTATTAGTGCCACTCCCCCAATAATTTGCCCAAGTTGCAGCATTATAGCCCAATATTCGGCTTGGTTATGCCGCCAAAATGGCGCACTGCCTACATGGGTTTATTGCAGCCAGACCCCTCCATTGCAGGTTACAGAGCAATGTGACATGGGTTTAACTCCTCTGTACGTCTCAAAGCTGTTCCACCTTTATTGGTGTAATTCACTCAGTGTTTGGTCCAAATTGCAGCATAATATTTTAATATTTGGCTTAGTTATGGTGGAAACATGACCCGCTGTATATACTAGTTTACTGCAACCAGTGTACCCCACTACCAGTCGTAAAAGCCTGCGACAAGAGTTTCCTTCACAGATGTAAGTCTCAAAGCTGTTCTATATTTATTAGTGCCACTCCCCCAATAATTTGCCCAAGTTGCAGCATTATAGCCCAATATTCGGCTTGGTTAGGCCGCCAAAATGGCGCACTGCCTACATGGGTTTATTGCAGCCAGACCCCTCCATTGCAGGTTACAGAGCAATGTGACATGGGTTTAACTCCTCTGTACGTCTCAAAGCTGTTCCACCTTTATTGGTGTAATTCACTCAGTGTTTGGTCCAAATTGCAGCATAATATTTTAATATTTGGCTTAGTTATGGTGGAAACATGACCCGCTGTATGTACTAGTTTACTGCAACCAGTGTACCCCACTACCAGTCGTAAAAGCCTGCGACAAGAGTTTCCTTCACAGATGTAAGTCTCAAAGCTGTTCTATATTTATTAGTGCCACTCCCCCAATAATTTGCCCAAGTTGCAGCATTATAGCCCAATATTCGGCTTGGTTAGGCCGCCAAAATGGCGCACTGCCTACATGGGTTTATTGCAGCCAGACCCCTCCATTGCAGGTTACAGAGCAATGTGACATGGGTTTAACTCCTCTGTACGTCTCAAAGCTGTTCCACCTTTATTGGTGTAATTCACTCAGTGTTTGGTCCAAATTGCAGCATAATATTTTAATATTTGGCTTAGTTATGGTGGAAACATGACCCGCTGTATATACTAGTTTACTGCAACCAGTGTACCCCACTACCAGTCGTAAAAGCCTGCGACAAGAGTTTCCTTCACAGATGTAAGTCTCAAAGCTGTTCTATATTTATTAGTGCCACTCCCCCAATAATTTGCCCAAGTTGCAGCATTATAGCCCAATATTCGGCTTGGTTAGGCCGCCAAAATGGCGCACTGCCTACATGGGTTTATTGCAGCCAGACCCCTCCATTGCAGGTTACAGAGCAATGTGACATGGGTTTAACTCCTCTGTACGTCTCAAAGCTGTTCCACCTTTATTGGTGTAATTCACTCAGTGTTTGGTCCAAATTGCAGCATAATATTTTAATATTTGGCTTAGTTATGGTGGAAACATGACCCGCTGTATGTACTAGTTTACTGCAACCAGTGTACCCCACTACCAGTCGTAAAAGCCTGCGACAAGAGTTTCCTTCACAGATGTAAGTCTCAAAGCTGTTCTATATTTATTAGTGCCACTCCCCCAATAATTGGCCCAAGTTGCAGCATTATAGCCCAATATTTGGCTTGGTTAGGCCGCCAAAATGGCGCACTGCCTACATGGGTTTATTGCAGCCAGACCCCTCCATTGCAGGTTACAGAGCAATGTGACATGGGTTTAACTCCTCTGTACGTCTCAAAGCTGTTCCACCTTTATTGGTGTAATTCACTCAGTGCTTGGTCCAAATTGCAGCATAATATTTTAATATTTGGCTTAGTTATGGTGGAAACATGACCCGCTGTATATACTAGTTTACTGCAACCAGTGTACCCCACTACCAGTCGTAAAAGCCTGCGACAAGAGTTTCCTTCACAGATGTAAGTCTCAAAGCTGTTCTATATTTATTAGTGCCACTCCCCCAATAATTTGCCCAAGTTGCAGCATTATAGCCCAATATTCGGCTTGGTTAGGCCGCCAAAATGGCGCACTGCCTACATGGGTTTATTGCAGCCAGACCCCTCCATTGCAGGTTACAGAGCAATGTGACATGGGTTTAACTCCTCTGTACGTCTCAAAGCTGTTCCACCTTTATTGGTGTAATTCACTCAGTGTTTGGTCCAAATTGCAGCATAATATTTTAATATTTGGCTTAGTTATGGTGGAAACATGACCCGCTGTATGTACTAGTTTACTGCAACCAGTGTACCCCACTACCAGTCGTAAAAGCCTGCGACAAGAGTTTCCTTCACAGATGTAAGTCTCAAAGCTGTTCTATATTTATTAGTGCCACTCCCCCAATAATTGGCCCAAGTTGCAGCATTATAGCCCAATATTTGGCTTGGTTAGGCCGCCAAAATGGCGCACTGCCTACATGGGTTTATTGCAGCCAGACCCCTCCATTGCAGGTTACAGAGCAATGTGACATGGGTTTAACTCCTCTGTATGTCTCAAAGCTGTTCCACCTTTATTGGTGTAGTTCACTCAGTGTTTGGTCCAAATTGCAGCATAATATTTTAATATTTGGCTTAGTTATGGTGGAAACATGACCCGCTGTATATACTAGTTTACTGCAACCAGTGTACCCCACTACCAGTCGTAAAAGCCTGCGACAAGAGTTTCCTTCACAGATGTAAGTCTCAAAGCTGTTCTATATTTATTAGTGCCACTCCCCCAATAATTTGCCCAAGTTGCAGCATTATAGCCCAATATTCGGCTTGGTTAGGCCGCCAAAATGGCGCACTGCCTACATGGGTTTATTGCAGCCAGACCCCTCCATTGCAGGTTACAGAGCAATGTGACATGGGTTTAACTCCTCTGTACGTCTCAAAGCTGTTCCACCTTTATTGGTGTAATTCACTCAGTGTTTGGTCCAAATTGCAGCATAATATTTTAATATTTGGCTTAGTTATGGTGGAAACATGACCCGCTGTATATACTAGTTTACTGCAACCAGTGTACCCCACTACCAGTCGTAAAAGCCTGCGACAAGAGTTTCCTTCACAGATGTAAGTCTCAAAGCTGTTCTATATTTATTAGTGCCACTCCCCCAATAATTTGCCCAAGTTGCAGCATTATAGCCCAATATTCGGCTTGGTTAGGCCGCCAAAATGGCGCACTGCCTACATGGGTTTATTGCAGCCAGACCCCTCCATTGCAGGTTACAGAGCAATGTGACATGGGTTTAACTCCTCTGTACGTCTCAAAGCTGTTCCACCTTTATTGGTGTAATTCACTCAGTGTTTGGTCCAAATTGCAGCATAATATTTTAATATTTGGCTTAGTTATGGTGGAAACATGACCCGCTGTATGTACTAGTTTACTGCAACCAGTGTACCCCACTACCAGTCGTAAAAGCCTGCGACAAGAGTTTCCTTCACAGATGTAAGTCTCAAAGCTGTTCTATATTTATTAGTGCCACTCCCCCAATAATTGGCCCAAGTTGCAGCATTATAGCCCAATATTTGGCTTGGTTAGGCCGCCAAAATGGCGCACTGCCTACATGGGTTTATTGCAGCCAGACCCCTCCATTGCAGGTTACAGAGCAATGTGACATGGGTTTAACTCCTCTGTACGTCTCAAAGCTGTTCCACCTTTATTGGTGTAATTCACTCAGTGCTTGGTCCAAATTGCAGCATAATATTTTAATATTTGGCTTAGTTATGGTGGAAACATGACCCGCTGTATATACTAGTTTACTGCAACCAGTGTACCCCACTACCAGTCGTAAAAGCCTGCGACAAGAGTTTCCTTCACAGATGTAAGTCTCAAAGCTGTTCTATATTTATTAGTGCCACTCCCCCAATAATTTGCCCAAGTTGCAGCATTATAGCCCAATATTCGGCTTGGTTAGGCCGCCAAAATGGCGCACTGCCTACATGGGTTTATTGCAGCCAGACCCCTCCATTGCAGGTTACAGAGCAATGTGACATGGGTTTAACTCCTCTGTACGTCTCAAAGCTGTTCCACCTTTATTGGTGTAATTCACTCAGTGTTTGGTCCAAATTGCAGCATAATATTTTAATATTTGGCTTAGTTATGGTGGAAACATGACCCGCTGTATGTACTAGTTTACTGCAACCAGTGTACCCCACTACCAGTCGTAAAAGCCTGCGACAAGAGTTTCCTTCACAGATGTAAGTCTCAAAGCTGTTCTATATTTATTAGTGCCACTCCCCCAATAATTGGCCCAAGTTGCAGCATTATAGCCCAATATTTGGCTTGGTTAGGCCGCCAAAATGGCGCACTGCCTACATGGGTTTATTGCAGCCAGACCCCTCCATTGCAGGTTACAGAGCAATGTGACATGGGTTTAACTCCTCTGTACGTCTCAAAGCTGTTCCACCTTTATTGGTGTAGTTCACTCAGTGTTTGGTCCAAATTGCAGCATAATATTTTAATATTTGGCTTAGTTATGGTGGAAACATGACCCGCTGTATGTACTAGTTTACTGCAACCAGTGTACCCCACTACCAGTCGTAAAAGCCTGCGACAATAGTTTCCTTCACAGATGTAAGTCTCAAAGCTGTTCTATATTTATTAGTGCCACTCCCCCAATAATTTGCCCAAGTTGCAGCATTATAGCCCAATATTCGGCTTGGTTAGGCCGCCAAAATGGCGCACTGCCTACATGGGTTTATTGCAGCCAGACCCCTCCATTGCAGGTTACAGAGCAATGTGACATGGGTTTAACTCCTCTGTACGTCTCAAAGCTGTTCCACCTTTATTGGTGTAATTCACTCAGTGTTTGGTCCAAATTGCAGCATAATATTTTAATATTTGGCTTAGTTATGGTGGAAACATGACCCGCTGTATATACTAGTTTACTGCAACCAGTGTACCCCACTACCAGTCGTAAAAGCCTGCGACAAGAGTTTCCTTCACAGATGTAAGTCTCAAAGCTGTTCTATATTTATTAGTGCCACTCCCCCAATAATTTGCCCAAGTTGCAGCATTATAGCCCAATATTTGGCTTGGTTAGGCCGCCAAAATGGCGCACTGCCTACATGGGTTTATTGCAGCCAGACCCCTCCATTGCAGGTTACAGAGCAATGTGACATGGGTTTAACTCCTCTGTACGTCTCAAAGCTGTTCCACCTTTATTGGTGTAATTCACTCAGTGTTTGGTCCAAATTGCAGCATAATATTTTAATATTTGGCTTAGTTATGGTGGAAACATGACCCGCTGTATATACTAGTTTACTGCAACCAGTGTACCCCACTACCAGTCGTAAAAGCCTGCGACAAGAGTTTCCTTCACAGATGTAAGTCTCAAAGCTGTTCTATATTTATTAGTGCCACTCCCCCAATAATTTGCCCAAGTTGCAGCATTATAGCCCAATATTCGGCTTGGTTAGGCCGCCAAAATGGCGCACTGCCTACATGGGTTTATTGCAGCCAGACCCCTCCATTGCAGGTTACAGAGCAATGTGACATGGGTTTAACTCCTCTGTACGTCTCAAAGCTGTTCCACCTTTATTGGTGTAATTCACTCAGTGTTTGGTCCAAATTGCAGCATAATATTTTAATATTTGGCTTAGTTATGGTGGAAACATGACCCGCTGTATGTACTAGTTTACTGCAACCAGTGTACCCCACTACCAGTCGTAAAAGCCTGCGACAATAGTTTCCTTCACAGATGTAAGTCTCAAAGCTGTTCTATATTTATTAGTGCCACTCCCCCAATAATTTGCCCAAGTTGCAGCATTATAGCCCAATATTCGGCTTGGTTAGGCCGCCAAAATGGCGCACTGCCTACATGGGTTTATTGCAGCCAGACCCCTCCATTGCAGGTTACAGAGCAATGTGACATGGGTTTAACTCCTCTGTACGTCTCAAAGCTGTTCCACCTTTATTGGTGTAATTCACTCAGTGTTTGGTCCAAATTGCAGCATAATATTTTAATATTTGGCTTAGTTATGGTGGAAACATGACCCGCTGTATATACTAGTTTACTGCAACCAGTGTACCCCACTACCAGTCGTAAAAGCCTGCGACAAGAGTTTCCTTCACAGATGTAAGTCTCAAAGCTGTTCTATATTTATTAGTGCCACTCCCCCAATAATTTGCCCAAGTTGCAGCATTATAGCCCAATATTCGGCTTGGTTAGGCCGCCAAAATGGCGCACTGCCTACATGGGTTTATTGCAGCCAGACCCCTCCATTGCAGGTTACAGAGCAATGTGACATGGGTTTAACTCCTCTGTACGTCTCAAAGCTGTTCCACCTTTATTGGTGTAATTCACTCAGTGTTTGGTCCAAATTGCAGCATAATATTTTAATATTTGGCTTAGTTATGGTGGAAACATGACCCGCTGTATGTACTAGTTTACTGCAACCAGTGTACCCCACTACCAGTCGTAAAAGCCTGCGACAATAGTTTCCTTCACAGATGTAAGTCTCAAAGCTGTTCTATATTTATTAGTGCCACTCCCCCAATAATTTGCCCAAGTTGCAGCATTATAGCCCAATATTCGGCTTGGTTAGGCCGCCAAAATGGCGCACTGCCTACATGGGTTTATTGCAGCCAGACCCCTCCATTGCAGGTTACAGAGCAATGTGACATGGGTTTAACTCCTCTGTACGTCTCAAAGCTGTTCCACCTTTATTGGTGTAATTCACTCAGTGTTTGGTCCAAATTGCAGCATAATATTTTAATATTTGGCTTAGTTATGGTGGAAACATGACCCGCTGTATATACTAGTTTACTGCAACCAGTGTACCCCACTACCAGTCGTAAAAGCCTGCGACAAGAGTTTCCTTCACAGATGTAAGTCTCAAAGCTGTTCTATATTTATTAGTGCCACTCCCCCAATAATTTGCCCAAGTTGCAGCATTATAGCCCAATATTTGGCTTGGTTAGGCCGCCAAAATGGCGCACTGCCTACATGGGTTTATTGCAGCCAGACCCCTCCATTGCAGGTTACAGAGCAATGTGACATGGGTTTAACTCCTCTGTACGTCTCAAAGCTGTTCCACCTTTATTGGTGTAATTCACTCAGTGTTTGGTCCAAATTGCAGCATAATATTTTAATATTTGGCTTAGTTATGGTGGAAACATGACCCGCTGTATATACTAGTTTACTGCAACCAGTGTACCCCACTACCAGTCGTAAAAGCCTGCGACAAGAGTTTCCTTCACAGATGTAAGTCTCAAAGCTGTTCTATATTTATTAGTGCCACTCCCCCAATAATTTGCCCAAGTTGCAGCATTATAGCCCAATATTCGGCTTGGTTAGGCCGCCAAAATGGCGCACTGCCTACATGGGTTTATTGCAGCCAGACCCCTCCATTGCAGGTTACAGAGCAATGTGACATGGGTTTAACTCCTCTGTACGTCTCAAAGCTGTTCCACCTTTATTGGTGTAATTCACTCAGTGTTTGGTCCAAATTGCAGCATAATATTTTAATATTTGGCTTAGTTATGGTGGAAACATGACCCGCTGTATGTACTAGTTTACTGCAACCAGTGTACCCCACTACCAGTCGTAAAAGCCTGCGACAATAGTTTCCTTCACAGATGTAAGTCTCAAAGCTGTTCTATATTTATTAGTGCCACTCCCCCAATAATTTGCCCAAGTTGCAGCATTATAGCCCAATATTCGGCTTGGTTAGGCCGCCAAAATGGCGCACTGCCTACATGGGTTTATTGCAGCCAGACCCCTCCATTGCAGGTTACAGAGCAATGTGACATGGGTTTAACTCCTCTGTACGTCTCAAAGCTGTTCCACCTTTATTGGTGTAATTCACTCAGTGTTTGGTCCAAATTGCAGCATAATATTTTAATATTTGGCTTAGTTATGGTGGAAACATGACCCGCTGTATATACTAGTTTAATGCAACCAGTGTACCCCACTACCAGTCGTAAAAGCCTGCGACAAGAGTTTCCTTCACAGATGTAAGTCTCAAAGCTGTTCTATATTTATTAGTGCCACTCCCCCAATAATTTGCCCAAGTTGCAGCATTATAGCCCAATATTCGGCTTGGTTAGGCCGCCAAAATGGCGCACTGCCTACATGGGTTTATTGCAGCCAGACCCCTCCATTGCAGGTTACAGAGCAATGTGACATGGGTTTAACTCCTCTGTACGTCTCAAAGCTGTTCCACCTTTATTGGTGTAATTCACTCAGTGTTTGGTCCAAATTGCAGCATAATATTTTAATATTTGGCTTAGTTATGGTGGAAACATGACCCGCTGTATATACTAGTTTACTGCAACCAGTGTACCCCACTACCAGTCGTAAAAGCCTGCGACAAGAGTTTCCTTCACAGATGTAAGTCTCAAAGCTGTTCTATATTTATTAGTGCCACTCCCCCAATAATTTGCCCA
The DNA here is from genome assembly GCA_964017235.1 of Sabellastarte sp. h YS-2021. Lineage (NCBI taxonomy): Eukaryota > Metazoa > Annelida > Polychaeta > Sabellida > Sabellidae > Sabellastarte > Sabellastarte sp. h YS-2021. Next base: position 38,709,486 of record OZ024929.1, read on the forward strand.
AGTTGCAGCATTATAGCCCAATATTCGGCTTGGTTAGGCCGCCAAAATGGCGCATTGCCTACATGGGTTTATTGCAGCCAGACCCCTCCATTGCAGGTTACAGAGCAATGTGACATGGGTTTAACTCCTCTGTACGTCTCAAAGCTGTTCCACCTTTATTGGTGTAATTCACTCAGTGTTTGGTCCAAATTGCAGCATAATATTTTAATATTTGGCTTAGTTATGGTGGAAACATGACCCGCTGTATATACTAGTTTACTGCAACCAGTGTACCCCACTACCAGTCGTAAAAGCCTGCGACAAGAGTTTCCTTCACAGATGTAAGTCTCAAAGCTGTTCTATATTTATTAGTGCCACTCCCCCAATAATTTGCCCAAGTTGCAGCATTATAGCCCAATATTCGGCTTGGTTAGGCCGCCAAAATGGCGCATTGCCTACATGGGTTTATTGCAGCCAGACCCCTCCATTGCAGGTTACAGAGCAATGTGACATGGGTTTAACTCCTCTGTACGTCTCAAAGCTGTTCCACCTTTATTGGTGTAATTCACTCAGTGTTTGGTCCAAATTGCAGCATAATATTTTAATATTTGGCTTAGTTATGGTGGAAACATGACCCGCTGTATGTACTAGTTTACTGCAACCAGTGTACCCCACTACCAGTCGTAAAAGCCTGCGACAATAGTTTCCTTCACAGATGTAAGTCTCAAAGCTGTTCTATATTTATTAGTGCCACTCCCCCAATAATTTGCCCAAGTTGCAGCATTATAGCCCAATATTCGGCTTGGTTAGGCCGCCAAAATGGCGCACTGCCTACATGGGTTTATTGCAGCCAGACCCCTCCATTGCAGGTTACAGAGCAATGTGACATGGGTTTAACTCCTCTGTACGTCTCAAAGCTGTTCCACCTTTATTGGTGTAATTCACTCAGTGTTTGGTCCAAATTGCAGCATAATATTTTAATATTTGGCTTAGTTATGGTGGAAACATGACCCGCTGTATATACTAGTTTACTGCAACCAGTGTACCCCACTACCAGTCGTAAAAGCCTGCGACAAGAGTTTCCTTCACAGATGTAAGTCTCAAAGCTGTTCTATATTTATTAGTGCCACTCCCCCAATAATTTGCCCAAGTTGCAGCATTATAGCCCAATATTCGGCTTGGTTAGGCCGCCAAAATGGCGCATTGCCTACATGGGTTTATTGCAGCCAGACCCCTCCATTGCAGGTTACAGAGCAATGTGACATGGGTTTAACTCCTCTGTACGTCTCAAAGCTGTTCCACCTTTATTGGTGTAATTCACTCAGTGTTTGGTCCAAATTGCAGCATAATATTTTAATATTTGGCTTAGTTATGGTGGAAACATGACCCGCTGTATATACTAGTTTACTGCAACCAGTGTACCCCACTACCAGTCGTAAAAGCCTGCGACAAGAGTTTCCTTCACAGATGTAAGTCTCAAAGCTGTTCTATATTTATTAGTGCCACTCCCCCAATAATTTGCCCAAGTTGCAGCATTATAGCCCAATATTCGGCTTGGTTAGGCCGCCAAAATGGCGCATTGCCTACATGGGTTTATTGCAGCCAGACCCCTCCATTGCAGGTTACAGAGCAATGTGACATGGGTTTAACTCCTCTGTACGTCTCAAAGCTGTTCCACCTTTATTGGTGTAATTCACTCAGTGTTTGGTCCAAATTGCAGCATAATATTTTAATATTTGGCTTAGTTATGGTGGAAACATGACCCGCTGTATGTACTAGTTTACTGCAACCAGTGTACCCCACTACCAGTCGTAAAAGCCTGCGACAATAGTTTCCTTCACAGATGTAAGTCTCAAAGCTGTTCTATATTTATTAGTGCCACTCCCCCAATAATTTGCCCAAGTTGCAGCATTATAGCCCAATATTCGGCTTGGTTAGGCCGCCAAAATGGCGCACTGCCTACATGGGTTTATTGCAGCCAGACCCCTCCATTGCAGGTTACAGAGCAATGTGACATGGGTTTAACTCCTCTGTACGTCTCAAAGCTGTTCCACCTTTATTGGTGTAATTCACTCAGTGTTTGGTCCAAATTGCAGCATAATATTTTAATATTTGGCTTAGTTATGGTGGAAACATGACCCGCTGTATGTACTAGTTTACTGCAACCAGTGTACCCCACTACCAGTCGTAAAAGCCTGCGACAATAGTTTCCTTCACAGATGTAAGTCTCAAAGCTGTTCTATATTTATTAGTGCCACTCCCCCAATAATTTGCCCAAGTTGCAGCATTATAGCCCAATATTCGGCTTGGTTAGGCCGCCAAAATGGCGCACTGCCTACATGGGTTTATTGCAGCCAGACCCCTCCATTGCAGGTTACAGAGCAATGTGACATGGGTTTAACTCCTCTGTACGTCTCAAAGCTGTTCCACCTTTATTGGTGTAATTCACTCAGTGTTTGGTCCAAATTGCAGCATAATATTTTAATATTTGGCTTAGTTATGGTGGAAACATGACCCGCTGTATATACTAGTTTACTGCAACCAGTGTACCCCACTACCAGTCGTAAAAGCCTGCGACAAGAGTTTCCTTCACAGATGTAAGTCTCAAAGCTGTTCTATATTTATTAGTGCCACTCCCCCAATAATTTGCCCAAGTTGCAGCATTATAGCCCAATATTTGGCTTGGTTAGGCCGCCAAAATGGCGCACTGCCTACATGGGTTTATTGCAGCCAGACCCCTCCATTGCAGGTTACAGAGCAATGTGACATGGGTTTAACTCCTCTGTACGTCTCAAAGCTGTTCCACCTTTATTGGTGTAATTCACTCAGTGTTTGGTCCAAATTGCAGCATAATATTTTAATATTTGGCTTAGTTATGGTGGAAACATGACCCGCTGTATATACTAGTTTACTGCAACCAGTGTACCCCACTACCAGTCGTAAAAGCCTGCGACAAGAGTTTCCTTCACAGATGTAAGTCTCAAAGCTGTTCTATATTTATTAGTGCCACTCCCCCAATAATTTGCCCAAGTTGCAGCATTATAGCCCAATATTCGGCTTGGTTAGGCCGCCAAAATGGCGCACTGCCTACATGGGTTTATTGCAGCCAGACCCCTCCATTGCAGGTTACAGAGCAATGTGACATGGGTTTAACTCCTCTGTACGTCTCAAAGCTGTTCCACCTTTATTGGTGTAATTCACTCAGTGTTTGGTCCAAATTGCAGCATAATATTTTAATATTTGGCTTAGTTATGGTGGAAACATGACCCGCTGTATGTACTAGTTTACTGCAACCAGTGTACCCCACTACCAGTCGTAAAAGCCTGCGACAATAGTTTCCTTCACAGATGTAAGTCTCAAAGCTGTTCTATATTTATTAGTGCCACTCCCCCAATAATTTGCCCAAGTTGCAGCATTATAGCCCAATATTCGGCTTGGTTAGGCCGCCAAAATGGCGCACTGCCTACATGGGTTTATTGCAGCCAGACCCCTCCATTGCAGGTTACAGAGCAATGTGACATGGGTTTAACTCCTCTGTACGTCTCAAAGCTGTTCCACCTTTATTGGTGTAATTCACTCAGTGTTTGGTCCAAATTGCAGCATAATATTTTAATATTTGGCTTAGTTATGGTGGAAACATGACCCGCTGTATGTACTAGTTTACTGCAACCAGTGTACCCCACTACCAGTCGTAAAAGCCTGCGACAATAGTTTCCTTCACAGATGTAAGTCTCAAAGCTGTTCTATATTTATTAGTGCCACTCCCCCAATAATTTGCCCAAGTTGCAGCATTATAGCCCAATATTCGGCTTGGTTAGGCCGCCAAAATGGCGCACTGCCTACATGGGTTTATTGCAGCCAGACCCCTCCATTGCAGGTTACAGAGCAATGTGACATGGGTTTAACTCCTCTGTACGTCTCAAAGCTGTTCCACCTTTATTGGTGTAATTCACTCAGTGTTTGGTCCAAATTGCAGCATAATATTTTAATATTTGGCTTAGTTATGGTGGAAACATGACCCGCTGTATGTACTAGTTTACTGCAACCAGTGTACCCCACTACCAGTCGTAAAAGCCTGCGACAAGAGTTTCCTTCACAGATGTAAGTCTCAAATCTGTTCTATATTTATTAGTGCCACTCCCCCAATAATTTGCCCAAGTTGCAGCATTATAGCCCAATATTTGGCTTGGTTAGGCCGCCAAAATGGCGCACTGCCTACATGGGTTTATTGCAGCCAGACCCCTCCATTGCAGGTTACAGAGCAATGTGACATGGGTTTAACTCCTCTGTACGTCTCAAAGCTGTTCCACCTTTATTGGTGTAATTCACTCAGTGTTTGGTCCAAATTGCAGCATAATATTTTAATATTTGGCTTAGTTATGGTGGAAACATGACCCGCTGTATATACTAGTTTACTGCAACCAGTGTACCCCACTACCAGTCGTAAAAGCCTGCGACAAGAGTTTCCTTCACAGATGTAAGTCTCAAAGCTGTTCTATATTTATTAGTGCCACTCCCCCAATAATTTGCCCAAGTTGCAGCATTATAGCCCAATATTCGGCTTGGTTAGGCCGCCAAAATGGCGCACTGCCTACATGGGTTTATTGCAGCCAGACCCCTCCATTGCAGGTTACAGAGCAATGTGACATGGGTTTAACTCCTCTGTACGTCTCAAAGCTGTTCCACCTTTATTGGTGTAATTCACTCAGTGTTTGGTCCAAATTGCAGCATAATATTTTAATATTTGGCTTAGTTATGGTGGAAACATGACCCGCTGTATATACTAGTTTACTGCAACCAGTGTACCCCACTACCAGTCGTAAAAGCCTGCGACAAGAGTTTCCTTCACAGATGTAAGTCTCAAAGCTGTTCTATATTTATTAGTGCCACTCCCCCAATAATTTGCCCAAGTTGCAGCATTATAGCCCAATATTCGGCTTGGTTAGGCCGCCAAAATGGCGCACTGCCTACATGGGTTTATTGCAGCCAGACCCCTCCATTGCAGGTTACAGAGCAATGTGACATGGGTTTAACTCCTCTGTACGTCTCAAAGCTGTTCCACCTTTATTGGTGTAATTCACTCAGTGTTTGGTCCAAATTGCAGCATAATATTTTAATATTTGGCTTAGTTATGGTGGAAACATGACCCGCTGTATATACTAGTTTACTGCAACCAGTGTACCCCACTACCAGTCGTAAAAGCCTGCGACAAGAGTTTCCTTCACAGATGTAAGTCTCAAAGCTGTTCTATATTTATTAGTGCCACTCCCCCAATAATTGGCCCAAGTTGCAGCATTATAGCCCAATATTTGGCTTGGTTAGGCCGCCAAAATGGCGCACTGCCTACATGGGTTTATTGCAGCCAGACCCCTCCATTGCAGGTTACAGAGCAATGTGACATGGGTTTAACTCCTCTGTACGTCTCAAAGCTGTTCCACCTTTATTGGTGTAATTCACTCAGTGTTTGGTCCAAATTGCAGCATAATATTTTAATATTTGGCTTAGTTATGGTGGAAACATGACCCGCTGTATATACTAGTTTACTGCAATCAGTGTACCCCACTACCAGTCGTAAAAGCCTGCGACAAGAGTTTCCTTCACAGATGTAAGTCTCAAAGCTGTTCTATATTTATTAGTGCCACTCCCCCAATAAATTGCCCAAGTTGCAGCATTATAGCCCAATATTTGGCTTGGTTAGGCCGCCAAAATGGCGCACTGCCTACATGGGTTTATTGCAGCCAGACCCCTCCATTGCAGGTTACAGAGCAATGTGACATGGGTTTAACTCCTCTGTACGTCTCAAAGCTGTTGCACCTTTATTGGTGTAATTCACTCAGTGTTTGGTCCAAATTGCAGCATAATATTTTAATATTTGGCTTAGTTATGGTGGAAACATGACCCGCTGTATATACTAGTTTACTGCAACCAGTGTACCCCACTACCAGTCGTAAAAGCCTGCGACAAGAGTTTCCTTCACAGATGTAAGTCTCAAAGCTGTTCTATATTTATTAGTGCCACTCCCCCAATAATTTGCCCAAGTTGCAGCATTATAGCCCAATATTCGGCTTGGTTAGGCCGCCAAAATGGCGCACTGCCTACATGGGTTTATTGCAGCCAGACCCCTCCATTGCAGGTTACAGAGCAATGTGACATGGGTTTAACTCCTCTGTACGTCTCAAAGCTGTTCCACCTTTATTGGTGTAATTCACTCAGTGTTTGGTCCAAATTGCAGCATAATATTTTAATATTTGGCTTAGTTATGGTGGAAACATGACCCGCTGTATATACTAGTTTACTGCAACCAGTGTACCCCACTACCAGTCGTAAAAGCCTGCGACAAGAGTTTCCTTCACAGATGTAAGTCTCAAAGCTGTTCTATATTTATTAGTGCCACTCCCCCAATAATTTGCCCAAGTTGCAGCATTATAGCCCAATATTCGGCTTGGTTAGGCCGCCAAAATGGCGCACTGCCTACATGGGTTTATTGCAGCCAGACCCCTCCATTGCAGGTTACAGAGCAATGTGACATGGGTTTAACTCCTCTGTACGTCTCAAAGCTGTTCCACCTTTATTGGTGTAATTCACTCAGTGTTTGGTCCAAATTGCAGCATAATATTTTAATATTTGGCTTAGTTATGGTGGAAACATGACCCGCTGTATGTACTAGTTTACTGCAACCAGTGTACCCCACTACCAGTCGTAAAAGCCTGCGACAAGAGTTGCCTTCACAGATGTAAGTCTCAAAGCTGTTCTATATTTATTAGTGCCACTCCCCCAATAATTGGCCCAAGTTGCAGCATTATAGCCCAATATTTGGCTTGGTTAGGCCGCCAAAATGGCGCACTGCCTACATGGGTTTATTGCAGCCAGACCCCTCCATTGCAGGTTACAGAGCAATGTGACATGGGTTTAACTCCTCTGTACGTCTCAAAGCTGTTCCACCTTTATTGGTGTAATTCACTCAGTGTTTGGTCCAAATTGCAGCATAATATTTTAATATTTGGCTTAGTTATGGTGGAAACATGACCCGCTGTATATACTAGTTTACTGCAACCAGTGTACCCCACTACCAGTCGTAAAAGCCTGCGACAAGAGTTTCCTTCACAGATGTAAGTCTCAAAGCTGTTCTATATTTATTAGTGCCACTCCCCCAATAATTTGCCCAAGTTGCAGCATTATAGCCCAATATTCGGCTTGGTTAGGCCGCCAAAATGGCGCACTGCCTACATGGGTTTATTGCAGCCAGACCCCTCCATTGCAGGTTACAGAGCAATGTGACATGGGTTTAACTCCTCTGTACGTCTCAAAGCTGTTCCACCTTTATTGGTGTAATTCACTCAGTGTTTGGTCCAAATTGCAGCATAATATTTTAATATTTGGCTTAGTTATGGTGGAAACATGACCCGCTGTATATACTAGTTTACTGCAACCAGTGTACCCCACTACCAGTCGTAAAAGCCTGCGACAAGAGTTTCCTTCACAGATGTAAGTCTCAAAGCTGTTCTATATTTATTAGTGCCACTCCCCCAATAATTTGCCCAAGTTGCAGCATTATAGCCCAATATTCGGCTTGGTTATGCCGCCAAAATGGCGCACTGCCTACATGGGTTTATTGCAGCCAGACCCCTCCATTGCAGGTTACAGAGCAATGTGACATGGGTTTAACTCCTCTGTACGTCTCAAAGCTGTTCCACCTTTATTGGTGTAATTCACTCAGTGTTTGGTCCAAATTGCAGCATAATATTTTAATATTTGGCTTAGTTATGGTGGAAACATGACCCGCTGTATATACTAGTTTACTGCAACCAGTGTACCCCACTACCAGTCGTAAAAGCCTGCGACAAGAGTTTCCTTCACAGATGTAAGTCTCAAAGCTGTTCTATATTTATTAGTGCCACTCCCCCAATAATTTGCCCAAGTTGCAGCATTATAGCCCAATATTCGGCTTGGTTAGGCCGCCAAAATGGCGCACTGCCTACATGGGTTTATTGCAGCCAGACCCCTCCATTGCAGGTTACAGAGCAATGTGACATGGGTTTAACTCCTCTGTACGTCTCAAAGCTGTTCCACCTTTATTGGTGTAATTCACTCAGTGTTTGGTCCAAATTGCAGCATAATATTTTAATATTTGGCTTAGTTATGGTGGAAACATGACCCGCTGTATATACTAGTTTACTGCAATCAGTGTACCCCACTACCAGTCGTAAAAGCCTGCGACAAGAGTTTCCTTCACAGATGTAAGTCTCAAAGCTGTTCTATATTTATTAGTGCCACTCCCCCAATAATTTGCCCAAGTTGCAGCATTATAGCCCAATATTTGGCTTGGTTAGGCCGCCAAAATGGCGCACTGCCTACATGGGTTTATTGCAGCCAGACCCCTCCATTGCAGGTTACAGAGCAATGTGACATGGGTTTAACTCCTCTGTACGTCTCAAAGCTGTTGCACCTTTATTGGTGTAATTCACTCAGTGTTTGGTCCAAATTGCAGCATAATATTTTAATATTTGGCTTAGTTATGGTGGAAACATGACCCGCTGTATATACTAGTTTACTGCAACCAGTGTACCCCACTACCAGTCGTAAAAGCCTGCGACAAGAGTTTCCTTCACAGATGTAAGTCTCAAAGCTGTTCTATATTTATTAGTGCCACTCCCCCAATAATTTGCCCAAGTTGCAGCATTATAGCCCAATATTCGGCTTGGTTAGGCCGCCAAAATGGCGCACTGCCTACATGGGTTTATTGCAGCCAGACCCCTCCATTGCAGGTTACAGAGCAATGTGACATGGGTTTAACTCCTCTGTACGTCTCAAAGCTGTTCCACCTTTATTGGTGTAATTCACTCAGTGTTTGGTCCAAATTGCAGCATAATATTTTAATATTTGGCTTAGTTATGGTGGAAACATGACCCGCTGTATATACTAGTTTACTGCAACCAGTGTACCCCACTACCAGTCGTAAAAGCCTGCGACAAGAGTTTCCTTCACAGATGTAAGTCTCAAAGCTGTTCTATATTTATTAGTGCCACTCCCCCAATAATTTGCCCAAGTTGCAGCATTATAGCCCAATATTCGGCTTGGTTAGGCCGCCAAAATGGCGCACTGCCTACATGGGTTTATTGCAGCCAGACCCCTCCATTGCAGGTTACAGAGCAATGTGACATGGGTTTAACTCCTCTGTACGTCTCAAAGCTGTTCCACCTTTATTGGTGTAATTCACTCAGTGTTTGGTCCAAATTGCAGCATAATATTTTAATATTTGGCTTAGTTATGGTGGAAACATGACCCGCTGTATGTACTAGTTTACTGCAACCAGTGTACCCCACTACCAGTCGTAAAAGCCTGCGACAAGAGTTGCCTTCACAGATGTAAGTCTCAAAGCTGTTCTATATTTATTAGTGCCACTCCCCCAATAATTGGCCCAAGTTGCAGCATTATAGCCCAATATTTGGCTTGGTTAGGCCGCCAAAATGGCGCACTGCCTACATGGGTTTATTGCAGCCAGACCCCTCCATTGCAGGTTACAGAGCAATGTGACATGGGTTTAACTCCTCTGTACGTCTCAAAGCTGTTCCACCTTTATTGGTGTAATTCACTCAGTGTTTGGTCCAAATTGCAGCATAATATTTTAATATTTGGCTTAGTTATGGTGGAAACATGACCCGCTGTATATACTAGTTTACTGCAACCAGTGTACCCCACTACCAGTCGTAAAAGCCTGCGACAAGAGTTTCCTTCACAGATGTAAGTCTCAAAGCTGTTCTATATTTATTAGTGCCACTCCCCCAATAATTTGCCCAAGTTGCAGCATTATAGCCCAATATTCGGCTTGGTTAGGCCGCCAAAATGGCGCACTGCCTACATGGGTTTATTGCAGCCAGACCCCTCCATTGCAGGTTACAGAGCAATGTGACATGGGTTTAACTCCTCTGTACGTCTCAAAGCTGTTCCACCTTTATTGGTGTAATTCACTCAGTGTTTGGTCCAAATTGCAGCATAATATTTTAATATTTGGCTTAGTTATGGTGGAAACATGACCCGCTGTATATACTAGTTTACTGCAACCAGTGTACCCCACTACCAGTCGTAAAAGCCTGCGACAAGAGTTTCCTTCACAGATGTAAGTCTCAAAGCTGTTCTATATTTATTAGTGCCACTCCCCCAATAATTTGCCCAAGTTGCAGCATTATAGCCCAATATTCGGCTTGGTTAGGCCGCCAAAATGGCGCACTGCCTACATGGGTTTATTGCAGCCAGACCCCTCCATTGCAGGTTACAGAGCAATGTGACATGGGTTTAACTCCTCTGTACGTCTCAAAGCTGTTCCACCTTTATTGGTGTAATTCACTCAGTGTTTGGTCCAAATTGCAGCATAATATTTTAATATTTGGCTTAGTTATGGTGGAAACATGACCCGCTGTATGTACTAGTTTACTGCAACCAGTGTACCCCACTACCAGTCGTAAAAGCCTGCGACAAGAGTTGCCTTCACAGATGTAAGTCTCAAAGCTGTTCTATATTTATTAGTGCCACTCCCCCAATAATTGGCCCAAGTTGCAGCATTATAGCCCAATATTTGGCTTGGTTAGGCCGCCAAAATGGCGCACTGCCTACATGGGTTTATTGCAGCCAGACCCCTCCATTGCAGGTTACAGAGCAATGTGACATGGGTTTAACTCCTCTGTACGTCTCAAAGCTGTTCCACCTTTATTGGTGTAATTCACTCAGTGTTTGGTCCAAATTGCAGCATAATATTTTAATATTTGGCTTAGTTATGGTGGAAACATGACCCGCTGTATATACTAGTTTACTGCAACCAGTGTACCCCACTACCAGTCGTAAAAGCCTGCGACAAGAGTTTCCTTCACAGATGTAAGTCTCAAAGCTGTTCTATATTTATTAGTGCCACTCCCCCAATAATTTGCCCAAGTTGCAGCATTATAGCCCAATATTCGGCTTGGTTAGGCCGCCAAAATGGCGCACTGCCTACATGGGTTTATTGCAGCCAGACCCCTCCATTGCAGGTTACAGAGCAATGTGACATGGGTTTAACTCCTCTGTACGTCTCAAAGCTGTTCCACCTTTATTGGTGTAATTCACTCAGTGTTTGGTCCAAATTGCAGCATAATATTTTAATATTTGGCTTAGTTATGGTGGAAACATGACCCGCTGTATATACTAGTTTACTGCAACCAGTGTACCCCACTACCAGTCGTAAAAGCCTGCGACAAGAGTTTCCTTCACAGATGTAAGTCTCAAAGCTGTTCTATATTTATTAGTGCCACTCCCCCAATAATTTGCCCAAGTTGCAGCATTATAGCCCAATATTCGGCTTGGTTAGGCCGCCAAAATGGCGCACTGCCTACATGGGTTTATTGCAGCCAGACCCCTCCATTGCAGGTTACAGAGCAATGTGACATGGGTTTAACTCCTCTGTACGTCTCAAAGCTGTTCCACCTTTATTGGTGTAATTCACTCAGTGTTTGGTCCAAATTGCAGCATAATATTTTAATATTTGGCTTAGTTATGGTGGAAACATGACCCGCTGTATGTACTAGTTTACTGCAACCAGTGTACCCCACTACCAGTCGTAAAAGCCTGCGACAAGAGTTTCCTTCACAGATGTAAGTCTCAAAGCTGTTCTATATTTATTAGTGCCACTCCCCCAATAATTTGCCCAAGTTGCAGCATTATAGCCCAATATTCGGCTTGGTTATGCCGCCAAAATGGCGCACTGCCTACATGGGTTTATTGCAGCCAGACCCCTCCATTGCAGGTTACAGAGCAATGTGACATGGGTTTAACTCCTCTGTACGTCTCAAAGCTGTTCCACCTTTATTGGTGTAATTCACTCAGTGTTTGGTCCAAATTGCAGCATAATATTTTAATATTTGGCTTAGTTATGGTGGAAACATGACCCGCTGTATATACTAGTTTACTGCAACCAGTGTACCCCACTACCAGTCGTAAAAGCCTGCGACAAGAGTTTCCTTCACAGATGTAAGTCTCAAAGCTGTTCTATATTTATTAGTGCCACTCCCCCAATAATTTGCCCAAGTTGCAGCATTATAGCCCAATATTCGGCTTGGTTAGGCCGCCAAAATGGCGCACTGCCTACATGGGTTTATTGCAGCCAGACCCCTCCATTGCAGGTTACAGAGCAATGTGACATGGGTTTAACTCCTCTGTACGTCTCAAAGCTGTTCCACCTTTATTGGTGTAATTCACTCAGTGTTTGGTCCAAATTGCAGCATAATATTTTAATATTTGGCTTAGTTATGGTGGAAACATGACCCGCTGTATGTACTAGTTTACTGCAACCAGTGTACCCCACTACCAGTCGTAAAAGCCTGCGACAAGAGTTTCCTTCACAGATGTAAGTCTCAAAGCTGTTCTATATTTATTAGTGCCACTCCCCCAATAATTGGCCCAAGTTGCAGCATTATAGCCCAATATTTGGCTTGGTTAGGCCGCCAAAATGGCGCACTGCCTACATGGGTTTATTGCAGCCAGACCCCTCCATTGCAGGTTACAGAGCAATGTGACATGGGTTTAACTCCTCTGTACGTCTCAAAGCTGTTCCACCTTTATTGGTGTAATTCACTCAGTGTTTGGTCCAAATTGCAGCATAATATTTTAATATTTGGCTTAGTTATGGTGGAAACATGACCCGCTGTATATACTAGTTTACTGCAACCAGTGTACCCCACTACCAGTCGTAAAAGCCTGCGACAAGAGTTTCCTTCACAGATGTAAGTCTCAAAGCTGTTCTATATTTATTAGTGCCACTCCCCCAATAATTTGCCCAAGTTGCAGCATTATAGCCCAATATTCGGCTTGGTTATGCCGCCAAAATGGCGCACTGCCTACATGGGTTTATTGCAGCCAGACCCCTCCATTGCAGGTTACAGAGCAATGTGACATGGGTTTAACTCCTCTGTACGTCTCAAAGCTGTTCCACCTTTATTGGTGTAATTCACTCAGTGTTTGGTCCAAATTGCAGCATAATATTTTAATATTTGGCTTAGTTATGGTGGAAACATGACCCGCTGCATATACTAGTTTACTGCAACCAGTGTACCCCACTACCAGTCGTAAAAGCCTGCGACAAGAGTTTCCTTCACAGATGTAAGTCTCAAAGCTGTTCTATATTTATTAGTGCCACTCCCCCAATAATTTGCCCAAGTTGCAGCATTATAGCCCAATATTCGGCTTGGTTAGGCCGCCAAAATGGCGCACTGCCTACATGGGTTTATTGCAGCCAGACCCCTCCATTGCAGGTTACAGAGCAATGTGACATGGGTTTAACTCCTCTGTACGTCTCAAAGCTGTTCCACCTTTATTGGTGTAATTCACTCAGTGTTTGGTCCAAATTGCAGCATAATATTTTAATATTTGGCTTAGTTATGGTGGAAACATGACCCGCTGTATATACTAGTTTACTGCAACCAGTGTACCCCACTACCAGTCGTAAAAGCCTGCGACAAGAGTTTCCTTCACAGATGTAAGTCTCAAAGCTGTTCTATATTTATTAGTGCCACTCCCCCAATAATTTGCCCAAGTTGCAGCATTATAGCCCAATATTCGGCTTGGTTAGGCCGCCAAAATGGCGCACTGCCTACATGGGTTTATTGCAGCCAGACCCCTCCATTGCAGGTTACAGAGCAATGTGACATGGGTTTAACTCCTCTGTACGTCTCAAAGCTGTTCCACCTTTATTGGTGTAATTCACTCAGTGTTTGGTCCAAATTGCAGCATAATATTTTAATATTTGGCTTAGTTATGGTGGAAACATGACCCGCTGTATGTACTACTTTACTGCAACCAGTGTACCCCACTACCAGTCGTAAAAGCCTGCGACAAGAGTTTCCTTCACAGATGTAAGTCTCAAAGCTGTTCTATATTTATTAGTGCCACTCCCCCAATAATTTGCCCAAGTTGCAGCATTATAGCCCAATATTCGGCTTGGTTATGCCGCCAAAATGGCGCACTGCCTACATGGGTTTATTGCAGCCAGACCCCTCCATTGCAGGTTACAGAGCAATGTGACATGGGTTTAACTCCTCTGTACGTCTCAAAGCTGTTCCACCTTTATTGGTGTAATTCACTCAGTGTTTGGTCCAAATTGCAGCATAATATTTTAATATTTGGCTTAGTTATGGTGGAAACATGACCCGCTGTATATACTAGTTTACTGCAACCAGTGTACCCCACTACCAGTCGTAAAAGCCTGCGACAAGAGTTTCCTTCACAGATGTAAGTCTCAAAGCTGTTCTATATTTATTAGTGCCACTCCCCCAATAATTTGCCCAAGTTGCAGCATTATAGCCCAATATTCGGCTTGGTTAGGCCGCCAAAATGGCGCACTGCCTACATGGGTTTATTGCAGCCAGACCCCTCCATTGCAGGTTACAGAGCAATGTGACATGGGTTTAACTCCTCTGTACGTCTCAAAGCTGTTCCACCTTTATTGGTGTAATTCACTCAGTGTTTGGTCCAAATTGCAGCATAATATTTTAATATTTGGCTTAGTTATGGTGGAAACATGACCCGCTGTATGTACTAGTTTACTGCAACCAGTGTACCCCACTACCAGTCGTAAAAGCCTGCGACAAGAGTTTCCTTCACAGATGTAAGTCTCAAAGCTGTTCTATATTTATTAGTGCCACTCCCCCAATAATTGGCCCAAGTTGCAGCATTATAGCCCAATATTTGGCTTGGTTAGGCTGCCAAAATGGCGCACTGCCTACATGGGTTTATTGCAGCCAGACCCCTCCATTGCAGGTTACAGAGCAATGTGACATGGGTTTAACTCCTCTGTACGTCTCAAAGCTGTTCCACCTTTATTGGTGTAATTCACTCAGTGTTTGGTCCAAATTGCAGCATAATATTTTAATATTTGGCTTAGTTATGGTGGAAACATGACCCGCTGTATATACTAGTTTACTGCAACCAGTGTACCCCACTACCAGTCGTAAAAGCCTGCGACAAGAGTTTCCTTCACAGATGTAAGTCTCAAAGCTGTTCTATATTTATTAGTGCCACTCCCCCAATAATTTGCCCAAGTTGCAGCATTATAGCCCAATATTCGGCTTGGTTATGCCGCCAAAATGGCGCACTGCCTACATGGGTTTATTGCAGCCAGACCCCTCCATTGCAGGTTACAGAGCAATGTGACATGGGTTTAACTCCTCTGTATGTCTCAAAGCTGTTCCACCTTTATTGGTGTAATTCACTCAGTGTTTGGTCCAAATTGCAGCATAATATTTTAATATTTGGCTTAGTTATGGTGGAAACATGACCCGCTGTATATACTAGTTTACTGCAACCAGTGTACCCCACTACCAGTCGTAAAAGCCTGCGACAAGAGTTTCCTTCACAGATGTAAGTCTCAAAGCTGTTCTATATTTATTAGTGCCACTCCCCCAATAATTTGCCCAAGTTGCAGCATTATAGCCCAATATTCGGCTTGGTTAGGCCGCCAAAATGGCGCACTGCCTACATGGGTTTATTGCAGCCAGACCCCTCCATTGCAGGTTACAGAGCAATGTGACATGGGTTTAACTCCTCTGTACGTCTCAAAGCTGTTCCACCTTTATTGGTGTAATTCACTCAGTGTTTGGTCCAAATTGCAGCATAATATTTTAATATTTGGCTTAGTTATGGTGGAAACATGACCCGCTGTATGTACTAGTTTACTGCAACCAGTGTACCCCACTACCAGTCGTAAAAGCCTGCGACAAGAGTTTCCTTCACAGATGTAAGTCTCAAAGCTGTTCTATATTTATTAGTGCCACTCCCCCAATAATTTGCCCAAGTTGCAGCATTATAGCCCAATATTCGGCTTGGTTAGGCCGCCAAAATGGCGCACTGCCTACATGGGTTTATTGCAGCCAGACCCCTCCATTGCAGGTTACAGAGCAATGTGACATGGGTTTAACTCCTCTGTACGTCTCAAAGCTGTTCCACCTTTATTGGTGTAATTCACTCAGTGTTTGGTCCAAATTGCAGCATAATATTTTAATATTTGGCTTAGTTATGGTGGAAACATGACCCGCTGTATATACTAGTTTACTGCAACCAGTGTACCCCACTACCAGTCGTAAAAGCCTGCGACAAGAGTTTCCTTCACAGATGTAAGTCTCAAAGCTGTTCTATATTTATTAGTGCCACTCCCCCAATAATTTGCCCAAGTTGCAGCATTATAGCCCAATATTCGGCTTGGTTAGGCCGCCAAAATGGCGCACTGCCTACATGGGTTTATTGCAGCCAGACCCCTCCATTGCAGGTTACAGAGCAATGTGACATGGGTTTAACTCCTCTGTACGTCTCAAAGCTGTTCCACCTTTATTGGTGTAATTCACTCAGTGTTTGGTCCAAATTGCAGCATAATATTTTAATATTTGGCTTAGTTATGGTGGAAACATGACCCGCTGTATGTACTAGTTTACTGCAACCAGTGTACCCCACTACCAGTCGTAAAAGCCTGCGACAAGAGTTTCCTTCACAGATGTAAGTCTCAAAGCTGTTCTATATTTATTAGTGCCACTCCCCCAATAATTGGCCCAAGTTGCAGCATTATAGCCCAATATTTGGCTTGGTTAGGCCGCCAAAATGGCGCACTGCCTACATGGGTTTATTGCAGCCAGACCCCTCCATTGCAGGTTACAGAGCAATGTGACATGGGTTTAACTCCTCTGTACGTCTCAAAGCTGTTCCACCTTTATTGGTGTAATTCACTCAGTGCTTGGTCCAAATTGCAGCATAATATTTTAATATTTGGCTTAGTTATGGTGGAAACATGACCCGCTGTATATACTAGTTTACTGCAACCAGTGTACCCCACTACCAGTCGTAAAAGCCTGCGACAAGAGTTTCCTTCACAGATGTAAGTCTCAAAGCTGTTCTATATTTATTAGTGCCACTCCCCCAATAATTTGCCCAAGTTGCAGCATTATAGCCCAATATTCGGCTTGGTTAGGCCGCCAAAATGGCGCACTGCCTACATGGGTTTATTGCAGCCAGACCCCTCCATTGCAGGTTACAGAGCAATGTGACATGGGTTTAACTCCTCTGTACGTCTCAAAGCTGTTCCACCTTTATTGGTGTAATTCACTCAGTGTTTGGTCCAAATTGCAGCATAATATTTTAATATTTGGCTTAGTTATGGTGGAAACATGACCCGCTGTATATACTAGTTTACTGCAACCAGTGTACCCCACTACCAGTCGTAAAAGCCTGCGACAAGAGTTTCCTTCACAGATGTAAGTCTCAAAGCTGTTCTATATTTATTAGTGCCACTCCCCCAATAATTTGCCCAAGTTGCAGCATTATAGCCCAATATTCGGCTTGGTTATGCCGCCAAAATGGCGCACTGCCTACATGGGTTTATTGCAGCCAGACCCCTCCATTGCAGGTTACAGAGCAATGTGACATGGGTTTAACTCCTCTGTACGTCTCAAAGCTGTTCCACCTTTATTGGTGTAATTCACTCAGTGTTTGGTCCAAATTGCAGCATAATATTTTAATATTTGGCTTAGTTATGGTGGAAACATGACCCGCTGTATATACTAGTTTACTGCAACCAGTGTACCCCACTACCAGTCGTAAAAGCCTGCGACAAGAGTTTCCTTCACAGATGTAAGTCTCAAAGCTGTTCTATATTTATTAGTGCCACTCCCCCAATAATTTGCCCAAGTTGCAGCATTATAGCCCAATATTCGGCTTGGTTAGGCCGCCAAAATGGCGCACTGCCTACATGGGTTTATTGCAGCCAGACCCCTCCATTGCAGGTTACAGAGCAATGTGACATGGGTTTAACTCCTCTGTACGTCTCAAAGCTGTTCCACCTTTATTGGTGTAATTCACTCAGTGTTTGGTCCAAATTGCAGCATAATATTTTAATATTTGGCTTAGTTATGGTGGAAACATGACCCGCTGTATGTACTAGTTTACTGCAACCAGTGTACCCCACTACCAGTCGTAAAAGCCTGCGACAAGAGTTTCCTTCACAGATGTAAGTCTCAAAGCTGTTCTATATTTATTAGTGCCACTCCCCCAATAATTTGCCCAAGTTGCAGCATTATAGCCCAATATTCGGCTTGGTTAGGCCGCCAAAATGGCGCACTGCCTACATGGGTTTATTGCAGCCAGACCCCTCCATTGCAGGTTACAGAGCAATGTGACATGGGTTTAACTCCTCTGTACGTCTCAAAGCTGTTCCACCTTTATTGGTGTAATTCACTCAGTGTTTGGTCCAAATTGCAGCATAATATTTTAATATTTGGCTTAGTTATGGTGGAAACATGACCCGCTGTATATACTAGTTTACTGCAACCAGTGTACCCCACTACCAGTCGTAAAAGCCTGCGACAAGAGTTTCCTTCACAGATGTAAGTCTCAAAGCTGTTCTATATTTATTAGTGCCACTCCCCCAATAATTTGCCCAAGTTGCAGCATTATAGCCCAATATTCGGCTTGGTTAGGCCGCCAAAATGGCGCACTGCCTACATGGGTTTATTGCAGCCAGACCCCTCCATTGCAGGTTACAGAGCAATGTGACATGGGTTTAACTCCTCTGTACGTCTCAAAGCTGTTCCACCTTTATTGGTGTAATTCACTCAGTGTTTGGTCCAAATTGCAGCATAATATTTTAATATTTGGCTTAGTTATGGTGGAAACATGACCCGCTGTATGTACTAGTTTACTGCAACCAGTGTACCCCACTACCAGTCGTAAAAGCCTGCGACAAGAGTTTCCTTCACAGATGTAAGTCTCAAAGCTGTTCTATATTTATTAGTGCCACTCCCCCAATAATTGGCCCAAGTTGCAGCATTATAGCCCAATATTTGGCTTGGTTAGGCCGCCAAAATGGCGCACTGCCTACATGGGTTTATTGCAGCCAGACCCCTCCATTGCAGGTTACAGAGCAATGTGACATGGGTTTAACTCCTCTGTACGTCTCAAAGCTGTTCCACCTTTATTGGTGTAATTCACTCAGTGCTTGGTCCAAATTGCAGCATAATATTTTAATATTTGGCTTAGTTATGGTGGAAACATGACCCGCTGTATATACTAGTTTACTGCAACCAGTGTACCCCACTACCAGTCGTAAAAGCCTGCGACAAGAGTTTCCTTCACAGATGTAAGTCTCAAAGCTGTTCTATATTTATTAGTGCCACTCCCCCAATAATTTGCCCAAGTTGCAGCATTATAGCCCAATATTCGGCTTGGTTAGGCCGCCAAAATGGCGCACTGCCTACATGGGTTTATTGCAGCCAGACCCCTCCATTGCAGGTTACAGAGCAATGTGACATGGGTTTAACTCCTCTGTACGTCTCAAAGCTGTTCCACCTTTATTGGTGTAATTCACTCAGTGTTTGGTCCAAATTGCAGCATAATATTTTAATATTTGGCTTAGTTATGGTGGAAACATGACCCGCTGTATGTACTAGTTTACTGCAACCAGTGTACCCCACTACCAGTCGTAAAAGCCTGCGACAAGAGTTTCCTTCACAGATGTAAGTCTCAAAGCTGTTCTATATTTATTAGTGCCACTCCCCCAATAATTGGCCCAAGTTGCAGCATTATAGCCCAATATTTGGCTTGGTTAGGCCGCCAAAATGGCGCACTGCCTACATGGGTTTATTGCAGCCAGACCCCTCCATTGCAGGTTACAGAGCAATGTGACATGGGTTTAACTCCTCTGTATGTCTCAAAGCTGTTCCACCTTTATTGGTGTAGTTCACTCAGTGTTTGGTCCAAATTGCAGCATAATATTTTAATATTTGGCTTAGTTATGGTGGAAACATGACCCGCTGTATATACTAGTTTACTGCAACCAGTGTACCCCACTACCAGTCGTAAAAGCCTGCGACAAGAGTTTCCTTCACAGATGTAAGTCTCAAAGCTGTTCTATATTTATTAGTGCCACTCCCCCAATAATTTGCCCAAGTTGCAGCATTATAGCCCAATATTCGGCTTGGTTAGGCCGCCAAAATGGCGCACTGCCTACATGGGTTTATTGCAGCCAGACCCCTCCATTGCAGGTTACAGAGCAATGTGACATGGGTTTAACTCCTCTGTACGTCTCAAAGCTGTTCCACCTTTATTGGTGTAATTCACTCAGTGTTTGGTCCAAATTGCAGCATAATATTTTAATATTTGGCTTAGTTATGGTGGAAACATGACCCGCTGTATATACTAGTTTACTGCAACCAGTGTACCCCACTACCAGTCGTAAAAGCCTGCGACAAGAGTTTCCTTCACAGATGTAAGTCTCAAAGCTGTTCTATATTTATTAGTGCCACTCCCCCAATAATTTGCCCAAGTTGCAGCATTATAGCCCAATATTCGGCTTGGTTAGGCCGCCAAAATGGCGCACTGCCTACATGGGTTTATTGCAGCCAGACCCCTCCATTGCAGGTTACAGAGCAATGTGACATGGGTTTAACTCCTCTGTACGTCTCAAAGCTGTTCCACCTTTATTGGTGTAATTCACTCAGTGTTTGGTCCAAATTGCAGCATAATATTTTAATATTTGGCTTAGTTATGGTGGAAACATGACCCGCTGTATGTACTAGTTTACTGCAACCAGTGTACCCCACTACCAGTCGTAAAAGCCTGCGACAAGAGTTTCCTTCACAGATGTAAGTCTCAAAGCTGTTCTATATTTATTAGTGCCACTCCCCCAATAATTGGCCCAAGTTGCAGCATTATAGCCCAATATTTGGCTTGGTTAGGCTGCCAAAATGGCGCACTGCCTACATGGGTTTATTGCAGCCAGACCCCTCCATTGCAGGTTACAGAGCAATGTGACATGGGTTTAACTCCTCTGTACGTCTCAAAGCTGTTCCACCTTTATTGGTGTAATTCACTCAGTGTTTGGTCCAAATTGCAGCATAATATTTTAATATTTGGCTTAGTTATGGTGGAAACATGACCCGCTGTATATACTAGTTTACTGCAACCAGTGTACCCCACTACCAGTCGTAAAAGCCTGCGACAAGAGTTTCCTTCACAGATGTAAGTCTCAAAGCTGTTCTATATTTATTAGTGCCACTCCCCCAATAATTTGCCCAAGTTGCAGCATTATAGCCCAATATTCGGCTTGGTTATGCCGCCAAAATGGCGCACTGCCTACATGGGTTTATTGCAGCCAGACCCCTCCATTGCAGGTTACAGAGCAATGTGACATGGGTTTAACTCCTCTGTACGTCTCAAAGCTGTTCCACCTTTATTGGTGTAATTCACTCAGTGTTTGGTCCAAATTGCAGCATAATATTTTAATATTTGGCTTAGTTATGGTGGAAACATGACCCGCTGTATATACTAGTTTACTGCAACCAGTGTACCCCACTACCAGTCGTAAAAGCCTGCGACAAGAGTTTCCTTCACAGATGTAAGTCTCAAAGCTGTTCTATATTTATTAGTGCCACTCCCCCAATAATTTGCCCAAGTTGCAGCATTATAGCCCAATATTCGGCTTGGTTAGGCCGCCAAAATGGCGCACTGCCTACATGGGTTTATTGCAGCCAGACCCCTCCATTGCAGGTTACAGAGCAATGTGACATGGGTTTAACTCCTCTGTACGTCTCAAAGCTGTTCCACCTTTATTGGTGTAATTCACTCAGTGTTTGGTCCAAATTGCAGCATAATATTTTAATATTTGGCTTAGTTATGGTGGAAACATGACCCGCTGTATGTACTAGTTTACTGCAACCAGTGTACCCCACTACCAGTCGTAAAAGCCTGCGACAAGAGTTTCCTTCACAGATGTAAGTCTCAAAGCTGTTCTATATTTATTAGTGCCACTCCCCCAATAATTTGCCCAAGTTGCAGCATTATAGCCCAATATTCGGCTTGGTTAGGCCGCCAAAATGGCGCACTGCCTACATGGGTTTATTGCAGCCAGACCCCTCCATTGCAGGTTACAGAGCAATGTGACATGGGTTTAACTCCTCTGTACGTCTCAAAGCTGTTCCACCTTTATTGGTGTAATTCACTCAGTGTTTGGTCCAAATTGCAGCATAATATTTTAATATTTGGCTTAGTTATGGTGGAAACATGACCCGCTGTATATACTAGTTTACTGCAACCAGTGTACCCCACTACCAGTCGTAAAAGCCTGCGACAAGAGTTTCCTTCACAGATGTAAGTCTCAAAGCTGTTCTATATTTATTAGTGCCACTCCCCCAATAATTTGCCCAAGTTGCAGCATTATAGCCCAATATTCGGCTTGGTTAGGCCGCCAAAATGGCGCACTGCCTACATGGGTTTATTGCAGCCAGACCCCTCCATTGCAGGTTACAGAGCAATGTGACATGGGTTTAACTCCTCTGTACGTCTCAAAGCTGTTCCACCTTTATTGGTGTAATTCACTCAGTGTTTGGTCCAAATTGCAGCATAATATTTTAATATTTGGCTTAGTTATGGTGGAAACATGACCCGCTGTATGTACTAGTTTACTGCAACCAGTGTACCCCACTACCAGTCGTAAAAGCCTGCGACAAGAGTTTCCTTCACAGATGTAAGTCTCAAAGCTGTTCTATATTTATTAGTGCCACTCCCCCAATAATTGGCCCAAGTTGCAGCATTATAGCCCAATATTTGGCTTGGTTAGGCCGCCAAAATGGCGCACTGCCTACATGGGTTTATTGCAGCCAGACCCCTCCATTGCAGGTTACAGAGCAATGTGACATGGGTTTAACTCCTCTGTACGTCTCAAAGCTGTTCCACCTTTATTGGTGTAATTCACTCAGTGCTTGGTCCAAATTGCAGCATAATATTTTAATATTTGGCTTAGTTATGGTGGAAACATGACCCGCTGTATATACTAGTTTACTGCAACCAGTGTACCCCACTACCAGTCGTAAAAGCCTGCGACAAGAGTTTCCTTCACAGATGTAAGTCTCAAAGCTGTTCTATATTTATTAGTGCCACTCCCCCAATAATTTGCCCAAGTTGCAGCATTATAGCCCAATATTCGGCTTGGTTAGGCCGCCAAAATGGCGCACTGCCTACATGGGTTTATTGCAGCCAGACCCCTCCATTGCAGGTTACAGAGCAATGTGACATGGGTTTAACTCCTCTGTACGTCTCAAAGCTGTTCCACCTTTATTGGTGTAATTCACTCAGTGTTTGGTCCAAATTGCAGCATAATATTTTAATATTTGGCTTAGTTATGGTGGAAACATGACCCGCTGTATGTACTAGTTTACTGCAACCAGTGTACCCCACTACCAGTCGTAAAAGCCTGCGACAAGAGTTTCCTTCACAGATGTAAGTCTCAAAGCTGTTCTATATTTATTAGTGCCACTCCCCCAATAATTGGCCCAAGTTGCAGCATTATAGCCCAATATTTGGCTTGGTTAGGCCGCCAAAATGGCGCACTGCCTACATGGGTTTATTGCAGCCAGACCCCTCCATTGCAGGTTACAGAGCAATGTGACATGGGTTTAACTCCTCTGTATGTCTCAAAGCTGTTCCACCTTTATTGGTGTAGTTCACTCAGTGTTTGGTCCAAATTGCAGCATAATATTTTAATATTTGGCTTAGTTATGGTGGAAACATGACCCGCTGTATATACTAGTTTACTGCAACCAGTGTACCCCACTACCAGTCGTAAAAGCCTGCGACAAGAGTTTCCTTCACAGATGTAAGTCTCAAAGCTGTTCTATATTTATTAGTGCCACTCCCCCAATAATTTGCCCAAGTTGCAGCATTATAGC
The DNA here is from genome assembly GCA_964017235.1 of Sabellastarte sp. h YS-2021. Classification (NCBI taxonomy): domain Eukaryota; kingdom Metazoa; phylum Annelida; class Polychaeta; order Sabellida; family Sabellidae; genus Sabellastarte; species Sabellastarte sp. h YS-2021. The sequence continues at coordinate 38,733,191 of OZ024929.1, forward strand.
CCAATATTCGGCTTGGTTAGGCCGCCAAAATGGCGCACTGCCTACATGGGTTTATTGCAGCCAGACCCCTCCATTGCAGGTTACAGAGCAATGTGACATGGGTTTAACTCCTCTGTACGTCTCAAAGCTGTTCCACCTTTATTGGTGTAATTCACTCAGTGTTTGGTCCAAATTGCAGCATAATATTTTAATATTTGGCTTAGTTATGGTGGAAACATGACCCGCTGTATATACTAGTTTACTGCAACCAGTGTACCCCACTACCAGTCGTAAAAGCCTGCGACAAGAGTTTCCTTCACAGATGTAAGTCTCAAAGCTGTTCTATATTTATTAGTGCCACTCCCCCAATAATTTGCCCAAGTTGCAGCATTATAGCCCAATATTCGGCTTGGTTAGGCCGCCAAAATGGCGCACTGCCTACATGGGTTTATTGCAGCCAGACCCCTCCATTGCAGGTTACAGAGCAATGTGACATGGGTTTAACTCCTCTGTACGTCTCAAAGCTGTTCCACCTTTATTGGTGTAATTCACTCAGTGTTTGGTCCAAATTGCAGCATAATATTTTAATATTTGGCTTAGTTATGGTGGAAACATGACCCGCTGTATGTACTAGTTTACTGCAACCAGTGTACCCCACTACCAGTCGTAAAAGCCTGCGACAAGAGTTTCCTTCACAGATGTAAGTCTCAAAGCTGTTCTATATTTATTAGTGCCACTCCCCCAATAATTGGCCCAAGTTGCAGCATTATAGCCCAATATTTGGCTTGGTTAGGCCGCCAAAATGGCGCACTGCCTACATGGGTTTATTGCAGCCAGACCCCTCCATTGCAGGTTACAGAGCAATGTGACATGGGTTTAACTCCTCTGTACGTCTCAAAGCTGTTCCACCTTTATTGGTGTAATTCACTCAGTGCTTGGTCCAAATTGCAGCATAATATTTTAATATTTGGCTTAGTTATGGTGGAAACATGACCCGCTGTATATACTAGTTTACTGCAACCAGTGTACCCCACTACCAGTCGTAAAAGCCTGCGACAAGAGTTTCCTTCACAGATGTAAGTCTCAAAGCTGTTCTATATTTATTAGTGCCACTCCCCCAATAATTTGCCCAAGTTGCAGCATTATAGCCCAATATTCGGCTTGGTTAGGCCGCCAAAATGGCGCACTGCCTACATGGGTTTATTGCAGCCAGACCCCTCCATTGCAGGTTACAGAGCAATGTGACATGGGTTTAACTCCTCTGTACGTCTCAAAGCTGTTCCACCTTTATTGGTGTAATTCACTCAGTGTTTGGTCCAAATTGCAGCATAATATTTTAATATTTGGCTTAGTTATGGTGGAAACATGACCCGCTGTATGTACTAGTTTACTGCAACCAGTGTACCCCACTACCAGTCGTAAAAGCCTGCGACAAGAGTTTCCTTCACAGATGTAAGTCTCAAAGCTGTTCTATATTTATTAGTGCCACTCCCCCAATAATTGGCCCAAGTTGCAGCATTATAGCCCAATATTTGGCTTGGTTAGGCCGCCAAAATGGCGCACTGTCTACATGGGTTTATTGCAGCCAGACCCCTCCATTGCAGGTTACAGAGCAATGTGACATGGGTTTAACTCCTCTGTACGTCTCAAAGCTGTTCCACCTTTATTGGTGTAGTTCACTCAGTGTTTGGTCCAAATTGCAGCATAATATTTTAATATTTGGCTTAGTTATGGTGGAAACATGACCCGCTGTATATACTAGTTTACTGCAACCAGTGTACCCCACTACCAGTCGTAAAAGCCTGCGACAAGAGTTTCCTTCACAGATGTAAGTCTCAAAGCTGTTCTATATTTATTAGTGCCACTCCCCCAATAATTTGCCCAAGTTGCAGCATTATAGCCCAATATTCGGCTTGGTTAGGCCGCCAAAATGGCGCACTGCCTACATGGGTTTATTGCAGCCAGACCCCTCCATTGCAGGTTACAGAGCAATGTGACATGGGTTTAACTCCTCTGTACGTCTCAAAGCTGTTCCACCTTTATTGGTGTAATTCACTCAGTGTTTGGTCCAAATTGCAGCATAATATTTTAATATTTGGCTTAGTTATGGTGGAAACATGACCCGCTGTATATACTAGTTTACTGCAACCAGTGTACCCCACTACCAGTCGTAAAAGCCTGCGACAAGAGTTTCCTTCACAGATGTAAGTCTCAAAGCTGTTCTATATTTATTAGTGCCACTCCCCCAATAATTTGCCCAAGTTGCAGCATTATAGCCCAATATTCGGCTTGGTTAGGCCGCCAAAATGGCGCACTGCCTACATGGGTTTATTGCAGCCAGACCCCTCCATTGCAGGTTACAGAGCAATGTGACATGGGTTTAACTCCTCTGTACGTCTCAAAGCTGTTCCACCTTTATTGGTGTAATTCACTCAGTGTTTGGTCCAAATTGCAGCATAATATTTTAATATTTGGCTTAGTTATGGTGGAAACATGACCCGCTGTATGTACTAGTTTACTGCAACCAGTGTACCCCACTACCAGTCGTAAAAGCCTGCGACAAGAGTTTCCTTCACAGATGTAAGTCTCAAAGCTGTTCTATATTTATTAGTGCCACTCCCCCAATAATTGGCCCAAGTTGCAGCATTATAGCCCAATATTTGGCTTGGTTAGGCCGCCAAAATGGCGCACTGCCTACATGGGTTTATTGCAGCCAGACCCCTCCATTGCAGGTTACAGAGCAATGTGACATGGGTTTAACTCCTCTGTACGTCTCAAAGCTGTTCCACCTTTATTGGTGTAATTCACTCAGTGCTTGGTCCAAATTGCAGCATAATATTTTAATATTTGGCTTAGTTATGGTGGAAACATGACCCGCTGTATATACTAGTTTACTGCAACCAGTGTACCCCACTACCAGTCGTAAAAGCCTGCGACAAGAGTTTCCTTCACAGATGTAAGTCTCAAAGCTGTTCTATATTTATTAGTGCCACTCCCCCAATAATTTGCCCAAGTTGCAGCATTATAGCCCAATATTCGGCTTGGTTAGGCCGCCAAAATGGCGCACTGCCTACATGGGTTTATTGCAGCCAGACCCCTCCATTGCAGGTTACAGAGCAATGTGACATGGGTTTAACTCCTCTGTACGTCTCAAAGCTGTTCCACCTTTATTGGTGTAATTCACTCAGTGTTTGGTCCAAATTGCAGCATAATATTTTAATATTTGGCTTAGTTATGGTGGAAACATGACCCGCTGTATATACTAGTTTACTGCAACCAGTGTACCCCACTACCAGTCGTAAAAGCCTGCGACAAGAGTTTCCTTCACAGATGTAAGTCTCAAAGCTGTTCTATATTTATTAGTGCCACTCCCCCAATAATTTGCCCAAGTTGCAGCATTATAGCCCAATATTCGGCTTGGTTAGGCCGCCAAAATGGCGCACTGCCTACATGGGTTTATTGCAGCCAGACCCCTCCATTGCAGGTTACAGAGCAATGTGACATGGGTTTAACTCCTCTGTACGTCTCAAAGCTGTTCCACCTTTATTGGTGTAATTCACTCAGTGTTTGGTCCAAATTGCAGCATAATATTTTAATATTTGGCTTAGTTATGGTGGAAACATGACCCGCTGTATATACTAGTTTACTGCAACCAGTGTACCCCACTACCAGTCGTAAAAGCCTGCGACAATAGTTTCCTTCACAGATGTAAGTCTCAAAGCTGTTCTATATTTATTAGTGCCACTCCCCCAATAATTTGCCCAAGTTGCAGCATTATAGCCCAATATTCGGCTTGGTTAGGCCGCCAAAATGGCGCACTGCCTACATGGGTTTATTGCAGCCAGACCCCTCCATTGCAGGTTACAGAGCAATGTGACATGGGTTTAACTCCTCTGTACGTCTCAAAGCTGTTCCACCTTTATTGGTGTAATTCACTCAGTGTTTGGTCCAAATTGCAGCATAATATTTTAATATTTGGCTTAGTTATGGTGGAAACATGACCCGCTGTATATACTAGTTTACTGCAACCAGTGTACCCCACTACCAGTCGTAAAAGCCTGCGACAAGAGTTTCCTTCACAGATGTAAGTCTCAAAGCTGTTCTATATTTATTAGTGCCACTCCCCCAATAATTTGCCCAAGTTGCAGCATTATAGCCCAATATTTGGCTTGGTTAGGCCGCCAAAATAGCGCACTGCCTACATGGGTTTATTGCAGCCAGACCCCTCCATTGCAGGTTACAGAGCAATGTGACATGGGTTTAACTCCTCTGTACGTCTCAAAGCTGTTCCACCTTTATTGGTGTAATTCACTCAGTGTTTGGTCCAAATTGCAGCATAATATTTTAATATTTGGCTTAGTTATGGTGGAAACATGACCCGCTGTATATACTAGTTTACTGCAACCAGTGTACCCCACTACCAGTCGTAAAAGCCTGCGACAAGAGTTTCCTTCACAGATGTAAGTCTCAAAGCTGTTCTATATTTATTAGTGCCACTCCCCCAATAATTTGCCCAAGTTGCAGCATTATAGCCCAATATTCGGCTTGGTTAGGCCGCCAAAATGGCGCACTGCCTACATGGGTTTATTGCAGCCAGACCCCTCCATTGCAGGTTACAGAGCAATGTGACATGGGTTTAACTCCTCTGTACGTCTCAAAGCTGTTCCACCTTTATTGGTGTAATTCACTCAGTGTTTGGTCCAAATTGCAGCATAATATTTTAATATTTGGCTTAGTTATGGTGGAAACATGACCCGCTGTATATACTAGTTTACTGCAACCAGTGTACCCCACTACCAGTCGTAAAAGCCTGCGACAAGAGTTTCCTTCACAGATGTAAGTCTCAAAGCTGTTCTATATTTATTAGTGCCACTCCCCCAATAATTTGCCCAAGTTGCAGCATTATAGCCCAATATTTGGCTTGGTTAGGCCGCCAAAATGGCGCACTGCCTACATGGGTTTATTGCAGCCAGACCCCTCCATTGCAGGTTACAGAGCAATGTGACATGGGTTTAACTCCTCTGTACGTCTCAAAGCTGTTCCACCTTTATTGGTGTAATTCACTCAGTGTTTGGTCCAAATTGCAGCATAATATTTTAATATTTGGCTTAGTTATGGTGGAAACATGACCCGCTGTATATACTAGTTTACTGCAACCAGTGTACCCCACTACCAGTCGTAAAAGCCTGCGACAAGAGTTTCCTTCACAGATGTAAGTCTCAAAGCTGTTCTATATTTATTAGTGCCACTCCCCCAATAATTTGCCCAAGTTGCAGCATTATAGCCCAATATTCGGCTTGGTTAGGCCGCCAAAATGGCGCACTGCCTACATGGGTTTATTGCAGCCAGACCCCTCCATTGCAGGTTACAGAGCAATGTGACATGGGTTTAACTCCTCTGTACGTCTCAAAGCTGTTCCACCTTTATTGGTGTAATTCACTCAGTGTTTGGTCCAAATTGCAGCATAATATTTTAATATTTGGCTTAGTTATGGTGGAAACATGACCCGCTGTATATACTAGTTTACTGCAACCAGTGTACCCCACTACCAGTCGTAAAAGCCTGCGACAAGAGTTTCCTTCACAGATGTAAGTCTCAAAGCTGTTCTATATTTATTAGTGCCACTCCCCCAATAATTTGCCCAAGTTGCAGCATTATAGCCCAATATTCGGCTTGGTTAGGCCGCCAAAATGGCGCACTGCCTACATGGGTTTATTGCAGCCAGACCCCTCCATTGCAGGTTACAGAGCAATGTGACATGGGTTTAACTCCTCTGTACGTCTCAAAGCTGTTCCACCTTTATTGGTGTAATTCACTCAGTGTTTGGTCCAAATTGCAGCATAATATTTTAATATTTGGCTTAGTTATGGTGGAAACATGACCCGCTGTATGTACTAGTTTACTGCAACCAGTGTACCCCACTACCAGTCGTAAAAGCCTGCGACAAGAGTTTCCTTCACAGATGTAAGTCTCAAAGCTGTTCTATATTTATTAGTGCCACTCCCCCAATAATTGGCCCAAGTTGCAGCATTATAGCCCAATATTTGGCTTGGTTAGGCCGCCAAAATGGCGCACTGCCTACATGGGTTTATTGCAGCCAGACCCCTCCATTGCAGGTTACAGAGCAATGTGACATGGGTTTAACTCCTCTGTACGTCTCAAAGCTGTTCCACCTTTATTGGTGTAATTCACTCAGTGTTTGGTCCAAATTGCAGCATAATATTTTAATATTTGGCTTAGTTATGGTGGAAACATGACCCGCTGTATATACTAGTTTACTGCAACCAGTGTACCCCACTACCAGTCGTAAAAGCCTGCGACAAGAGTTTCCTTCACAGATGTAAGTCTCAAAGCTGTTCTATATTTATTAGTGCCACTCCCCCAATAATTTGCCCAAGTTGCAGCATTATAGCCCAATATTCGGCTTGGTTAGGCCGCCAAAATGGCGCACTGCCTACATGGGTTTATTGCAGCCAGACCCCTCCATTGCAGGTTACAGAGCAATGTGACATGGGTTTAACTCCTCTGTACGTCTCAAAGCTGTTCCACCTTTATTGGTGTAATTCACTCAGTGTTTGGTCCAAATTGCAGCATAATATTTTAATATTTGGCTTAGTTATGGTGGAAACATGACCCGCTGTATATACTAGTTTACTGCAACCAGTGTACCCCACTACCAGTCGTAAAAGCCTGCGACAAGAGTTTCCTTCACAGATGTAAGTCTCAAAGCTGTTCTATATTTATTAGTGCCACTCCCCCAATAATTTGCCCAAGTTGCAGCATTATAGCCCAATATTCGGCTTGGTTAGGCCGCCAAAATGGCGCACTGCCTACATGGGTTTATTGCAGCCAGACCCCTCCATTGCAGGTTACAGAGCAATGTGACATGGGTTTAACTCCTCTGTACGTCTCAAAGCTGTTCCACCTTTATTGGTGTAATTCACTCAGTGTTTGGTCCAAATTGCAGCATAATATTTTAATATTTGGCTTAGTTATGGTGGAAACATGACCCGCTGTATATACTAGTTTACTGCAACCAGTGTACCCCACTACCAGTCGTAAAAGCCTGCGACAATAGTTTCCTTCACAGATGTAAGTCTCAAAGCTGTTCTATATTTATTAGTGCCAATCCCCCAATAATTTGCCCAAGTTGCAGCATTATAGCCCAATATTCGGCTTGGTTAGGCCGCCAAAATGGCGCACTGCCTACATGGGTTTATTGCAGCCAGACCCCTCCATTGCAGGTTACAGAGCAATGTGACATGGGTTTAACTCCTCTGTACGTCTCAAAGCTGTTCCACCTTTATTGGTGTAATTCACTCAGTGTTTGGTCCAAATTGCAGCATAATATTTTAATATTTGGCTTAGTTATGGTGGAAACATGACCCGCTGTATATACTAGTTTACTGCAACCAGTGTACCCCACTACCAGTCGTAAAAGCCTGCGACAAGAGTTTCCTTCACAGATGTAAGTCTCAAAGCTGTTCTATATTTATTAGTGCCACTCCCCCAATAATTTGCCCAAGTTGCAGCATTATAGCCCAATATTTGGCTTGGTTAGGCCGCCAAAATGGCGCACTGCCTACATGGGTTTATTGCAGCCAGACCCCTCCATTGCAGGTTACAGAGCAATGTGACATGGGTTTAACTCCTCTGTACGTCTCAAAGCTGTTCCACCTTTATTGGTGTAATTCACTCAGTGTTTGGTCCAAATTGCAGCATAATATTTTAATATTTGGCTTAGTTATGGTGGAAACATGACCCGCTGTATATACTAGTTTACTGCAACCAGTGTACCCCACTACCAGTCGTAAAAGCCTGCGACAAGAGTTTCCTTCACAGATGTAAGTCTCAAAGCTGTTCTATATTTATTAGTGCCACTCCCCCAATAATTTGCCCAAGTTGCAGCATTATAGCCCAATATTCGGCTTGGTTAGGCCGCCAAAATGGCGCACTGCCTACATGGGTTTATTGCAGCCAGACCCCTCCATTGCAGGTTACAGAGCAATGTGACATGGGTTTAACTCCTCTGTACGTCTCAAAGCTGTTCCACCTTTATTGGTGTAATTCACTCAGTGTTTGGTCCAAATTGCAGCATAATATTTTAATATTTGGCTTAGTTATGGTGGAAACATGACCCGCTGTATATACTAGTTTACTGCAACCAGTGTACCCCACTACCAGTCGTAAAAGCCTGCGACAAGAGTTTCCTTCACAGATGTAAGTCTCAAAGCTGTTCTATATTTATTAGTGCCACTCCCCCAATAATTTGCCCAAGTTGCAGCATTATAGCCCAATATTCGGCTTGGTTAGGCCGCCAAAATGGCGCACTGCCTACATGGGTTTATTGCAGCCAGACCCCTCCATTGCAGGTTACAGAGCAATGTGACATGGGTTTAACTCCTCTGTACGTCTCAAAGCTGTTCCACCTTTATTGGTGTAATTCACTCAGTGTTTGGTCCAAATTGCAGCATAATATTTTAATATTTGGCTTAGTTATGGTGGAAACATGACCCGCTGTATATACTAGTTTACTGCAACCAGTGTACCCCACTACCAGTCGTAAAAGCCTGCGACAATAGTTTCCTTCACAGATGTAAGTCTCAAAGCTGTTCTATATTTATTAGTGCCAATCCCCCAATAATTTGCCCAAGTTGCAGCATTATAGCCCAATATTCGGCTTGGTTAGGCCGCCAAAATGGCGCACTGCCTACATGGGTTTATTGCAGCCAGACCCCTCCATTGCAGGTTACAGAGCAATGTGACATGGGTTTAACTCCTCTGTACGTCTCAAAGCTGTTCCACCTTTATCGGTGAAATTCACTCAGTGTTTGGTCCAAATTGCAGCATAATATTTTAATATTTGGCTTAGTTATGGTGGAAACATGACCCGCTGTATATACTAGTTTACTGCAACCAGTGTACCCCACTACCAGTCGTAAAAGCCTGCGACAAGAGTTTCCTTCACAGATGTAAGTCTCAAAGCTGTTCTATATTTATTAGTGCCACTCCCCCAATAATTTGCCCAAGTTGCAGCATTATAGCCCAATATTTGGCTTGGTTAGGCCGCCAAAATGGCGCACTGCCTACATGGGTTTATTGCAGCCAGACCCCTCCATTGCAGGTTACAGAGCAATGTGACATGGGTTTAACTCCTCTGTACGTCTCAAAGCTGTTCCACCTTTATTGGTGTAATTCACTCAGTGTTTGGTCCAAATTGCAGCATAATATTTTAATATTTGGCTTAGTTATGGTGGAAACATGACCCGCTGTATATACTAGTTTACTGCAACCAGTGTACCCCACTACCAGTCGTAAAAGCCTGCGACAAGAGTTTCCTTCACAGATGTAAGTCTCAAAGCTGTTCTATATTTATTAGTGCCACTCCCCCAATAATTTGCCCAAGTTGCAGCATTATAGCCCAATATTCGGCTTGGTTAGGCCGCCAAAATGGCGCACTGCCTACATGGGTTTATTGCAGCCAGACCCCTCCATTGCAGGTTACAGAGCAATGTGACATGGGTTTAACTCCTCTGTACGTCTCAAAGCTGTTCCACCTTTATTGGTGTAATTCACTCAGTGTTTGGTCCAAATTGCAGCATAATATTTTAATATTTGGCTTAGTTATGGTGGAAACATGACCCGCTGTATATACTAGTTTACTGCAACCAGTGTACCCCACTACCAGTCGTAAAAGCCTGCGACAATAGTTTCCTTCACAGATGTAAGTCTCAAAGCTGTTCTATATTTATTAGTGCCAATCCCCCAATAATTTGCCCAAGTTGCAGCATTATAGCCCAATATTCGGCTTGGTTAGGCCGCCAAAATGGCGCACTGCCTACATGGGTTTATTGCAGCCAGACCCCTCCATTGCAGGTTACAGAGCAATGTGACATGGGTTTAACTCCTCTGTACGTCTCAAAGCTGTTCCACCTTTATTGGTGTAATTCACTCAGTGTTTGGTCCAAATTGCAGCATAATATTTTAATATTTGGCTTAGTTATGGTGGAAACATGACCCGCTGTATATACTAGTTTACTGCAACCAGTGTACCCCACTACCAGTCGTAAAAGCCTGCGACAAGAGTTTCCTTCACAGATGTAAGTCTCAAAGCTGTTCTATATTTATTAGTGCCACTCCCCCAATAATTTGCCCAAGTTGCAGCATTATAGCCCAATATTTGGCTTGGTTAGGCCGCCAAAATGGCGCACTGCCTACATGGGTTTATTGCAGCCAGACCCCTCCATTGCAGGTTACAGAGCAATGTGACATGGGTTTAACTCCTCTGTACGTCTCAAAGCTGTTCCACCTTTATTGGTGTAATTCACTCAGTGTTTGGTCCAAATTGCAGCATAATATTTTAATATTTGGCTTAGTTATGGTGGAAACATGACCCGCTGTATATACTAGTTTACTGCAACCAGTGTACCCCACTACCAGTCGTAAAAGCCTGCGACAAGAGTTTCCTTCACAGATGTAAGTCTCAAAGCTGTTCTATATTTATTAGTGCCACTCCCCCAATAATTTGCCCAAGTTGCAGCATTATAGCCCAATATTCGGCTTGGTTAGGCCGCCAAAATGGCGCACTGCCTACATGGGTTTATTGCAGCCAGACCCCTCCATTGCAGGTTACAGAGCAATGTGACATGGGTTTAACTCCTCTGTACGTCTCAAAGCTGTTCCACCTTTATTGGTGTAATTCACTCAGTGTTTGGTCCAAATTGCAGCATAATATTTTAATATTTGGCTTAGTTATGGTGGAAACATGACCCGCTGTATATACTAGTTTACTGCAACCAGTGTACCCCACTACCAGTCGTAAAAGCCTGCGACAAGAGTTTCCTTCACAGATGTAAGTCTCAAAGCTGTTCTATATTTATTAGTGCCACTCCCCCAATAATTTGCCCAAGTTGCAGCATTATAGCCCAATATTCGGCTTGGTTAGGCCGCCAAAATGGCGCACTGCCTACATGGGTTTATTGCAGCCAGACCCCTCCATTGCAGGTTACAGAGCAATGTGACATGGGTTTAACTCCTCTGTACGTCTCAAAGCTGTTCCACCTTTATTGGTGTAATTCACTCAGTGTTTGGTCCAAATTGCAGCATAATATTTTAATATTTGGCTTAGTTATGGTGGAAACATGACCCGCTGTATATACTAGTTTACTGCAACCAGTGTACCCCACTACCAGTCGTAAAAGCCTGCGACAATAGTTTCCTTCACAGATGTAAGTCTCAAAGCTGTTCTATATTTATTAGTGCCAATCCCCCAATAATTTGCCCAAGTTGCAGCATTATAGCCCAATATTCGGCTTGGTTAGGCCGCCAAAATGGCGCACTGCCTACATGGGTTTATTGCAGCCAGACCCCTCCATTGCAGGTTACAGAGCAATGTGACATGGGTTTAACTCCTCTGTACGTCTCAAAGCTGTTCCACCTTTATCGGTGAAATTCACTCAGTGTTTGGTCCAAATTGCAGCATAATATTTTAATATTTGGCTTAGTTATGGTGGAAACATGACCCGCTGTATATACTAGTTTACTGCAACCAGTGTACCCCACTACCAGTCGTAAAAGCCTGCGACAAGAGTTTCCTTCACAGATGTAAGTCTCAAAGCTGTTCTATATTTATTAGTGCCACTCCCCCAATAATTTGCCCAAGTTGCAGCATTATAGCCCAATATTTGGCTTGGTTAGGCCGCCAAAATGGCGCACTGCCTACATGGGTTTATTGCAGCCAGACCCCTCCATTGCAGGTTACAGAGCAATGTGACATGGGTTTAACTCCTCTGTACGTCTCAAAGCTGTTCCACCTTTATTGGTGTAATTCACTCAGTGTTTGGTCCAAATTGCAGCATAATATTTTAATATTTGGCTTAGTTATGGTGGAAACATGACCCGCTGTATATACTAGTTTACTGCAACCAGTGTACCCCACTACCAGTCGTAAAAGCCTGCGACAAGAGTTTCCTTCACAGATGTAAGTCTCAAAGCTGTTCTATATTTATTAGTGCCACTCCCCCAATAATTTGCCCAAGTTGCAGCATTATAGCCCAATATTCGGCTTGGTTAGGCCGCCAAAATGGCGCACTGCCTACATGGGTTTATTGCAGCCAGACCCCTCCATTGCAGGTTACAGAGCAATGTGACATGGGTTTAACTCCTCTGTACGTCTCAAAGCTGTTCCACCTTTATTGGTGTAATTCACTCAGTGTTTGGTCCAAATTGCAGCATAATATTTTAATATTTGGCTTAGTTATGGTGGAAACATGACCCGCTGTATATACTAGTTTACTGCAACCAGTGTACCCCACTACCAGTCGTAAAAGCCTGCGACAATAGTTTCCTTCACAGATGTAAGTCTCAAAGCTGTTCTATATTTATTAGTGCCAATCCCCCAATAATTTGCCCAAGTTGCAGCATTATAGCCCAATATTCGGCTTGGTTAGGCCGCCAAAATGGCGCACTGCCTACATGGGTTTATTGCAGCCAGACCCCTCCATTGCAGGTTACAGAGCAATGTGACATGGGTTTAACTCCTCTGTACGTCTCAAAGCTGTTCCACCTTTATTGGTGTAATTCACTCAGTGTTTGGTCCAAATTGCAGCATAATATTTTAATATTTGGCTTAGTTATGGTGGAAACATGACCCGCTGTATATACTAGTTTACTGCAACCAGTGTACCCCACTACCAGTCGTAAAAGCCTGCGACAATAGTTTCCTTCACAGATGTAAGTCTCAAAGCTGTTCTATATTTATTAGTGCCAATCCCCCAATAATTTGCCCAAGTTGCAGCATTATAGCCCAATATTCGGCTTGGTTAGGCCGCCAAAATGGCGCACTGCCTACATGGGTTTATTGCAGCCAGACCCCTCCATTGCAGGTTACAGAGCAATGTGACATGGGTTTAACTCCTCTGTACGTCTCAAAGCTGTTCCACCTTTATTGGTGTAATTCACTCAGTGTTTGGTCCAAATTGCAGCATAATATTTTAATATTTGGCTTAGTTATGGTGGAAACATGACCCGCTGTATATACTAGTTTACTGCAACCAGTGTACCCCACTACCAGTCGTAAAAGCCTGCGACAATAGTTTCCTTCACAGATGTAAGTCTCAAAGCTGTTCTATATTTATTAGTGCCAATCCCCCAATAATTTGCCCAAGTTGCAGCATTATAGCCCAATATTCGGCTTGGTTAGGCCGCCAAAATGGCGCACTGCCTACATGGGTTTATTGCAGCCAGACCCCTCCATTGCAGGTTACAGAGCAATGTGACATGGGTTTAACTCCTCTGTACGTCTCAAAGCTATTCCACCTTTATTGGTGTAATTCACTCAGTGTTTGGTCCAAATTGCAGCATAATATTTTAATATTTGGCTTAGTTATGGTGGAAACATGACCCGCTGTATATACTAGTTTACTGCAACCAGTGTACCCCACTACCAGTCGTAAAAGCCTGCGACAAGAGTTTCCTTCACAGATGTAAGTCTCAAAGCTGTTCTATATTTATTAGTGCCACTCCCCCAATAATTTGCCCAAGTTGCAGCATTATAGCCCAATATTTGGCTTGGTTAGGCCGCCAAAATGGCGCACTGCCTACATGGGTTTATTGCAGCCAGACCCCTCCATTGCAGGTTACAGAGCAATGTGACATGGGTTTAACTCCTCTGTACGTCTCAAAGCTGTTCCACCTTTATTGGTGTAATTCACTCAGTGTTTGGTCCAAATTGCAGCATAATATTTTAATATTTGGCTTAGTTATGGTGGAAACATGACCCGCTGTATATACTAGTTTACTGCAACCAGTGTACCCCACTACCAGTCGTAAAAGCCTGCGACAAGAGTTTCCTTCACAGATGTAAGTCTCAAAGCTGTTCTATATTTATTAGTGCCACTCCCCCAATAATTTGCCCAAGTTGCAGCATTATAGCCCAATATTCGGCTTGGTTAGGCCGCCAAAATGGCGCACTGCCTACATGGGTTTATTGCAGCCAGACCCCTCCATTGCAGGTTACAGAGCAATGTGACATGGGTTTAACTCCTCTGTACGTCTCAAAGCTGTTCCACCTTTATTGGTGTAATTCACTCAGTGTTTGGTCCAAATTGCAGCATAATATTTTAATATTTGGCTTAGTTATGGTGGAAACATGACCCGCTGTATATACTAGTTTACTGCAACCAGTGTACCCCACTACCAGTCGTAAAAGCCTGCGACAATAGTTTCCTTCACAGATGTAAGTCTCAAAGCTGTTCTATATTTATTAGTGCCAATCCCCCAATAATTTGCCCAAGTTGCAGCATTATAGCCCAATATTCGGCTTGGTTAGGCCGCCAAAATGGCGCACTGCCTACATGGGTTTATTGCAGCCAGACCCCTCCATTGCAGGTTACAGAGCAATGTGACATGGGTTTAACTCCTCTGTACGTCTCAAAGCTGTTCCACCTTTATTGGTGTAATTCACTCAGTGTTTGGTCCAAATTGCAGCATAATATTTTAATATTTGGCTTAGTTATGGTGGAAACATGACCCGCTGTATATACTAGTTTACTGCAACCAGTGTACCCCACTACCAGTCGTAAAAGCCTGCGACAAGAGTTTCCTTCACAGATGTAAGTCTCAAAGCTGTTCTATATTTATTAGTGCCACTCCCCCAATAATTTGCCCAAGTTGCAGCATTATAGCCCAATATTCGGCTTGGTTAGGCCGCCAAAATGGCGCACTGCCTACATGGGTTTATTGCAGCCAGACCCCTCCATTGCAGGTTACAGAGCAATGTGACATGGGTTTAACTCCTCTGTACGTCTCAAAGCTGTTCCACCTTTATTGGTGTAATTCACTCAGTGTTTGGTCCAAATTGCAGCATAATATTTTAATATTTGGCTTAGTTATGGTGGAAACATGACCCGCTGTATATACTAGTTTACTGCAACCAGTGTACCCCACTACCAGTCGTAAAAGCCTGCGACAAGAGTTTCCTTCACAGATGTAAGTCTCAAAGCTGTTCTATATTTATTAGTGCCACTCCCCCAATAATTTGCCCAAGTTGCAGCATTATAGCCCAATATTCGGCTTGGTTAGGCCGCCAAAATGGCGCACTGCCTACATGGGTTTATTGCAGCCAGACCCCTCCATTGCAGGTTACAGAGCAATGTGACATGGGTTTAACTCCTCTGTACGTCTCAAAGCTGTTCCACCTTTATTGGTGTAATTCACTCAGTGTTTGGTCCAAATTGCAGCATAATATTTTAATATTTGGCTTAGTTATGGTGGAAACATGACCCGCTGTATATACTAGTTTACTGCAACCAGTGTACCCCACTACCATTCGTAAAAGCCTGCGACAAGAGTTTCCTTCACAGATGTAAGTCTCAAAGCTGTTCTATATTTATTAGTGCCACTCCCCCAATAATTTGCCCAAGTTGCAGCATTATAGCCCAATATTCGGCTTGGTTAGGCCGCCAAAATGGCGCACTGCCTACATGGGTTTATTGCAGCCAGACCCCTCCATTGCAGGTTACAGAGCAATGTGACATGGGTTTAACTCCTCTGTACGTCTCAAAGCTGTTCCACCTTTATTGGTGTAATTCACTCAGTGTTTGGTCCAAATTGCAGCATAATATTTTAATATTTGGCTTAGTTATGGTGGAAACATGACCCGCTGTATATACTAGTTTACTGCAACCAGTGTACCCCACTACCAGTCGTAAAAGCCTGCGACAAGAGTTTCCTTCACAGATGTAAGTCTCAAAGCTGTTCTATATTTATTAGTGCCACTCCCCCAATAATTTGCCCAAGTTGCAGCATTATAGCCCAATATTCGGCTTGGTTAGGCCGCCAAAATGGCGCACTGCCTACATGGGTTTATTGCAGCCAGACCCCTCCATTGCAGGTTACAGAGCAATGTGACATGGGTTTAACTCCTCTGTACGTCTCAAAGCTGTTCCACCTTTATTGGTGTAATTCACTCAGTGTTTGGTCCAAATTGCAGCATAATATTTTAATATTTGGCTTAGTTATGGTGGAAACATGACCCGCTGTATATACTAGTTTACTGCAACCAGTGTACCCCACTACCAGTCGTAAAAGCCTGCGACAAGAGTTTCCTTCACAGATGTAAGTCTCAAAGCTGTTCTATATTTATTAGTGCCACTCCCCCAATAATTTGCCCAAGTTGCAGCATTATAGCCCAATATTCGGCTTGGTTAGGCCGCCAAAATGGCGCACTGCCTACATGGGTTTATTGCAGCCAGACCCCTCCATTGCAGGTTACAGAGCAATGTGACATGGGTTTAACTCCTCTGTACGTCTCAAAGCTGTTCCACCTTTATTGGTGTAATTCACTCAGTGTTTGGTCCAAATTGCAGCATAATATTTTAATATTTGGCTTAGTTATGGTGGAAACATGACCCGCTGTATATACTAGTTTACTGCAACCAGTGTACCCCACTACCAGTCGTAAAAGCCTGCGACAAGAGTTTCCTTCACAGATGTAAGTCTCAAAGCTGTTCTATATTTATTAGTGCCACTCCCCCAATAATTTGCCCAAGTTGCAGCATTATAGCCCAATATTCGGCTTGGTTAGGCCGCCAAAATGGCGCACTGCCTACATGGGTTTATTGCAGCCAGACCCCTCCATTGCAGGTTACAGAGCAATGTGACATGGGTTTAACTCCTCTGTACGTCTCAAAGCTGTTCCACCTTTATTGGTGTAATTCACTCAGTGTTTGGTCCAAATTGCAGCATAATATTTTAATATTTGGCTTAGTTATGGTGGAAACATGACCCGCTGTATATACTAGTTTACTGCAACCAGTGTACCCCACTACCATTCGTAAAAGCCTGCGACAAGAGTTTCCTTCACAGATGTAAGTCTCAAAGCTGTTCTATATTTATTAGTGCCACTCCCCCAATAATTTGCCCAAGTTGCAGCATTATAGCCCAATATTTGGCTTGGTTAGGCCGCCAAAATGGCGCACTGCCTACATGGGTTTATTGCAGCCAGACCCCTCCATTGCAGGTTACAGAGCAATGTGACATGGGTTTAACTCCTCTGTACGTCTCAAAGCTGTTCCACCTTTATTGGTGTAATTCACTCAGTGTTTGGTCCAAATTGCAGCATAATATTTTAATATTTGGCTTAGTTATGGTGGAAACATGACCCGCTGTATATACTAGTTTACTGCAACCAGTGTACCCCACTACCAGTCGTAAAAGCCTGCGACAAGAGTTTCCTTCACAGATGTAAGTCTCAAAGCTGTTCTATATTTATTAGTGCCACTCCCCCAATAATTTGCCCAAGTTGCAGCATTATAGCCCAATATTCGGCTTGGTTAGGCCGCCAAAATGGCGCACTGCCTACATGGGTTTATTGCAGCCAGACCCCTCCATTGCAGGTTACAGAGCAATGTGACATGGGTTTAACTCCTCTGTACGTCTCAAAGCTGTTCCACCTTTATTGGTGTAATTCACTCAGTGTTTGGTCCAAATTGCAGCATAATATTTTAATATTTGGCTTAGTTATGGTGGAAACATGACCCGCTGTATATACTAGTTTACTGCAACCAGTGTACCCCACTACCAGTCGTAAAAGCCTGCGACAATAGTTTCCTTCACAGATGTAAGTCTCAAAGCTGTTCTATATTTATTAGTGCCAATCCCCCAATAATTTGCCCAAGTTGCAGCATTATAGCCCAATATTCGGCTTGGTTAGGCCGCCAAAATGGCGCACTGCCTACATGGGTTTATTGCAGCCAGACCCCTCCATTGCAGGTTACAGAGCAATGTGACATGGGTTTAACTCCTCTGTACGTCTCAAAGCTGTTCCACCTTTATCGGTGAAATTCACTCAGTGTTTGGTCCAAATTGCAGCATAATATTTTAATATTTGGCTTAGTTATGGTGGAAACATGACCCGCTGTATATACTAGTTTACTGCAACCAGTGTACCCCACTACCAGTCGTAAAAGCCTGCGACAAGAGTTTCCTTCACAGATGTAAGTCTCAAAGCTGTTCTATATTTATTAGTGCCACTCCCCCAATAATTTGCCCAAGTTGCAGCATTATAGCCCAATATTTGGCTTGGTTAGGCCGCCAAAATGGCGCACTGCCTACATGGGTTTATTGCAGCCAGACCCCTCCATTGCAGGTTACAGAGCAATGTGACATGGGTTTAACTCCTCTGTACGTCTCAAAGCTGTTCCACCTTTATTGGTGTAATTCACTCAGTGTTTGGTCCAAATTGCAGCATAATATTTTAATATTTGGCTTAGTTATGGTGGAAACATGACCCGCTGTATATACTAGTTTACTGCAACCAGTGTACCCCACTACCAGTCGTAAAAGCCTGCGACAAGAGTTTCCTTCACAGATGTAAGTCTCAAAGCTGTTCTATATTTATTAGTGCCACTCCCCCAATAATTTGCCCAAGTTGCAGCATTATAGCCCAATATTCGGCTTGGTTAGGCCGCCAAAATGGCGCACTGCCTACATGGGTTTATTGCAGCCAGACCCCTCCATTGCAGGTTACAGAGCAATGTGACATGGGTTTAACTCCTCTGTACGTCTCAAAGCTGTTCCACCTTTATTGGTGTAATTCACTCAGTGTTTGGTCCAAATTGCAGCATAATATTTTAATATTTGGCTTAGTTATGGTGGAAACATGACCCGCTGTATATACTAGTTTACTGCAACCAGTGTACCCCACTACCAGTCGTAAAAGCCTGCGACAATAGTTTCCTTCACAGATGTAAGTCTCAAAGCTGTTCTATATTTATTAGTGCCAATCCCCCAATAATTTGCCCAAGTTGCAGCATTATAGCCCAATATTCGGCTTGGTTAGGCCGCCAAAATGGCGCACTGCCTACATGGGTTTATTGCAGCCAGACCCCTCCATTGCAGGTTACAGAGCAATGTGACATGGGTTTAACTCCTCTGTACGTCTCAAAGCTGTTCCACCTTTATTGGTGTAATTCACTCAGTGTTTGGTCCAAATTGCAGCATAATATTTTAATATTTGGCTTAGTTATGGTGGAAACATGACCCGCTGTATATACTAGTTTACTGCAACCAGTGTACCCCACTACCAGTCGTAAAAGCCTGCGACAATAGTTTCCTTCACAGATGTAAGTCTCAAAGCTGTTCTATATTTATTAGTGCCAATCCCCCAATAATTTGCCCAAGTTGCAGCATTATAGCCCAATATTCGGCTTGGTTAGGCCGCCAAAATGGCGCACTGCCTACATGGGTTTATTGCAGCCAGACCCCTCCATTGCAGGTTACAGAGCAATGTGACATGGGTTTAACTCCTCTGTACGTCTCAAAGCTATTCCACCTTTATTGGTGTAATTCACTCAGTGTTTGGTCCAAATTGCAGCATAATATTTTAATATTTGGCTTAGTTATGGTGGAAACATGACCCGCTGTATATACTAGTTTACTGCAACCAGTGTACCCCACTACCAGTCGTAAAAGCCTGCGACAAGAGTTTCCTTCACAGATGTAAGTCTCAAAGCTGTTCTATATTTATTAGTGCCACTCCCCCAATAATTTGCCCAAGTTGCAGCATTATAGCCCAATATTTGGCTTGGTTAGGCCGCCAAAATGGCGCACTGCCTACATGGGTTTATTGCAGCCAGACCCCTCCATTGCAGGTTACAGAGCAATGTGACATGGGTTTAACTCCTCTGTACGTCTCAAAGCTGTTCCACCTTTATTGGTGTAATTCACTCAGTGTTTGGTCCAAATTGCAGCATAATATTTTAATATTTGGCTTAGTTATGGTGGAAACATGACCCGCTGTATATACTAGTTTACTGCAACCAGTGTACCCCACTACCAGTCGTAAAAGCCTGCGACAAGAGTTTCCTTCACAGATGTAAGTCTCAAAGCTGTTCTATATTTATTAGTGCCACTCCCCCAATAATTTGCCCAAGTTGCAGCATTATAGCCCAATATTCGGCTTGGTTAGGCCGCCAAAATGGCGCACTGCCTACATGGGTTTATTGCAGCCAGACCCCTCCATTGCAGGTTACAGAGCAATGTGACATGGGTTTAACTCCTCTGTACGTCTCAAAGCTGTTCCACCTTTATTGGTGTAATTCACTCAGTGTTTGGTCCAAATTGCAGCATAATATTTTAATATTTGGCTTAGTTATGGTGGAAACATGACCCGCTGTATATACTAGTTTACTGCAACCAGTGTACCCCACTACCAGTCGTAAAAGCCTGCGACAATAGTTTCCTTCACAGATGTAAGTCTCAAAGCTGTTCTATATTTATTAGTGCCAATCCCCCAATAATTTGCCCAAGTTGCAGCATTATAGCCCAATATTCGGCTTGGTTAGGCCGCCAAAATGGCGCACTGCCTACATGGGTTTATTGCAGCCAGACCCCTCCATTGCAGGTTACAGAGCAATGTGACATGGGTTTAACTCCTCTGTACGTCTCAAAGCTGTTCCACCTTTATTGGTGTAATTCACTCAGTGTTTGGTCCAAATTGCAGCATAATATTTTAATATTTGGCTTAGTTATGGTGGAAACATGACCCGCTGTATATACTAGTTTACTGCAACCAGTGTACCCCACTACCAGTCGTAAAAGCCTGCGACAAGAGTTTCCTTCACAGATGTAAGTCTCAAAGCTGTTCTATATTTATTAGTGCCACTCCCCCAATAATTTGCCCAAGTTGCAGCATTATAGCCCAATATTCGGCTTGGTTAGGCCGCCAAAATGGCGCACTGCCTACATGGGTTTATTGCAGCCAGACCCCTCCATTGCAGGTTACAGAGCAATGTGACATGGGTTTAACTCCTCTGTACGTCTCAAAGCTGTTCCACCTTTATTGGTGTAATTCACTCAGTGTTTGGTCCAAATTGCAGCATAATATTTTAATATTTGGCTTAGTTATGGTGGAAACATGACCCGCTGTATATACTAGTTTACTGCAACCAGTGTACCCCACTACCAGTCGTAAAAGCCTGCGACAAGAGTTTCCTTCACAGATGTAAGTCTCAAAGCTGTTCTATATTTATTAGTGCCACTCCCCCAATAATTTGCCCAAGTTGCAGCATTATAGCCCAATATTCGGCTTGGTTAGGCCGCCAAAATGGCGCACTGCCTACATGGGTTTATTGCAGCCAGACCCCTCCATTGCAGGTTACAGAGCAATGTGACATGGGTTTAACTCCTCTGTACGTCTCAAAGCTGTTCCACCTTTATTGGTGTAATTCACTCAGTGTTTGGTCCAAATTGCAGCATAATATTTTAATATTTGGCTTAGTTATGGTGGAAACATGACCCGCTGTATATACTAGTTTACTGCAACCAGTGTACCCCACTACCAGTCGTAAAAGCCTGCGACAAGAGTTTCCTTCACAGATGTAAGTCTCAAAGCTGTTCTATATTTATTAGTGCCACTCCCCCAATAATTTGCCCAAGTTGCAGCATTATAGCCCAATATTCGGCTTGGTTAGGCCGCCAAAATGGCGCACTGCCTACATGGGTTTATTGCAGCCAGACCCCTCCATTGCAGGTTACAGAGCAATGTGACATGGGTTTAACTCCTCTGTACGTCTCAAAGCTGTTCCACCTTTATTGGTGTAATTCACTCAGTGTTTGGTCCAAATTGCAGCATAATATTTTAATATTTGGCTTAGTTATGGTGGAAACATGACCCGCTGTATATACTAGTTTACTGCAACCAGTGTACCCCACTACCAGTCGTAAAAGCCTGCGACAAGAGTTTCCTTCACAGATGTAAGTCTCAAAGCTGTTCTATATTTATTAGTGCCACTCCCCCAATAATTTGCCCAAGTTGCAGCATTATAGCCCAATATTCGGCTTGGTTAGGCCGCCAAAATGGCGCACTGCCTACATGGGTTTATTGCAGCCAGACCCCTCCATTGCAGGTTACAGAGCAATGTGACATGGGTTTAACTCCTCTGTACGTCTCAAAGCTGTTCCACCTTTATTGGTGTAATTCACTCAGTGTTTGGTCCAAATTGCAGCATAATATTTTAATATTTGGCTTAGTTATGGTGGAAACATGACCCGCTGTATATACTAGTTTACTGCAACCAGTGTACCCCACTACCAGTCGTAAAAGCCTGCGACAAGAGTTTCCTTCACAGATGTAAGTCTCAAAGCTGTTCTATATTTATTAGTGCCACTCCCCCAATAATTTGCCCAAGTTGCAGCATTATAGCCCAATATTCGGCTTGGTTAGGCCGCCAAAATGGCGCACTGCCTACATGGGTTTATTGCAGCCAGACCCCTCCATTGCAGGTTACAGAGCAATGTGACATGGGTTTAACTCCTCTGTACGTCTCAAAGCTGTTCCACCTTTATTGGTGTAATTCACTCAGTGTTTGGTCCAAATTGCAGCATAATATTTTAATATTTGGCTTAGTTATGGTGGAAACATGACCCGCTGTATATACTAGTTTACTGCAACCAGTGTACCCCACTACCAGTCGTAAAAGCCTGCGACAAGAGTTTCCTTCACAGATGTAAGTCTCAAAGCTGTTCTATATTTATTAGTGCCACTCCCCCAATAATTTGCCCAAGTTGCAGCATTATAGCCCAATATTCGGCTTGGTTAGGCCGCCAAAATGGCGCACTGCCTACATGGGTTTATTGCAGCCAGACCCCTCCATTGCAGGTTACAGAGCAATGTGACATGGGTTTAACTCCTCTGTACGTCTCAAAGCTGTTCCACCTTTATTGGTGTAATTCACTCAGTGTTTGGTCCAAATTGCAGCATAATATTTTAATATTTGGCTTAGTTATGGTGGAAACATGACCCGCTGTATATACTAGTTTACTGCAACCAGTGTACCCCACTACCATTCGTAAAAGCCTGCGACAAGAGTTTCCTTCACAGATGTAAGTCTCAAAGCTGTTCTATATTTATTAGTGCCACTCCCCCAATAATTTGCCCAAGTTGCAGCATTATAGCCCAATATTTGGCTTGGTTAGGCCGCCAAAATGGCGCACTGCCTACATGGGTTTATTGCAGCCAGACCCCTCCATTGCAGGTTACAGAGCAATGTGACATGGGTTTAACTCCTCTGTACGTCTCAAAGCTGTTCCACCTTTATTGGTGTAATTCACTCAGTGTTTGGTCCAAATTGCAGCATAATATTTTAATATTTGGCTTAGTTATGGTGGAAACATGACCCGCTGTATATACTAGTTTACTGCAACCAGTGTACCCCACTACCAGTCGTAAAAGCCTGCGACAAGAGTTTCCTTCACAGATGTAAGTCTCAAAGCTGTTCTATATTTATTAGTGCCACTCCCCCAATAATTTGCCCAAGTTGCAGCATTATAGCCCAATATTCGGCTTGGTTAGGCCGCCAAAATGGCGCACTGCCTACATGGGTTTATTGCAGCCAGACCCCTCCATTGCAGGTTACAGAGCAATGTGACATGGGTTTAACTCCTCTGTACGTCTCAAAGCTGTTCCACCTTTATTGGTGTAATTCACTCAGTGTTTGGTCCAAATTGCAGCATAATATTTTAATATTTGGCTTAGTTATGGTGGAAACATGACCCGCTGTATATACTAGTTTACTGCAACCAGTGTACCCCACTACCAGTCGTAAAAGCCTGCGACAATAGTTTCCTTCACAGATGTAAGTCTCAAAGCTGTTCTATATTTATTAGTGCCAATCCCCCAATAATTTGCCCAAGTTGCAGCATTATAGCCCAATATTCGGCTTGGTTAGGCCGCCAAAATGGCGCACTGCCTACATGGGTTTATTGCAGCCAGACCCCTCCATTGCAGGTTACAGAGCAATGTGACATGGGTTTAACTCCTCTGTACGTCTCAAAGCTGTTCCACCTTTATTGGTGTAATTCACTCAGTGTTTGGTCCAAATTGCAGCATAATATTTTAATATTTGGCTTAGTTATGGTGGAAACATGACCCGCTGTATATACTAGTTTACTGCAACCAGTGTACCCCACTACCAGTCGTAAAAGCCTGCGACAAGAGTTTCCTTCACAGATGTAAGTCTCAAAGCTGTTCTATATTTATTAGTGCCACTCCCCCAATAATTTGCCCAAGTTGCAGCATTATAGCCCAATATTTGGCTTGGTTAGGCCGCCAAAATGGCGCACTGCCTACATGGGTTTATTGCAGCCAGACCCCTCCATTGCAGGTTACAGAGCAATGTGACATGGGTTTAACTCCTCTGTACGTCTCAAAGCTGTTCCACCTTTATTGGTGTAATTCACTCAGTGTTTGGTCCAAATTGCAGCATAATATTTTAATATTTGGCTTAGTTATGGTGGAAACATGACCCGCTGTATATACTAGTTTACTGCAACCAGTGTACCCCACTACCAGTCGTAAAAGCCTGCGACAAGAGTATCCTTCACAGATGTAAGTCTCAAAGCTGTTCTATATTTATTAGTGCCACTCCCCCAATAATTTGCCCAAGTTGCAGCATTATAGCCCAATATTTGGCTTGGTTAGGCCGCCAAAATGGCGCACTGCCTACATGGGTTTATTGCAGCCAGACCCCTCCATTGCAGGTTACAGAGCAATGTGACATGGGTTTAACTCCTCTGTACGTCTCAAAGCTGTTCCACCTTTATTGGTGTAATTCACTCAGTGTTTGGTCCAAATTGCAGCATAATATTTTAATATTTGGCTTAGTTATGGTGGAAACATGACCCGCTGTATATACTAGTTTACTGCAACCAGTGTACCCCACTACCAGTCGTAAAAGCCTGCGACAAGAGTTTCCTTCACAGATGTAAGTCTCAAAGCTGTTCTATATTTATTAGTGC
Source organism: Sabellastarte sp. h YS-2021 (assembly GCA_964017235.1). Classification (NCBI taxonomy): domain Eukaryota; kingdom Metazoa; phylum Annelida; class Polychaeta; order Sabellida; family Sabellidae; genus Sabellastarte; species Sabellastarte sp. h YS-2021. Next base: position 38,757,968 of record OZ024929.1, read on the forward strand.
CACTCCCCCAATAATTTGCCCAAGTTGCAGCATTATAGCCCAATATTCGGCTTGGTTAGGCCGCCAAAATGGCGCACTGCCTACATGGGTTTATTGCAGCCAGACCCCTCCATTGCAGGTTACAGAGCAATGTGACATGGGTTTAACTCCTCTGTACGTCTCAAAGCTGTTCCACCTTTATTGGTGTAATTCACTCAGTGTTTGGTCCAAATTGCAGCATAATATTTTAATATTTGGCTTAGTTATGGTGGAAACATGACCCGCTGTATATACTAGTTTACTGCAACCAGTGTACCCCACTACCAGTCGTAAAAGCCTGCGACAATAGTTTCCTTCACAGATGTAAGTCTCAAAGCTGTTCTATATTTATTAGTGCCAATCCCCCAATAATTTGCCCAAGTTGCAGCATTATAGCCCAATATTCGGCTTGGTTAGGCCGCCAAAATGGCGCACTGCCTACATGGGTTTATTGCAGCCAGACCCCTCCATTGCAGGTTACAGAGCAATGTGACATGGGTTTAACTCCTCTGTACGTCTCAAAGCTGTTCCACCTTTATTGGTGTAATTCACTCAGTGTTTGGTCCAAATTGCAGCATAATATTTTAATATTTGGCTTAGTTATGGTGGAAACATGACCCGCTGTATATACTAGTTTACTGCAACCAGTGTACCCCACTACCAGTCGTAAAAGCCTGCGACAAGAGTTTCCTTCACAGATGTAAGTCTCAAAGCTGTTCTATATTTATTAGTGCCACTCCCCCAATAATTTGCCCAAGTTGCAGCATTATAGCCCAATATTTGGCTTGGTTAGGCCGCCAAAATGGCGCACTGCCTACATGGGTTTATTGCAGCCAGACCCCTCCATTGCAGGTTACAGAGCAATGTGACATGGGTTTAACTCCTCTGTACGTCTCAAAGCTGTTCCACCTTTATTGGTGTAATTCACTCAGTGTTTGGTCCAAATTGCAGCATAATATTTTAATATTTGGCTTAGTTATGGTGGAAACATGACCCGCTGTATATACTAGTTTACTGCAACCAGTGTACCCCACTACCAGTCGTAAAAGCCTGCGACAAGAGTATCCTTCACAGATGTAAGTCTCAAAGCTGTTCTATATTTATTAGTGCCACTCCCCCAATAATTTGCCCAAGTTGCAGCATTATAGCCCAATATTCGGCTTGGTTAGGCCGCCAAAATGGCGCACTGCCTACATGGGTTTATTGCAGCCAGACCTCTCCATTGCAGGTTACAGAGCAATGTGACATGGGTTTAACTCCTCTGTACGTCTCAAAGCTGTTCCACCTTTATTGGTGTAATTCACTCAGTGTTTGGTCCAAATTGCAGCATAATATTTTAATATTTGGCTTAGTTATGGTGGAAACATGACCCGCTGTATATACTAGTTTACTGCAACCAGTGTACCCCACTACCAGTCGTAAAAGCCTGCGACAAGAGTTTCCTTCACAGATGTAAGTCTCAAAGCTGTTCTATATTTATTAGTGCCACTCCCCCAATAATTTGCCCAAGTTGCAGCATTATAGCCCAATATTCGGCTTGGTTAGGCCGCCAAAATGGCGCACTGCCTACATGGGTTTATTGCAGCCAGACCCCTCCATTGCAGGTTACAGAGCAATGTGACATGGGTTTAACTCCTCTGTACGTCTCAAAGCTGTTCCACCTTTATTGGTGTAATTCACTCAGTGTTTGGTCCAAATTGCAGCATAATATTTTAATATTTGGCTTAGTTATGGTGGAAACATGACCCGCTGTATATACTAGTTTACTGCAACCAGTGTACCCCACTACCAGTCGTAAAAGCCTGCGACAAGAGTTTCCTTCACAGATGTAAGTCTCAAAGCTGTTCTATATTTATTAGTGCCACTCCCCCAATAATTTGCCCAAGTTGCAGCATTATAGCCCAATATTCGGCTTGGTTAGGCCGCCAAAATGGCGCACTGCCTACATGGGTTTATTGCAGCCAGACCCCTCCATTGCAGGTTACAGAGCAATGTGACATGGGTTTAACTCCTCTGTACGTCTCAAAGCTGTTCCACCTTTATTGGTGTAATTCACTCAGTGTTTGGTCCAAATTGCAGCATAATATTTTAATATTTGGCTTAGTTATGGTGGAAACATGACCCGCTGTATATACTAGTTTACTGCAACCAGTGTACCCCACTACCATTCGTAAAAGCCTGCGACAAGAGTTTCCTTCACAGATGTAAGTCTCAAAGCTGTTCTATATTTATTAGTGCCACTCCCCCAATAATTTGCCCAAGTTGCAGCATTATAGCCCAATATTTGGCTTGGTTAGGCCGCCAAAATGGCGCACTGCCTACATGGGTTTATTGCAGCCAGACCCCTCCATTGCAGGTTACAGAGCAATGTGACATGGGTTTAACTCCTCTGTACGTCTCAAAGCTGTTCCACCTTTATTGGTGTAATTCACTCAGTGTTTGGTCCAAATTGCAGCATAATATTTTAATATTTGGCTTAGTTATGGTGGAAACATGACCCGCTGTATATACTAGTTTACTGCAACCAGTGTACCCCACTACCAGTCGTAAAAGCCTGCGACAAGAGTTTCCTTCACAGATGTAAGTCTCAAAGCTGTTCTATATTTATTAGTGCCACTCCCCCAATAATTTGCCCAAGTTGCAGCATTATAGCCCAATATTCGGCTTGGTTAGGCCGCCAAAATGGCGCACTGCCTACATGGGTTTATTGCAGCCAGACCCCTCCATTGCAGGTTACAGAGCAATGTGACATGGGTTTAACTCCTCTGTACGTCTCAAAGCTGTTCCACCTTTATTGGTGTAATTCACTCAGTGTTTGGTCCAAATTGCAGCATAATATTTTAATATTTGGCTTAGTTATGGTGGAAACATGACCCGCTGTATATACTAGTTTACTGCAACCAGTGTACCCCACTACCAGTCGTAAAAGCCTGCGACAATAGTTTCCTTCACAGATGTAAGTCTCAAAGCTGTTCTATATTTATTAGTGCCAATCCCCCAATAATTTGCCCAAGTTGCAGCATTATAGCCCAATATTCGGCTTGGTTAGGCCGCCAAAATGGCGCACTGCCTACATGGGTTTATTGCAGCCAGACCCCTCCATTGCAGGTTACAGAGCAATGTGACATGGGTTTAACTCCTCTGTACGTCTCAAAGCTGTTCCACCTTTATTGGTGTAATTCACTCAGTGTTTGGTCCAAATTGCAGCATAATATTTTAATATTTGGCTTAGTTATGGTGGAAACATGACCCGCTGTATATACTAGTTTACTGCAACCAGTGTACCCCACTACCAGTCGTAAAAGCCTGCGACAAGAGTTTCCTTCACAGATGTAAGTCTCAAAGCTGTTCTATATTTATTAGTGCCACTCCCCCAATAATTTGCCCAAGTTGCAGCATTATAGCCCAATATTCGGCTTGGTTAGGCCGCCAAAATGGCGCACTGCCTACATGGGTTTATTGCAGCCAGACCCCTCCATTGCAGGTTACAGAGCAATGTGACATGGGTTTAACTCCTCTGTACGTCTCAAAGCTGTTCCACCTTTATTGGTGTAATTCACTCAGTGTTTGGTCCAAATTGCAGCATAATATTTTAATATTTGGCTTAGTTATGGTGGAAACATGACCCGCTGTATATACTAGTTTACTGCAACCAGTGTACCCCACTACCATTCGTAAAAGCCTGCGACAAGAGTTTCCTTCACAGATGTAAGTCTCAAAGCTGTTCTATATTTATTAGTGCCACTCCCCCAATAATTTGCCCAAGTTGCAGCATTATAGCCCAATATTTGGCTTGGTTAGGCCGCCAAAATGGCGCACTGCCTACATGGGTTTATTGCAGCCAGACCCCTCCATTGCAGGTTACAGAGCAATGTGACATGGGTTTAACTCCTCTGTACGTCTCAAAGCTGTTCCACCTTTATTGGTGTAATTCACTCAGTGTTTGGTCCAAATTGCAGCATAATATTTTAATATTTGGCTTAGTTATGGTGGAAACATGACCCGCTGTATATACTAGTTTACTGCAACCAGTGTACCCCACTACCAGTCGTAAAAGCCTGCGACAAGAGTTTCCTTCACAGATGTAAGTCTCAAAGCTGTTCTATATTTATTAGTGCCACTCCCCCAATAATTTGCCCAAGTTGCAGCATTATAGCCCAATATTCGGCTTGGTTAGGCCGCCAAAATGGCGCACTGCCTACATGGGTTTATTGCAGCCAGACCCCTCCATTGCAGGTTACAGAGCAATGTGACATGGGTTTAACTCCTCTGTACGTCTCAAAGCTGTTCCACCTTTATTGGTGTAATTCACTCAGTGTTTGGTCCAAATTGCAGCATAATATTTTAATATTTGGCTTAGTTATGGTGGAAACATGACCCGCTGTATATACTAGTTTACTGCAACCAGTGTACCCCACTACCAGTCGTAAAAGCCTGCGACAATAGTTTCCTTCACAGATGTAAGTCTCAAAGCTGTTCTATATTTATTAGTGCCAATCCCCCAATAATTTGCCCAAGTTGCAGCATTATAGCCCAATATTCGGCTTGGTTAGGCCGCCAAAATGGCGCACTGCCTACATGGGTTTATTGCAGCCAGACCCCTCCATTGCAGGTTACAGAGCAATGTGACATGGGTTTAACTCCTCTGTACGTCTCAAAGCTGTTCCACCTTTATTGGTGTAATTCACTCAGTGTTTGGTCCAAATTGCAGCATAATATTTTAATATTTGGCTTAGTTATGGTGGAAACATGACCCGCTGTATATACTAGTTTACTGCAACCAGTGTACCCCACTACCAGTCGTAAAAGCCTGCGACAAGAGTTTCCTTCACAGATGTAAGTCTCAAAGCTGTTCTATATTTATTAGTGCCACTCCCCCAATAATTTGCCCAAGTTGCAGCATTATAGCCCAATATTTGGCTTGGTTAGGCCGCCAAAATGGCGCACTGCCTACATGGGTTTATTACAGCCAGACCCCTCCATTGCAGGTTACAGAGCAATGTGACATGGGTTTAACTCCTCTGTACGTCTCAAAGCTGTTCCACCTTTATTGGTGTAATTCACTCAGTGTTTGGTCCAAATTGCAGCATAATATTTTAATATTTGGCTTAGTTATGGTGGAAACATGACCCGCTGTATATACTAGTTTACTGCAACCAGTGTACCCCACTACCAGTCGTAAAAGCCTGCGACAAGAGTATCCTTCACAGATGTAAGTCTCAAAGCTGTTCTATATTTATTAGTGCCACTCCCCCAATAATTTGCCCAAGTTGCAGCATTATAGCCCAATATTCGGCTTGGTTAGGCCGCCAAAATGGCGCACTGCCTACATGGGTTTATTGCAGCCAGACCTCTCCATTGCAGGTTACAGAGCAATGTGACATGGGTTTAACTCCTCTGTACGTCTCAAAGCTGTTCCACCTTTATTGGTGTAATTCACTCAGTGTTTGGTCCAAATTGCAGCATAATATTTTAATATTTGGCTTAGTTATGGTGGAAACATGACCCGCTGTATATACTAGTTTACTGCAACCAGTGTACCCCACTACCAGTCGTAAAAGCCTGCGACAAGAGTTTCCTTCACAGATGTAAGTCTCAAAGCTGTTCTATATTTATTAGTGCCACTCCCCCAATAATTTGCCCAAGTTGCAGCATTATAGCCCAATATTCGGCTTGGTTAGGCCGCCAAAATGGCGCACTGCCTACATGGGTTTATTGCAGCCAGACCCCTCCATTGCAGGTTACAGAGCAATGTGACATGGGTTTAACTCCTCTGTACGTCTCAAAGCTGTTCCACCTTTATTGGTGTAATTCACTCAGTGTTTGGTCCAAATTGCAGCATAATATTTTAATATTTGGCTTAGTTATGGTGGAAACATGACCCGCTGTATATACTAGTTTACTGCAACCAGTGTACCCCACTACCAGTCGTAAAAGCCTGCGACAAGAGTTTCCTTCACAGATGTAAGTCTCAAAGCTGTTCTATATTTATTAGTGCCACTCCCCCAATAATTTGCCCAAGTTGCAGCATTATAGCCCAATATTCGGCTTGGTTAGGCCGCCAAAATGGCGCACTGCCTACATGGGTTTATTGCAGCCAGACCCCTCCATTGCAGGTTACAGAGCAATGTGACATGGGTTTAACTCCTCTGTACGTCTCAAAGCTGTTCCACCTTTATTGGTGTAATTCACTCAGTGTTTGGTCCAAATTGCAGCATAATATTTTAATATTTGGCTTAGTTATGGTGGAAACATGACCCGCTGTATATACTAGTTTACTGCAACCAGTGTACCCCACTACCATTCGTAAAAGCCTGCGACAAGAGTTTCCTTCACAGATGTAAGTCTCAAAGCTGTTCTATATTTATTAGTGCCACTCCCCCAATAATTTGCCCAAGTTGCAGCATTATAGCCCAATATTTGGCTTGGTTAGGCCGCCAAAATGGCGCACTGCCTACATGGGTTTATTGCAGCCAGACCCCTCCATTGCAGGTTACAGAGCAATGTGACATGGGTTTAACTCCTCTGTACGTCTCAAAGCTGTTCCACCTTTATTGGTGTAATTCACTCAGTGTTTGGTCCAAATTGCAGCATAATATTTTAATATTTGGCTTAGTTATGGTGGAAACATGACCCGCTGTATATACTAGTTTACTGCAACCAGTGTACCCCACTACCAGTCGTAAAAGCCTGCGACAAGAGTTTCCTTCACAGATGTAAGTCTCAAAGCTGTTCTATATTTATTAGTGCCACTCCCCCAATAATTTGCCCAAGTTGCAGCATTATAGCCCAATATTCGGCTTGGTTAGGCCGCCAAAATGGCGCACTGCCTACATGGGTTTATTGCAGCCAGACCCCTCCATTGCAGGTTACAGAGCAATGTGACATGGGTTTAACTCCTCTGTACGTCTCAAAGCTGTTCCACCTTTATTGGTGTAATTCACTCAGTGTTTGGTCCAAATTGCAGCATAATATTTTAATATTTGGCTTAGTTATGGTGGAAACATGACCCGCTGTATATACTAGTTTACTGCAACCAGTGTACCCCACTACCAGTCGTAAAAGCCTGCGACAATAGTTTCCTTCACAGATGTAAGTCTCAAAGCTGTTCTATATTTATTAGTGCCAATCCCCCAATAATTTGCCCAAGTTGCAGCATTATAGCCCAATATTCGGCTTGGTTAGGCCGCCAAAATGGCGCACTGCCTACATGGGTTTATTGCAGCCAGACCCCTCCATTGCAGGTTACAGAGCAATGTGACATGGGTTTAACTCCTCTGTACGTCTCAAAGCTGTTCCACCTTTATTGGTGTAATTCACTCAGTGTTTGGTCCAAATTGCAGCATAATATTTTAATATTTGGCTTAGTTATGGTGGAAACATGACCCGCTGTATGTACTAGTTTACTGCAACCAGTGTACCCCACTACCAGTCGTAAAAGCCTGCGACAAGAGTTTCCTTCACAGATGTAAGTCTCAAAGCTGTTCTATATTTATTAGTGCCACTCCCCCAATAATTGGCCCAAGTTGCAGCATTATAGCCCAATATTTGGCTTGGTTAGGCCGCCAAAATGGCGCACTGCCTACATGGGTTTATTGCAGCCAGACCCCTCCATTGCAGGTTACAGAGCAATGTGACATGGGTTTAACTCCTCTGTACGTCTCAAAGCTGTTCCACCTTTATTGGTGTAATTCACTCAGTGTTTGGTCCAAATTGCAGCATAATATTTTAATATTTGGCTTAGTTATGGTGGAAACATGACCCGCTGTATATACTAGTTTACTGCAACCAGTGTACCCCACTACCAGTCGTAAAAGCCTGCGACAAGAGTTTCCTTCACAGATGTAAGTCTCAAACTGTTCTATATTTATTAGTGCCACTCCCCCAATAATTTGCCCAAGTTGCAGCATTATAGCCCAATATTCGGCTTGGTTAGGCCGCCAAAATGGCGCACTGCCTACATGGGTTTATTGCAGCCAGACCCCTCCATTGCAGGTTACAGAGCAATGTGACATGGGTTTAACTCCTCTGTACGTCTCAAAGCTGTTCCACCTTTATTGGTGTAATTCACTCAGTGTTTGGTCCAAATTGCAGCATAATATTTTAATATTTGGCTTAGTTATGGTGGAAACATGACCCGCTGTATATACTAGTTTACTGCAACCAGTGTACCCCACTACCAGTCGTAAAAGCCTGCGACAAGAGTTTCCTTCACAGATGTAAGTCTCAAAGCTGTTCTATATTTATTAGTGCCACTCCCCCAATAATTTGCCCAAGTTGCAGCATTATAGCCCAATATTCGGCTTGGTTAGGCCGCCAAAATGGCGCACTGCCTACATGGGTTTATTGCAGCCAGACCCCTCCATTGCAGGTTACAGAGCAATGTGACATGGGTTTAACTCCTCTGTACGTCTCAAAGCTGTTCCACCTTTATTGGTGTAATTCACTCAGTGTTTGGTCCAAATTGCAGCATAATATTTTAATATTTGGCTTAGTTATGGTGGAAACATGACCCGCTGTATATACTAGTTTACTGCAACCAGTGTACCCCACTACCAGTCGTAAAAGCCTGCGACAATAGTTTCCTTCACAGATGTAAGTCTCAAAGCTGTTCTATATTTATTAGTGCCAATCCCCCAATAATTTGCCCAAGTTGCAGCATTATAGCCCAATATTCGGCTTGGTTAGGCCGCCAAAATGGCGCACTGCCTACATGGGTTTATTGCAGCCAGACCCCTCCATTGCAGGTTACAGAGCAATGTGACATGGGTTTAACTCCTCTGTACGTCTCAAAGCTGTTCCACCTTTATTGGTGTAATTCACTCAGTGTTTGGTCCAAATTGCAGCATAATATTTTAATATTTGGCTTAGTTATGGTGGAAACATGACCCGCTGTATGTACTAGTTTACTGCAACCAGTGTACCCCACTACCAGTCGTAAAAGCCTGCGACAAGAGTTTCCTTCACAGATGTAAGTCTCAAAGCTGTTCTATATTTATTAGTGCCACTCCCCCAATAATTGGCCCAAGTTGCAGCATTATAGCCCAATATTTGGCTTGGTTAGGCCGCCAAAATGGCGCACTGCCTACATGGGTTTATTGCAGCCAGACCCCTCCATTGCAGGTTACAGAGCAATGTGACATGGGTTTAACTCCTCTGTACGTCTCAAAGCTGTTCCACCTTTATTGGTGTAATTCACTCAGTGTTTGGTCCAAATTGCAGCATAATATTTTAATATTTGGCTTAGTTATGGTGGAAACATGACCCGCTGTATATACTAGTTTACTGCAACCAGTGTACCCCACTACCAGTCGTAAAAGCCTGCGACAAGAGTTTCCTTCACAGATGTAAGTCTCAAACTGTTCTATATTTATTAGTGCCACTCCCCCAATAATTTGCCCAAGTTGCAGCATTATAGCCCAATATTCGGCTTGGTTAGGCCGCCAAAATGGCGCACTGCCTACATGGGTTTATTGCAGCCAGACCCCTCCATTGCAGGTTACAGAGCAATGTGACATGGGTTTAACTCCTCTGTACGTCTCAAAGCTGTTCCACCTTTATTGGTGTAATTCACTCAGTGTTTGGTCCAAATTGCAGCATAATATTTTAATATTTGGCTTAGTTATGGTGGAAACATGACCCGCTGTATATACTAGTTTACTGCAACCAGTGTACCCCACTACCAGTCGTAAAAGCCTGCGACAAGAGTTTCCTTCACAGATGTAAGTCTCAAAGCTGTTCTATATTTATTAGTGCCACTCCCCCAATAATTTGCCCAAGTTGCAGCATTATAGCCCAATATTTGGCTTGGTTAGGCCGCCAAAATGGCGCACTGCCTACATGGGTTTATTGCAGCCAGACCCCTCCATTGCAGGTTACAGAGCAATGTGACATGGGTTTAACTCCTCTGTACGTCTCAAAGCTGTTCCACCTTTATTGGTGTAATTCACTCAGTGTTTGGTCCAAATTGCAGCATAATATTTTAATATTTGGCTTAGTTATGGTGGAAACATGACCCGCTGTATATACTAGTTTACTGCAACCAGTGTACCCCACTACCAGTCGTAAAAGCCTGCGACAAGAGTTTCCTTCACAGATGTAAGTCTCAAACTGTTCTATATTTATTAGTGCCACTCCCCCAATAATTTGCCCAAGTTGCAGCATTATAGCCCAATATTCGGCTTGGTTAGGCCGCCAAAATGGCGCACTGCCTACATGGGTTTATTGCAGCCAGACCCCTCCATTGCAGGTTACAGAGCAATGTGACATGGGTTTAACTCCTCTGTACGTCTCAAAGCTGTTCCACCTTTATTGGTGTAATTCACTCAGTGTTTGGTCCAAATTGCAGCATAATATTTTAATATTTGGCTTAGTTATGGTGGAAACATGACCCGCTGTATATACTAGTTTACTGCAACCAGTGTACCCCACTACCAGTCGTAAAAGCCTGCGACAAGAGTTTCCTTCACAGATGTAAGTCTCAAAGCTGTTCTATATTTATTAGTGCCACTCCCCCAATAATTTGCCCAAGTTGCAGCATTATAGCCCAATATTTGGCTTGGTTAGGCCGCCAAAATGGCGCACTGCCTACATGGGTTTATTGCAGCCAGACCCCTCCATTGCAGGTTACAGAGCAATGTGACATGGGTTTAACTCCTCTGTACGTCTCAAAGCTGTTCCACCTTTATTGGTGTAATTCACTCAGTGTTTGGTCCAAATTGCAGCATAATATTTTAATATTTGGCTTAGTTATGGTGGAAACATGACCCGCTGTATATACTAGTTTACTGCAACCAGTGTACCCCACTACCAGTCGTAAAAGCCTGCGACAAGAGTTTCCTTCACAGATGTAAGTCTCAAAGCTGTTCTATATTTATTAGTGCCACTCCCCCAATAATTTGCCCAAGTTGCAGCATTATAGCCCAATATTCGGCTTGGTTAGGCCGCCAAAATGGCGCACTGCCTACATGGGTTTATTGCAGCCAGACCCCTCCATTGCAGGTTACAGAGCAATGTGACATGGGTTTAACTCCTCTGTACGTCTCAAAGCTGTTCCACCTTTATTGGTGTAATTCACTCAGTGTTTGGTCCAAATTGCAGCATAATATTTTAATATTTGGCTTAGTTATGGTGGAAACATGACCCGCTGTATATACTAGTTTACTGCAACCAGTGTACCCCACTACCAGTCGTAAAAGCCTGCGACAAGAGTTTCCTTCACAGATGTAAGTCTCAAAGCTGTTCTATATTTATTAGTGCCACTCCCCCAATAATTTGCCCAAGTTGCAGCATTATAGCCCAATATTCGGCTTGGTTAGGCCGCCAAAATGGCGCACTGCCTACATGGGTTTATTGCAGCCAGACCCCTCCATTGCAGGTTACAGAGCAATGTGACATGGGTTTAACTCCTCTGTACGTCTCAAAGCTGTTCCACCTTTATTGGTGTAATTCACTCAGTGTTTGGTCCAAATTGCAGCATAATATTTTAATATTTGGCTTAGTTATGGTGGAAACATGACCCGCTGTATATACTAGTTTACTGCAACCAGTGTACCCCACTACCAGTCGTAAAAGCCTGCGACAATAGTTTCCTTCACAGATGTAAGTCTCAAAGCTGTTCTATATTTATTAGTGCCAATCCCCCAATAATTTGCCCAAGTTGCAGCATTATAGCCCAATATTCGGCTTGGTTAGGCCGCCAAAATGGCGCACTGCCTACATGGGTTTATTGCAGCCAGACCCCTCCATTGCAGGTTACAGAGCAATGTGACATGGGTTTAACTCCTCTGTACGTCTCAAAGCTGTTCCACCTTTATTGGTGTAATTCACTCAGTGTTTGGTCCAAATTGCAGCATAATATTTTAATATTTGGCTTAGTTATGGTGGAAACATTACCCGCTGTATATACTAGTTTACTGCAACCAGTGTACCCCACTACCAGTCGTAAAAGCCTGCGACAAGAGTTTCCTTCACAGATGTAAGTCTCAAAGCTGTTCTATATTGATTAGTGCCACTCCCCCAATAATTTGCCCAAGTTGCAGCATTATAGCCCAATATTTGGCTTGGTTAGGCCGCCAAAATGGCGCACTGCCTACATGGGTTTATTGCAGCCAGACCCCTCCATTGCAGGTTACAGAGCAATGTGACATGGGTTTAACTCCTCTGTACGTCTCAAAGCTGTTCCACCTTTATTGGTGTAATTCACTCAGTGTTTGGTCCAAATTGCAGCATAATATTTTAATATTTGGCTTAGTTATGGTGGAAACATGACCCGCTGTATATACTAGTTTACTGCAACCAGTGTACCCCACTACCAGTCGTAAAAGCCTGCGACAATAGTTTCCTTCACAGATGTAAGTCTCAAAGCTGTTCTATATTTATTAGTGCCAATCCCCCAATAATTTGCCCAAGTTGCAGCATTATAGCCCAATATTCGGCTTGGTTAGGCCGCCAAAATGGCGCACTGCCTACATGGGTTTATTGCAGCCAGACCCCTCCATTGCAGGTTACAGAGCAATGTGACATGGGTTTAACTCCTCTGTACGTCTCAAAGCTGTTCCACCTTTATTGGTGTAATTCACTCAGTGTTTGGTCCAAATTGCAGCATAATATTTTAATATTTGGCTTAGTTATGGTGGAAACATGACCCGCTGTATATACTAGTTTACTGCAACCAGTGTACCCCACTACCAGTCGTAAAAGCCTGCGACAAGAGTTTCCTTCACAGATGTAAGTCTCAAAGCTGTTCTATATTTATTAGTGCCACTCCCCCAATAATTTGCCCAAGTTGCAGCATTATAGCCCAATATTCGGCTTGGTTAGGCCGCCAAAATGGCGCACTGCCTACATGGGTTTATTGCAGCCAGACCCCTCCATTGCAGGTTACAGAGCAATGTGACATGGGTTTAACTCCTCTGTACGTCTCAAAGCTGTTCCACCTTTATTGGTGTAATTCACTCAGTGTTTGGTCCAAATTGCAGCATAATATTTTAATATTTGGCTTAGTTATGGTGGAAACATGACCCGCTGTATATACTAGTTTACTGCAACCAGTGTACCCCACTACCAGTCGTAAAAGCCTGCGACAATAGTTTCCTTCACAGATGTAAGTCTCAAAGCTGTTCTATATTTATTAGTGCCAATCCCCCAATAATTTGCCCAAGTTGCAGCATTATAGCCCAATATTCGGCTTGGTTAGGCCGCCAAAATGGCGCACTGCCTACATGGGTTTATTGCAGCCAGACCCCTCCATTGCAGGTTACAGAGCAATGTGACATGGGTTTAACTCCTCTGTACGTCTCAAAGCTGTTCCACCTTTATTGGTGTAATTCACTCAGTGTTTGGTCCAAATTGCAGCATAATATTTTAATATTTGGCTTAGTTATGGTGGAAACATGACCCGCTGTATGTACTAGTTTACTGCAACCAGTGTACCCCACTACCAGTCGTAAAAGCCTGCGACAAGAGTTTCCTTCACAGATGTAAGTCTCAAAGCTGTTCTATATTTATTAGTGCCACTCCCCCAATAATTGGCCCAAGTTGCAGCATTATAGCCCAATATTTGGCTTGGTTAGGCCGCCAAAATGGCGCACTGCCTACATGGGTTTATTGCAGCCAGACCCCTCCATTGCAGGTTACAGAGCAATGTGACATGGGTTTAACTCCTCTGTACGTCTCAAAGCTGTTCCACCTTTATTGGTGTAATTCACTCAGTGTTTGGTCCAAATTGCAGCATAATATTTTAATATTTGGCTTAGTTATGGTGGAAACATGACCCGCTGTATATACTAGTTTACTGCAACCAGTGTACCCCACTACCAGTCGTAAAAGCCTGCGACAAGAGTTTCCTTCACAGATGTAAGTCTCAAACTGTTCTATATTTATTAGTGCCACTCCCCCAATAATTTGCCCAAGTTGCAGCATTATAGCCCAATATTCGGCTTGGTTAGGCCGCCAAAATGGCGCACTGCCTACATGGGTTTATTGCAGCCAGACCCCTCCATTGCAGGTTACAGAGCAATGTGACATGGGTTTAACTCCTCTGTACGTCTCAAAGCTGTTCCACCTTTATTGGTGTAATTCACTCAGTGTTTGGTCCAAATTGCAGCATAATATTTTAATATTTGGCTTAGTTATGGTGGAAACATGACCCGCTGTATATACTAGTTTACTGCAACCAGTGTACCCCACTACCAGTCGTAAAAGCCTGCGACAAGAGTTTCCTTCACAGATGTAAGTCTCAAAGCTGTTCTATATTTATTAGTGCCACTCCCCCAATAATTTGCCCAAGTTGCAGCATTATAGCCCAATATTTGGCTTGGTTAGGCCGCCAAAATGGCGCACTGCCTACATGGGTTTATTGCAGCCAGACCCCTCCATTGCAGGTTACAGAGCAATGTGACATGGGTTTAACTCCTCTGTACGTCTCAAAGCTGTTCCACCTTTATTGGTATAATTCACTCAGTGTTTGGTCCAAATTGCAGCATAATATTTTAATATTTGGCTTAGTTATGGTGGAAACATGACCCGCTGTATATACTAGTTTACTGCAACCAGTGTACCCCACTACCAGTCGTAAAAGCCTGCGACAAGAGTTTCCTTCACAGATGTAAGTCTCAAAGCTGTTCTATATTTATTAGTGCCACTCCCCCAATAATTTGCCCAAGTTGCAGCATTATAGCCCAATATTCGGCTTGGTTAGGCCGCCAAAATGGCGCACTGCCTACATGGGTTTATTGCAGCCAGACCCCTCCATTGCAGGTTACAGAGCAATGTGACATGGGTTTAACTCCTCTGTACGTCTCAAAGCTGTTCCACCTTTATTGGTGTAATTCACTCAGTGTTTGGTCCAAATTGCAGCATAATATTTTAATATTTGGCTTAGTTATGGTGGAAACATGACCCGCTGTATATACTAGTTTACTGCAACCAGTGTACCCCACTACCAGTCGTAAAAGCCTGCGACAAGAGTTTCCTTCACAGATGTAAGTCTCAAAGCTGTTCTATATTTATTAGTGCCACTCCCCCAATAATTTGCCCAAGTTGCAGCATTATAGCCCAATATTCGGCTTGGTTAGGCCGCCAAAATGGCGCACTGCCTACATGGGTTTATTGCAGCCAGACCCCTCCATTGCAGGTTACAGAGCAATGTGACATGGGTTTAACTCCTCTGTACGTCTCAAAGCTGTTCCACCTTTATTGGTGTAATTCACTCAGTGTTTGGTCCAAATTGCAGCATAATATTTTAATATTTGGCTTAGTTATGGTGGAAACATGACCCGCTGTATATACTAGTTTACTGCAACCAGTGTACCCCACTACCAGTCGTAAAAGCCTGCGACAATAGTTTCCTTCACAGATGTAAGTCTCAAAGCTGTTCTATATTTATTAGTGCCAATCCCCCAATAATTTGCCCAAGTTGCAGCATTATAGCCCAATATTCGGCTTGGTTAGGCCGCCAAAATGGCGCACTGCCTACATGGGTTTATTGCAGCCAGACCCCTCCATTGCAGGTTACAGAGCAATGTGACATGGGTTTAACTCCTCTGTACGTCTCAAAGCTGTTCCACCTTTATTGGTGTAATTCACTCAGTGTTTGGTCCAAATTGCAGCATAATATTTTAATATTTGGCTTAGTTATGGTGGAAACATGACCCGCTGTATGTACTAGTTTACTGCAACCAGTGTACCCCACTACCAGTCGTAAAAGCCTGCGACAAGAGTTTCCTTCACAGATGTAAGTCTCAAAGCTGTTCTATATTTATTAGTGCCACTCCCCCAATAATTGGCCCAAGTTGCAGCATTATAGCCCAATATTTGGCTTGGTTAGGCCGCCAAAATGGCGCACTGCCTACATGGGTTTATTGCAGCCAGACCCCTCCATTGCAGGTTACAGAGCAATGTGACATGGGTTTAACTCCTCTGTACGTCTCAAAGCTGTTCCACCTTTATTGGTGTAATTCACTCAGTGTTTGGTCCAAATTGCAGCATAATATTTTAATATTTGGCTTAGTTATGGTGGAAACATGACCCGCTGTATATACTAGTTTACTGCAACCAGTGTACCCCACTACCAGTCGTAAAAGCCTGCGACAAGAGTTTCCTTCACAGATGTAAGTCTCAAACTGTTCTATATTTATTAGTGCCACTCCCCCAATAATTTGCCCAAGTTGCAGCATTATAGCCCAATATTCGGCTTGGTTAGGCCGCCAAAATGGCGCACTGCCTACATGGGTTTATTGCAGCCAGACCCCTCCATTGCAGGTTACAGAGCAATGTGACATGGGTTTAACTCCTCTGTACGTCTCAAAGCTGTTCCACCTTTATTGGTGTAATTCACTCAGTGTTTGGTCCAAATTGCAGCATAATATTTTAATATTTGGCTTAGTTATGGTGGAAACATGACCCGCTGTATATACTAGTTTACTGCAACCAGTGTACCCCACTACCAGTCGTAAAAGCCTGCGACAAGAGTTTCCTTCACAGATGTAAGTCTCAAAGCTGTTCTATATTTATTAGTGCCACTCCCCCAATAATTTGCCCAAGTTGCAGCATTATAGCCCAATATTTGGCTTGGTTAGGCCGCCAAAATGGCGCACTGCCTACATGGGTTTATTGCAGCCAGACCCCTCCATTGCAGGTTACAGAGCAATGTGACATGGGTTTAACTCCTCTGTACGTCTCAAAGCTGTTCCACCTTTATTGGTATAATTCACTCAGTGTTTGGTCCAAATTGCAGCATAATATTTTAATATTTGGCTTAGTTATGGTGGAAACATGACCCGCTGTATATACTAGTTTACTGCAACCAGTGTACCCCACTACCAGTCGTAAAAGCCTGCGACAAGAGTTTCCTTCACAGATGTAAGTCTCAAAGCTGTTCTATATTTATTAGTGCCACTCCCCCAATAATTTGCCCAAGTTGCAGCATTATAGCCCAATATTTGGCTTGGTTAGGCCGCCAAAATGGCGCACTGCCTACATGGGTTTATTGCAGCCAGACCCCTCCATTGCAGGTTACAGAGCAATGTGACATGGGTTTAACTCCTCTGTACGTCTCAAAGCTGTTCCACCTTTATTGGTATAATTCACTCAGTGTTTGGTCCAAATTGCAGCATAATATTTTAATATTTGGCTTAGTTATGGTGGAAACATGACCCGCTGTATATACTAGTTTACTGCAACCAGTGTACCCCACTACCAGTCGTAAAAGCCTGCGACAAGAGTTTCCTTCACAGATGTAAGTCTCAAAGCTGTTCTATATTTATTAGTGCCACTCCCCCAATAATTTGCCCAAGTTGCAGCATTATAGCCCAATATTTGGCTTGGTTAGGCCGCCAAAATGGCGCACTGCCTACATGGGTTTATTGCAGCCAGACCCCTCCATTGCAGGTTACAGAGCAATGTGACATGGGTTTAACTCCTCTGTACGTCTCAAAGCTGTTCCACCTTTATTGGTATAATTCACTCAGTGTTTGGTCCAAATTGCAGCATAATATTTTAATATTTGGCTTAGTTATGGTGGAAACATGACCCGCTGTATATACTAGTTTACTGCAACCAGTGTACCCCACTACCAGTCGTAAAAGCCTGCGACAAGAGTTTCCTTCACAGATGTAAGTCTCAAAGCTGTTCTATATTTATTAGTGCCACTCCCCCAATAATTTGCCCAAGTTGCAGCATTATAGCCCAATATTCGGCTTGGTTAGGCCGCCAAAATGGCGCACTGCCTACATGGGTTTATTGCAGCCAGACCCCTCCATTGCAGGTTACAGAGCAATGTGACATGGGTTTAACTCCTCTGTACGTCTCAAAGCTGTTCCACCTTTATTGGTGTAATTCACTCAGTGTTTGGTCCAAATTGCAGCATAATATTTTAATATTTGGCTTAGTTATGGTGGAAACATGACCCGCTGTATATACTAGTTTACTGCAACCAGTGTACCCCACTACCAGTCGTAAAAGCCTGCGACAAGAGTTTCCTTCACAGATGTAAGTCTCAAAGCTGTTCTATATTTATTAGTGCCACTCCCCCAATAATTTGCCCAAGTTGCAGCATTATAGCCCAATATTCGGCTTGGTTAGGCCGCCAAAATGGCGCACTGCCTACATGGGTTTATTGCAGCCAGACCCCTCCATTGCAGGTTACAGAGCAATGTGACATGGGTTTAACTCCTCTGTACGTCTCAAAGCTGTTCCACCTTTATTGGTGTAATTCACTCAGTGTTTGGTCCAAATTGCAGCATAATATTTTAATATTTGGCTTAGTTATGGTGGAAACATGACCCGCTGTATATACTAGTTTACTGCAACCAGTGTACCCCACTACCAGTCGTAAAAGCCTGCGACAATAGTTTCCTTCACAGATGTAAGTCTCAAAGCTGTTCTATATTTATTAGTGCCAATCCCCCAATAATTTGCCCAAGTTGCAGCATTATAGCCCAATATTCGGCTTGGTTAGGCCGCCAAAATGGCGCACTGCCTACATGGGTTTATTGCAGCCAGACCCCTCCATTGCAGGTTACAGAGCAATGTGACATGGGTTTAACTCCTCTGTACGTCTCAAAGCTGTTCCACCTTTATTGGTGTAATTCACTCAGTGTTTGGTCCAAATTGCAGCATAATATTTTAATATTTGGCTTAGTTATGGTGGAAACATTACCCGCTGTATATACTAGTTTACTGCAACCAGTGTACCCCACTACCAGTCGTAAAAGCCTGCGACAAGAGTTTCCTTCACAGATGTAAGTCTCAAAGCTGTTCTATATTTATTAGTGCCACTCCCCCAATAATTTGCCCAAGTTGCAGCATTATAGCCCAATATTTGGCTTGGTTAGGCCGCCAAAATGGCGCACTGCCTACATGGGTTTATTGCAGCCAGACCCCTCCATTGCAGGTTACAGAGCAATGTGACATGGGTTTAACTCCTCTGTACGTCTCAAAGCTGTTCCACCTTTATTGGTATAATTCACTCAGTGTTTGGTCCAAATTGCAGCATAATATTTTAATATTTGGCTTAGTTATGGTGGAAACATGACCCGCTGTATATACTAGTTTACTGCAACCAGTGTACCCCACTACCAGTCGTAAAAGCCTGCGACAAGAGTTTCCTTCACAGATGTAAGTCTCAAAGCTGTTCTATATTTATTAGTGCCACTCCCCCAATAATTTGCCCAAGTTGCAGCATTATAGCCCAATATTCGGCTTGGTTAGGCCGCCAAAATGGCGCACTGCCTACATGGGTTTATTGCAGCCAGACCCCTCCATTGCAGGTTACAGAGCAATGTGACATGGGTTTAACTCCTCTGTACGTCTCAAAGCTGTTCCACCTTTATTGGTGTAATTCACTCAGTGTTTGGTCCAAATTGCAGCATAATATTTTAATATTTGGCTTAGTTATGGTGGAAACATGACCCGCTGTATATACTAGTTTACTGCAACCAGTGTACCCCACTACCAGTCGTAAAAGCCTGCGACAAGAGTTTCCTTCACAGATGTAAGTCTCAAAGCTGTTCTATATTTATTAGTGCCACTCCCCCAATAATTTGCCCAAGTTGCAGCATTATAGCCCAATATTCGGCTTGGTTAGGCCGCCAAAATGGCGCACTGCCTACATGGGTTTATTGCAGCCAGACCCCTCCATTGCAGGTTACAGAGCAATGTGACATGGGTTTAACTCCTCTGTACGTCTCAAAGCTGTTCCACCTTTATTGGTGTAATTCACTCAGTGTTTGGTCCAAATTGCAGCATAATATTTTAATATTTGGCTTAGTTATGGTGGAAACATGACCCGCTGTATATACTAGTTTACTGCAACCAGTGTACCCCACTACCAGTCGTAAAAGCCTGCGACAATAGTTTCCTTCACAGATGTAAGTCTCAAAGCTGTTCTATATTTATTAGTGCCAATCCCCCAATAATTTGCCCAAGTTGCAGCATTATAGCCCAATATTCGGCTTGGTTAGGCCGCCAAAATGGCGCACTGCCTACATGGGTTTATTGCAGCCAGACCCCTCCATTGCAGGTTACAGAGCAATGTGACATGGGTTTAACTCCTCTGTACGTCTCAAAGCTGTTCCACCTTTATTGGTGTAATTCACTCAGTGTTTGGTCCAAATTGCAGCATAATATTTTAATATTTGGCTTAGTTATGGTGGAAACATTACCCGCTGTATATACTAGTTTACTGCAACCAGTGTACCCCACTACCAGTCGTAAAAGCCTGCGACAAGAGTTTCCTTCACAGATGTAAGTCTCAAAGCTGTTCTATATTTATTAGTGCCACTCCCCCAATAATTTGCCCAAGTTGCAGCATTATAGCCCAATATTTGGCTTGGTTAGGCCGCCAAAATGGCGCACTGCCTACATGGGTTTATTGCAGCCAGACCCCTCCATTGCAGGTTACAGAGCAATGTGACATGGGTTTAACTCCTCTGTACGTCTCAAAGCTGTTCCACCTTTATTGGTGTAATTCACTCAGTGTTTGGTCCAAATTGCAGCTAATATTTTAATATTTGGCTTAGTTATGGTGGAAACATGACCCGCTGTATATACTAGTTTACTGCAACCAGTGTACCCCACTACCAGTCGTAAAAGCCTGCGACAAGAGTTTCCTTCACAGATGTAAGTCTCAAAGCTGTTCTATATTTATTAGTGCCACTCCCCCAATAATTTGCCCAAGTTGCAGCATTATAGCCCAATATTTGGCTTGGTTAGGCCGCCAAAATGGCGCACTGCCTACATGGGTTTATTGCAGCCACACCCCTCCATTGCAGGTTACAGAGCAATGTGACATGGGTTTAACTCCTCTGTACGTCTCAAAGCTGTTCCACCTTTATTGGTGTAATTCACTCAGTGTTTGGTCCAAATTGCAGCATAATATTTTAATATTTGGCTTAGTTATGGTGGAAACATGACCCGCTGTATATACTAGTTTACTGCAACCAGTGTACCCCACTACCAGTCGTAAAAGCCTGCGACAAGAGTTTCCTTCACAGATGTAAGTCTCAAAGCTGTTCTATATTTATTAGTGCCACTCCCCCAATAATTTGCCCAAGTTGCAGCATTATAGCCCAATATTTGGCTTGGTTAGGCCGCCAAAATGGCACACTGCCTACATGGGTTTATTGCAGCCAGACCCCTCCATTGCAGGTTACAGAGCAATGTGACATGGGTTTAACTCCTCTGTACGTCTCAAAGCTGTTCCACCTTTATTGGTGTAATTCACTCAGTGTTTGGTCCAAATTGCAGCATAATATTTTAATATTTGGCTTAGTTATGGTGGAAACATGAGCCGCTGTATATACTAGTTTACTGCAACCAGTGTACCCCACTACCAGTCGTAAAAGCCTGCGACAAGAGTTTCCTTCACAGATGTAAGTCTCAAAGCTGTTCTATATTTATTAGTGCCACTCCCCCAATAATTTGCCCAAGTTGCAGCATTATAGCCCAATATTTGGCTTGGTTAGGCCGCCAAAATGGCACACTGCCTACATGGGTTTATTGCAGCCAGACCCCTCCATTGCAGGTTACAGAGCAATGTGACATGGGTTTAACTCCTCTGTACGTCTCAAAGCTGTTCCACCTTTATTGGTGTAATTCACTCAGTGTTTGGTCCAAATTGCAGCATAATATTTTAATATTTGGCTTAGTTATGGTGGAAACATGAGCCGCTGTATATACTAGTTTACTGCAACCAGTGTACCCCACTACCAGTCGTAAAAGCCTGCGACAAGAGTTTCCTTCACAGATGTAAGTCTCAAAGCTGTTCTATATTTATTAGTGCCACTCCCCCAATAATTTGCCCAAGTTGCAGCATTATAGCCCAATATTTGGCTTGGTTAGGCCGCCAAAATGGCGCACTGCCTACATGGGTTTATTGCAGCCAGACCCCTCCATTGCAGGTTACAGAGCAATGTGACATGGGTTTAACTCCTCTGTACGTCTCAAAGCTGTTCCACCTTTATTGGTGTAATTCACTCAGTGTTTGGTCCAAATTGCAGCATAATATTTTAATATTTGGCTTAGTTATGGTGGAAACATGAGCCGCTGTATATACTAGTTTACTGCAACCAGTGTACCCCACTACCAGTCGTAAAAGCCTGCGACAAGAGTTTCCTTCACAGATGTAAGTCTCAAAGCTGTTCTATATTTATTAGTGCCACTCCCCCAATAATTTGCCCAAGTTGCAGCATTATAGCCCAATATTTGGCTTGGTTAGGCCGCCAAAATGGCGCACTGCCTACATGGGTTTATTGCAGCCAGACCCCTCCATTGCAGGTTACAGAGCAATGTGACATGGGTTTAACTCCTCTGTACGTCTCAAAGCTGTTCCACCTTTATTGGTGTAATTCACTCAGTGTTTGGTCCAAATTGCAGCATAATATTTTAATATTTGGCTTAGTTATGGTGGAAACATGACCCGCTGTATATACTAGTTTACTGCAACCAGTGTACCCCACTACCAGTCGTAAAAGCCTGCGACAAGAGTTTCCTTCACAGATGTAAGTCTCAAAGCTGTTCTATATTTATTAGTGCCACTCCCCCAATAATTTGCCCAAGTTGCAGCATTATAGCCCAATATTTGGCTTGGTTAGGCCGCCAAAATGGCGCACTGCCTACATGGGTTTATTGCAGCCAGACCCCTCCATTGCAGGTTACAGAGCAATGTGACATGGGTTTAACTCCTCTGTACGTCTCAAAGCTGTTCCACCTTTATTGGTGTAATTCACTCAGTGTTTGGTCCAAATTGCAGCATAATATTTTAATATTTGGCTTAGTTATGGTGGAAACATGAGCCGCTGTATATACTAGTTTACTGCAACCAGTGTACCCCACTACCAGTCGTAAAAGCCTGCGACAAGAGTTTCCTTCACAGATGTAAGTCTCAAAGCTGTTCTATATTTATTAGTGCCACTCCCCCAATAATTTGCCCAAGTTGCAGCATTATAGCCCAATATTTGGCTTGGTTAGGCCGCCAAAATGGCGCACTGCCTACATGGGTTTATTGCAGCCAGACCCCTCCATTGCAGGTTACAGAGCAATGTGACATGGGTTTAACTCCTCTGTACGTCTCAAAGCTGTTCCACCTTTATTGGTGTAATTCACTCAGTGTTTGGTCCAAATTGCAGCATAATATTTTAATATTTGGCTTAGTTATGGTGGAAACATGAGCCGCTGTATATACTAGTTTACTGCAACCAGTGTACCCCACTACCAGTCGTAAAAGCCTGCGACAAGAGTTTCCTTCACAGATGTAAGTCTCAAAGCTGTTCTATATTTATTAGTGCCACTCCCCCAATAATTTGCCCAAGTTGCAGCATTATAGCCCAATATTTGGCTTGGTTAGGCCGCCAAAATGGCACACTGCCTACATGGGTTTATTGCAGCCAGACCCCTCCATTGCAGGTTACAGAGCAATGTGACATGGGTTTAACTCCTCTGTACGTCTCAAAGCTGTTCCACCTTTATTGGTGTAATTCACTCAGTGTTTGGTCCAAATTGCAGCATAATATTTTAATATTTGGCTTAGTTATGGTGGAAACATGAGCCGCTGTATATACTAGTTTACTGCAACCAGTGTACCCCACTACCAGTCGTAAAAGCCTGCGACAAGAGTTTCCTTCACAGATGTAAGTCTCAAAGCTGTTCTATATTTATTAGTGCCACTCCCCCAATAATTTGCCCAAGTTGCAGCATTATAGCCCAATATTTGGCTTGGTTAGGCCGCCAAAATGGCGCACTGCCTACATGGGTTTATTGCAGCCAGACCCCTCCATTGCAGGTTACAGAGCAATGTGACATGGGTTTAACTCCTCTGTACGTCTCAAAGCTGTTCCACCTTTATTGGTGTAATTCACTCAGTGTTTGGTCCAAATTGCAGCATAATATTTTAATATTTGGCTTAGTTATGGTGGAAACATGAGCCGCTGTATATACTAGTTTACTGCAACCAGTGTACCCCACTACCAGTCGTAAAAGCCTGCGACAAGAGTTTCCTTCACAGATGTAAGTCTCAAAGCTGTTCTATATTTATTAGTGCCACTCCCCCAATAATTTGCCCAAGTTGCAGCATTATAGCCCAATATTTGGCTTGGTTAGGCCGCCAAAATGGCGCACTGCCTACATGGGTTTATTGCAGCCAGACCCCTCCATTGCAGGTTACAGAGCAATGTGACATGGGTTTAACTCCTCTGTACGTCTCAAAGCTGTTCCACCTTTATTGGTGTAATTCACTCAGTGTTTGGTCCAAATTGCAGCATAATATTTTAATATTTGGCTTAGTTATGGTGGAAACATGAGCCGCTGTATATACTAGTTTACTGCAACCAGTGTACCCCACTACCAGTCGTAAAAGCCTGCGACAAGAGTTTCCTTCACAGATGTAAGTCTCAAAGCTGTTCTATATTTATTAGTGCCACTCCCCCAATAATTTGCCCAAGTTGCAGCATTATAGCCCAATATTTGGCTTGGTTAGGCCGCCAAAATGGCGCACTGCCTACATGGGTTTATTGCAGCCAGACCCCTCCATTGCAGGTTACAGAGCAATGTGACATGGGTTTAACTCCTCTGTACGTCTCAAAGCTGTTCCACCTTTATTGGTGTAATTCACTCAGTGTTTGGTCCAAATTGCAGCATAATATTTTAATATTTGGCTTAGTTATGGTGGAAACATGAGCCGCTGTATATACTAGTTTACTGCAACCAGTGTACCCCACTACCAGTCGTAAAAGCCTGCGACAAGAGTTTCCTTCACAGATGTAAGTCTCAAAGCTGTTCTATATTTATTAGTGCCACTCCCCCAATAATTTGCCCAAGTTGCAGCATTATAGCCCAATATTTGGCTTGGTTAGGCCGCCAAAATGGCACACTGCCTACATGGGTTTATTGCAGCCAGACCCCTCCATTGCAGGTTACAGAGCAATGTGACATGGGTTTAACTCCTCTGTACGTCTCAAAGCTGTTCCACCTTTATTGGTGTAATTCACTCAGTGTTTGGTCCAAATTGCAGCATAATATTTTAATATTTGGCTTAGTTATGGTGGAAACATGAGCCGCTGTATATACTAGTTTACTGCAACCAGTGTACCCCACTACCAGTCGTAAAAGCCTGCGACAAGAGTTTCCTTCACAGATGTAAGTCTCAAAGCTGTTCTATATTTATTAGTGCCACTCCCCCAATAATTTGCCCAAGTTGCAGCATTATAGCCCAATATTTGGCTTGGTTAGGCCGCCAAAATGGCGCACTGCCTACATGGGTTTATTGCAGCCAGACCCCTCCATTGCAGGTTACAGAGCAATGTGACATGGGTTTAACTCCTCTGTACGTCTCAAAGCTGTTCCACCTTTATTGGTGTAATTCACTCAGTGTTTGGTCCAAATTGCAGCATAATATTTTAATATTTGGCTTAGTTATGGTGGAAACATGAGCCGCTGTATATACTAGTTTACTGCAACCAGTGTACCCCACTACCAGTCGTAAAAGCCTGCGACAAGAGTTTCCTTCACAGATGTAAGTCTCAAAGCTGTTCTATATTTATTAGTGCCACTCCCCCAATAATTTGCCCAAGTTGCAGCATTATAGCCCAATATTTGGCTTGGTTAGGCCGCCAAAATGGCGCACTGCCTACATGGGTTTATTGCAGCCAGACCCCTCCATTGCAGGTTACAGAGCAATGTGACATGGGTTTAACTCCTCTGTACGTCTCAAAGCTGTTCCACCTTTATTGGTGTAATTCACTCAGTGTTTGGTCCAAATTGCAGCATAATATTTTAATATTTGGCTTAGTTATGGTGGAAACATGAGCCGCTGTATATACTAGTTTACTGCAACCAGTGTACCCCACTACCAGTCGTAAAAGCCTGCGACAAGAGTTTCCTTCACAGATGTAAGTCTCAAAGCTGTTCTATATTTATTAGTGCCACTCCCCCAATAATTTGCCCAAGTTGCAGCATTATAGCCCAATATTTGGCTTGGTTAGGCCGCCAAAATGGCGCACTGCCTACATGGGTTTATTGCAGCCAGACCCCTCCATTGCAGGTTACAGAGCAATGTGACATGGGTTTAACTCCTCTGTACGTCTCAAAGCTGTTCCACCTTTATTGGTGTAATTCACTCAGTGTTTGGTCCAAATTGCAGCATAATATTTTAATATTTGGCTTAGTTATGGTGGAAACATGAGCCGCTGTATATACTAGTTTACTGCAACCAGTGTACCCCACTACCAGTCGTAAAAGCCTGCGACAAGAGTTTCCTTCACAGATGTAAGTCTCAAAGCTGTTCTATATTTATTAGTGCCACTCCCCCAATAATTTGCCCAAGTTGCAGCATTATAGCCCAATATTTGGCTTGGTTAGGCCGCCAAAATGGCGCACTGCCTACATGGGTTTATTGCAGCCAGACCCCTCCATTGCAGGTTACAGAGCAATGTGACATGGGTTTAACTCCTCTGTACGTCTCAAAGCTGTTCCACCTTTATTGGTGTAATTCACTCAGTGTTTGGTCCAAATTGCAGCATAATATTTTAATATTTGGCTTAGTTATGGTGGAAACATGAGCCGCTGTATATACTAGTTTACTGCAACCAGTGTACCCCACTACCAGTCGTAAAAGCCTGCGACAAGAGTTTCCTTCACAGATGTAAGTCTCAAAGCTGTTCTATATTTATTAGTGCCACTCCCCCAATAATTTGCCCAAGTTGCAGCATTATAGCCCAATATTTGGCTTGGTTAGGCCGCCAAAATGGCGCACTGCCTACATGGGTTTATTGCAGCCAGACCCCTCCATTGCAGGTTACAGAGCAATGTGACATGGGTTTAACTCCTCTGTACGTCTCAAAGCTGTTCCACCTTTATTGGTGTAATTCACTCTGTGTTTGGTCCAAATTGCAGCATAATATTTTAATATTTGGCTTAGTTATGGTGGAAACATGACCCGCTGTATATACTAGTTTACTGCAACCAGTGTACCCCACTACCAGTCGTAAAAGCCTGCGACAAGAGTTTCCTTCACAGATGTAAGTCTCAAAGCTGTTCTATATTTATTAGTGCCACTCCCCCAATAATTTGCCCAAGTTGCAGCATTATAGCCCAATATTTGGCTTGGTTAGGCCGCCAAAATGGCACACTGCCTACATGGGTTTATTGCAGCCAGACCCCTCCATTGCAGGTTACAGAGCAATGTGACATGGGTTTAACTCCTCTGTACGTCTCAAAGCTGTTCCACCTTTATTGGTGTAATTCACTCAGTGTTTGGTCCAAATTGCAGCATAATATTTTAATATTTGGCTTAGTTATGGTGGAAACATGAGCCGCTGTATATACTAGTTTACTGCAACCAGTGTACCCCACTACCAGTCGTAAAAGCCTGCGACAAGAGTTTCCTTCACAGATGTAAGTCTCAAAGCTGTTCTATATTTATTAGTGCCACTCCCCCAATAATTTGCCCAAGTTGCAGCATTATAGCCCAATATTTGGCTTGGTTAGGCCGCCAAAATGGCGCACTGCCTACATGGGTTTATTGCAGCCAGACCCCTCCATTGCAGGTTACAGAGCAATGTGACATGGGTTTAACTCCTCTGTACGTCTCAAAGCTGTTCCACCTTTATTGGTGTAATTCACTCTGTGTTTGGTCCAAATTGCAGCATAATATTTTAATATTTGGCTTAGTTATGGTGGAAACATGACCCGCTGTATATACTAGTTTACTGCAACCAGTGTACCCCACTACCAGTCGTAAAAGCCTGCGACAAGAGTTTCCTTCACAGATGTAAGTCTCAAAGCTGTTCTATATTTATTAGTGCCACTCCCCCAATAATTTGCCCAAGTTGCAGCATTATAGCCCAATATTTGGCTTGGTTAGGCCGCCAAAATGGCACACTGCCTACATGGGTTTATTGCAGCCAGACCCCTCCATTGCAGGTTACAGAGCAATGTGACATGGGTTTAACTCCTCTGTACGTCTCAAAGCTGTTCCACCTTTATTGGTGTAATTCACTCAGTGTTTGGTCCAAATTGCAGCATAATATTTTAATATTTGGCTTAGTTATGGTGGAAACATGAGCCGCTGTATATACTAGTTTACTGCAACCAGTGTACCCCACTACCAGTCGTAAAAGCCTGCGACAAGAGTTTCCTTCACAGATGTAAGTCTCAAAGCTGTTCTATATTTATTAGTGCCACTCCCCCAATAATTTGCCAAAGTTGCAGCATTATAGCCCAATATTTGGCTTGGTTAGGCCGCCAAAATGGCGCACTGCCTACATGGGTTTATTGCAGCCAGACCCCTCCATTGCAGGTTACAGAGCAATGTGACATGGGTTTAACTCCTCTGTACGTCTCAAAGCTGTTCCACCTTTATTGGTGTAATTCACTCAGTGTTTGGTCCAAATTGCAGCATAATATTTTAATATTTGGCTTAGTTATGGTGGAAACATGAGCCGCTGTATATACTAGTTTACTGCAACCAGTGTACCCCACTACCAGTCGTAAAAGCCTGCGACAAGAGTTTCCTTCACAGATGTAAGTCTCAAAGCTGTTCTATATTTATTAGTGCCACTCCCCCAATAATTTGCCCAAGTTGCAGCATTATAGCCCAATATTTGGCTTGGTTAGGCCGCCAAAATGGCACACTGCCTACATGGGTTTATTGCAGCCAGACCCCTCCATTGCAGGTTACAGAGCAATGTGACATGGGTTTAACTCCTCTGTACGTCTCAAAGCTGTTCCACCTTTATTGGTGTAATTCACTCAGTGTTTGGTCCAAATTGCAGCATAATATTTTAATATTTGGCTTAGTTATGGTGGAAACATGAGCCGCTGTATATACTAGTTTACTGCAACCAGTGTACCCCACTACCAGTCGTAAAAGCCTGCGACAAGAGTTTCCTTCACAGATGTAAGTCTCAAAGCTGTTCTATATTTATTAGTGCCACTCCCCCAATAATTTGCCCAAGTTGCAGCATTATAGCCCAATATTTGGCTTGGTTAGGCCGCCAAAATGGCGCACTGCCTACATGGGTTTATTGCAGCCAGACCCCTCCATTGCAGGTTACAGAGCAATGTGACATGGGTTTAACTCCTCTGTACGTCTCAAAGCTGTTCCACCTTTATTGGTGTAATTCACTCAGTGTTTGGTCCAAATTGCAGCATAATATTTTAATATTTGGCTTAGTTATGGTGGAAACATGAGCCGCTGTATATACTAGTTTACTGCAACCAGTGTACCCCACTACCAGTCGTAAAAGCCTGCGACAAGAGTTTCCTTCACAGATGTAAGTCTCAAAGCTGTTCTATATTTATTAGTGCCACTCCCCCAATAATTTGCCCAAGTTGCAGCATTATAGCCCAATATTTGGCTTGGTTAGGCCGCCAAAATGGCACACTGCCTACATGGGTTTATTGCAGCCAGACCCCTCCATTGCAGGTTACAGAGCAATGTGACATGGGTTTAACTCCTCTGTACGTCTCAAAGCTGTTCCACCTTTATTGGTGTAATTCACTCAGTGTTTGGTCCAAATTGCAGCATAATATTTTAATATTTGGCTTAGTTATGGTGGAAACATGAGCCGCTGTATATACTAGTTTACTGCAACCAGTGTACCCCACTACCAGTCGTAAAAGCCTGCGACAAGAGTTTCCTTCACAGATGTAAGTCTCAAAGCTGTTCTATATTTATTAGTGCCACTCCCCCAATAATTTGCCCAAGTTGCAGCATTATAGCCCAATATTTGGCTTGGTTAGGCCGCCAAAATGGCGCACTGCCTACATGGGTTTATTGCAGCCAGACCCCTCCATTGCAGGTTACAGAGCAATGTGACATGGGTTTAACTCCTCTGTACGTCTCAAAGCTGTTCCACCTTTATTGGTGTAATTCACTCAGTGTTTGGTCCAAATTGCAGCATAATATTTTAATATTTGGCTTAGTTATGGTGGAAACATGAGCCGCTGTATATACTAGTTTACTGCAACCAGTGTACCCCACTACCAGTCGTAAAAGCCTGCGACAAGAGTTTCCTTCACAGATGTAAGTCTCAAAGCTGTTCTATATTTATTAGTGCCACTCCCCCAATAATTTGCCCAAGTTGCAGCATTATAGCCCAATATTTGGCTTGGTTAGGCCGCCAAAATGGCGCACTGCCTACATGGGTTTATTGCAGCCAGACCCCTCCATTGCAGGTTACAGAGCAATGTGACATGGGTTTAACTCCTCTGTACGTCTCAAAGCTGTTCCACCTTTATTGGTGTAATTCACTCTGTGTTTGGTCCAAATTGCAGCATAATATTTTAATATTTGGCTTAGTTATGGTGGAAACATGACCCGCTGTATATACTAGTTTACTGCAACCAGTGTACCCCACTACCAGTCGTAAAAGCCTGCGACAAGAGTTTCCTTCACAGATGTAAGTCTCAAAGCTGTTCTATATTTATTAGTGCCACTCCCCCAATAATTTGCCCAAGTTGCAGCATTATAGCCCAATATTTGGCTTGGTTAGGCCGCCAAAATGGCACACTGCCTACATGGGTTTATTGCAGCCAGACCCCTCCATTGCAGGTTACAGAGCAATGTGACATGGGTTTAACTCCTCTGTACGTCTCAAAGCTGTTCCACCTTTATTGGTGTAATTCACTCAGTGTTTGGTCCAAATTGCAGCATAATATTTTAATATTTGGCTTAGTTATGGTGGAAACATGAGCCGCTGTATATACTAGTTTACTGCAACCAGTGTACCCCACTACCAGTCGTAAAAGCCTGCGACAAGAGTTTCCTTCACAGATGTAAGTCTCAAAGCTGTTCTATATTTATTAGTGCCACTCCCCCAATAATTTGCCAAAGTTGCAGCATTATAGCCCAATATTTGGCTTGGTTAGGCCGCCAAAATGGCGCACTGCCTACATGGGTTTATTGCAGCCAGACCCCTCCATTGCAGGTTACAGAGCAATGTGACATGGGTTTAACTCCTCTGTACGTCTCAAAGCTGTTCCACCTTTATTGGTGTAATTCACTCAGTGTTTGGTCCAAATTGCAGCATAATATTTTAATATTTGGCTTAGTTATGGTGGAAACATGAGCCGCTGTATATACTAGTTTACTGCAACCAGTGTACCCCACTACCAGTCGTAAAAGCCTGCGACAAGAGTTTCCTTCACAGATGTAAGTCTCAAAGCTGTTCTATATTTATTAGTGCCACTCCCCCAATAATTTGCCCAAGTTGCAGCATTATAGCCCAATATTTGGCTTGGTTAGGCCGCCAAAATGGCACACTGCCTACATGGGTTTATTGCAGCCAGACCCCTCCATTGCAGGTTACAGAGCAATGTGACATGGGTTTAACTCCTCTGTACGTCTCAAAGCTGTTCCACCTTTATTGGTGTAATTCACTCAGTGTTTGGTCCAAATTGCAGCATAATATTTTAATATTTGGCTTAGTTATGGTGGAAACATGAGCCGCTGTATATACTAGTTTACTGCAACCAGTGTACCCCACTACCAGTCGTAAAAGCCTGCGACAAGAGTTTCCTTCACAGATGTAAGTCTCAAAGCTGTTCTATATTTATTAGTGCCACTCCCCCAATAATTTGCCCAAGTTGCAGCATTATAGCCCAATATTTGGCTTGGTTAGGCCGCCAAAATGGCGCACTGCCTACATGGGTTTATTGCAGCCAGACCCCTCCATTGCAGGTTACAGAGCAATGTGACATGGGTTTAACTCCTCTGTACGTCTCAAAGCTGTTCCACCTTTATTGGTGTAATTCACTCAGTGTTTGGTCCAAATTGCAGCATAATATTTTAATATTTGGCTTAGTTATGGTGGAAACATGAGCCGCTGTATATACTAGTTTACTGCAACCAGTGTACCCCACTACCAGTCGTAAAAGCCTGCGACAAGAGTTTCCTTCACAGATGTAAGTCTCAAAGCTGTTCTATATTTATTAGTGCCACTCCCCCAATAATTTGCCAAAGTTGCAGCATTATAGCCCAATATTTGGCTTGGTTAGGCCGCCAAAATGGCGCACTGCCTACATGGGTTTATTGCAGCCAGACCCCTCCATTGCAGGTTACAGAGCAATGTGACATGGGTTTAACTCCTCTGTACGTCTCAAAGCTGTTCCACCTTTATTGGTGTAATTCACTCAGTGTTTGGTCCAAATTGCAGCATAATATTTTAATATTTGGCTTAGTTATGGTGGAAACATGAGCCGCTGTATATACTAGTTTACTGCAACCAGTGTACCCCACTACCAGTCGTAAAAGCCTGCGACAAGAGTTTCCTTCACAGATGTAAGTCTCAAAGCTGTTCTATATTTATTAGTGCCACTCCCCCAATAATTTGCCCAAGTTGCAGCATTATAGCCCAATATTTGGCTTGGTTAGGCCGCCAAAATGGCGCACTGCCTACATGGGTTTATTGCAGCCAGACCCCTCCATTGCAGGTTACAGAGCAATGTGACATGGGTTTAACTCCTCTGTACGTCTCAAAGCTGTTCCACCTTTATTGGTGTAATTCACTCAGTGTTTGGTCCAAATTGCAGCATAATATTTTAATATTTGGCTTAGTTATGGTGGAAACATGAGCCGCTGTATATACTAGTTTACTGCAACCAGTGTACCCCACTACCAGTCGTAAAAGCCTGCGACAAGAGTTTCCTTCACAGATGTAAGTCTCAAAGCTGTTCTATATTTATTAGTGCCACTCCCCCAATAATTTGCCCAAGTTGCAGCATTATAGCCCAATATTTGGCTTGGTTAGGCCGCCAAAATGGCGCACTGCCTACATGGGTTTATTGCAGCCAGACCCCTCCATTGCAGGTTACAGAGCAATGTGACATGGGTTTAACTCCTCTGTACGTCTCAAAGCTGTTCCACCTTTATTGGTGTAATTCACTCAGTGTTTGGTCCAAATTGCAGCATAATATTTTAATATTTGGCTTAGTTATGGTGGAAACATGAGCCGCTGTATATACTAGTTTACTGCAACCAGTGTACCCCACTACCAGTCGTAAAAGCCTGCGACAAGAGTTTCCTTCACAGATGTAAGTCTCAAAGCTGTTCTATATTTATTAGTGCCACTCCCCCAATAATTTGCCCAAGTTGCAGCATTATAGCCCAATATTTGGCTTGGTTAGGCCGCCAAAATGGCGCACTGCCTACATGGGTTTATTGCAGCCAGACCCCTCCATTGCAGGTTACAGAGCAATGTGACATGGGTTTAACTCCTCTGTACGTCTCAAAGCTGTTCCACCTTTATTGGTGTAATTCACTCAGTGTTTGGTCCAAATTGCAGCATAATATTTTAATATTTGGCTTAGTTATGGTGGAAACATGAGCCGCTGTATATACTAGTTTACTGCAACCAGTGTACCCCACTACCAGTCGTAAAAGCCTGCGACAAGAGTTTCCTTCACAGATGTAAGTCTCAAAGCTGTTCTATATTTATTAGTGCCACTCCCCCAATAATTTGCCCAAGTTGCAGCATTATAGCCCAATATTTGGCTTGGTTAGGCCGCCAAAATGGCGCACTGCCTACATGGGTTTATTGCAGCCAGACCCCTCCATTGCAGGTTACAGAGCAATGTGACATGGGTTTAACTCCTCTGTACGTCTCAAAGCTGTTCCACCTTTATTGGTGTAATTCACTCAGTGTTTGGTCCAAATTGCAGCATAATATTTTAATATTTGGCTTAGTTATGGTGGAAACATGAGCCGCTGTATATACTAGTTTACTGCAACCAGTGTACCCCACTACCAGTCGTAAAAGCCTGCGACAAGAGTTTCCTTCACAGATGTAAGTCTCAAAGCTGTTCTATATTTATTAGTGCCACTCCCCCAATAATTTGCCCAAGTTGCAGCATTATAGCCCAATATTTGGCTTGGTTAGGCCGCCAAAATGGCACACTGCCTACATGGGTTTATTGCAGCCAGACCCCTCCATTGCAGGTTACAGAGCAATGTGACATGGGTTTAACTCCTCTGTACGTCTCAAAGCTGTTCCACCTTTATTGGTGTAATTCACTCAGTGTTTGGTCCAAATTGCAGCATAATATTTTAATATTTGGCTTAGTTATGGTGGAAACATGAGCCGCTGTATATACTAGTTTACTGCAACCAGTGTACCCCACTACCAGTCGTAAAAGCCTGCGACAAGAGTTTCCTTCACAGATGTAAGTCTCAAAGCTGTTCTATATTTATTAGTGCCACTCCCCCAATAATTTGCCCAAGTTGCAGCATTATAGCCCAATATTTGGCTTGGTTAGGCCGCCAAAATGGCGCACTGCCTACATGGGTTTATTGCAGCCAGACCCCTCCATTGCAGGTTACAGAGCAATGTGACATGGGTTTAACTCCTCTGTACGTCTCAAAGCTGTTCCACCTTTATTGGTGTAATTCACTCAGTGTTTGGTCCAAATTGCAGCATAATATTTTAATATTTGGCTTAGTTATGGTGGAAACATGAGCCGCTGTATATACTAGTTTACTGCAACCAGTGTACCCCACTACCAGTCGTAAAAGCCTGCGACAAGAGTTTCCTTCACAGATGTAAGTCTCAAAGCTGTTCTATATTTATTAGTGCCACTCCCCCAATAATTTGCCCAAGTTGCAGCATTATAGCCCAATATTTGGCTTGGTTAGGCCGCCAAAATGGCGCACTGCCTAC
Organism: Sabellastarte sp. h YS-2021; assembly: GCA_964017235.1. NCBI lineage: Eukaryota > Metazoa > Annelida > Polychaeta > Sabellida > Sabellidae > Sabellastarte > Sabellastarte sp. h YS-2021. The sequence continues at coordinate 38,792,638 of OZ024929.1, forward strand.
ATGGGTTTATTGCAGCCACACCCCTCCATTGCAGGTTACAGAGCAATGTGACATGGGTTTAACTCCTCTGTACGTCTCAAAGCTGTTCCACCTTTATTGGTGTAATTCACTCAGTGTTTGGTCCAAATTGCAGCATAATATTTTAATATTTGGCTTAGTTATGGTGGAAACATGACCCGCTGTATATACTAGTTTACTGCAACCAGTGTACCCCACTACCAGTCGTAAAAGCCTGCGACAAGAGTTTCCTTCACAGATGTAAGTCTCAAAGCTGTTCTATATTTATTAGTGCCACTCCCCCAATAATTTGCCCAAGTTGCAGCATTATAGCCCAATATTTGGCTTGGTTAGGCCGCCAAAATGGCACACTGCCTACATGGGTTTATTGCAGCCAGACCCCTCCATTGCAGGTTACAGAGCAATGTGACATGGGTTTAACTCCTCTGTACGTCTCAAAGCTGTTCCACCTTTATTGGTGTAATTCACTCAGTGTTTGGTCCAAATTGCAGCATAATATTTTAATATTTGGCTTAGTTATGGTGGAAACATGAGCCGCTGTATATACTAGTTTACTGCAACCAGTGTACCCCACTACCAGTCGTAAAAGCCTGCGACAAGAGTTTCCTTCACAGATGTAAGTCTCAAAGCTGTTCTATATTTATTAGTGCCACTCCCCCAATAATTTGCCCAAGTTGCAGCATTATAGCCCAATATTTGGCTTGGTTAGGCCGCCAAAATGGCGCACTGCCTACATGGGTTTATTGCAGCCAGACCCCTCCATTGCAGGTTACAGAGCAATGTGACATGGGTTTAACTCCTCTGTACGTCTCAAAGCTGTTCCACCTTTATTGGTGTAATTCACTCAGTGTTTGGTCCAAATTGCAGCATAATATTTTAATATTTGGCTTAGTTATGGTGGAAACATGAGCCGCTGTATATACTAGTTTACTGCAACCAGTGTACCCCACTACCAGTCGTAAAAGCCTGCGACAAGAGTTTCCTTCACAGATGTAAGTCTCAAAGCTGTTCTATATTTATTAGTGCCACTCCCCCAATAATTTGCCCAAGTTGCAGCATTATAGCCCAATATTTGGCTTGGTTAGGCCGCCAAAATGGCACACTGCCTACATGGGTTTATTGCAGCCAGACCCCTCCATTGCAGGTTACAGAGCAATGTGACATGGGTTTAACTCCTCTGTACGTCTCAAAGCTGTTCCACCTTTATTGGTGTAATTCACTCAGTGTTTGGTCCAAATTGCAGCATAATATTTTAATATTTGGCTTAGTTATGGTGGAAACATGAGCCGCTGTATATACTAGTTTACTGCAACCAGTGTACCCCACTACCAGTCGTAAAAGCCTGCGACAAGAGTTTCCTTCACAGATGTAAGTCTCAAAGCTGTTCTATATTTATTAGTGCCACTCCCCCAATAATTTGCCCAAGTTGCAGCATTATAGCCCAATATTTGGCTTGGTTAGGCCGCCAAAATGGCGCACTGCCTACATGGGTTTATTGCAGCCAGACCCCTCCATTGCAGGTTACAGAGCAATGTGACATGGGTTTAACTCCTCTGTACGTCTCAAAGCTGTTCCACCTTTATTGGTGTAATTCACTCAGTGTTTGGTCCAAATTGCAGCATAATATTTTAATATTTGGCTTAGTTATGGTGGAAACATGAGCCGCTGTATATACTAGTTTACTGCAACCAGTGTACCCCACTACCAGTCGTAAAAGCCTGCGACAAGAGTTTCCTTCACAGATGTAAGTCTCAAAGCTGTTCTATATTTATTAGTGCCACTCCCCCAATAATTTGCCCAAGTTGCAGCATTATAGCCCAATATTTGGCTTGGTTAGGCCGCCAAAATGGCGCACTGCCTACATGGGTTTATTGCAGCCAGACCCCTCCATTGCAGGTTACAGAGCAATGTGACATGGGTTTAACTCCTCTGTACGTCTCAAAGCTGTTCCACCTTTATTGGTGTAATTCACTCAGTGTTTGGTCCAAATTGCAGCATAATATTTTAATATTTGGCTTAGTTATGGTGGAAACATGAGCCGCTGTATATACTAGTTTACTGCAACCAGTGTACCCCACTAGCAGTCGTAAAAGCCTGCGACAAGAGTTTCCTTCACAGATGTAAGTCTCAAAGCTGTTCTATATTTATTAGTGCCACTCCCCCAATAATTTGCCCAAGTTGCAGCATTATAGCCCAATATTTGGCTTGGTTAGGCCGCCAAAATGGCGCACTGCCTACATGGGTTTATTGCAGCCAGACCCCTCCATTGCAGGTTACAGAGCAATGTGACATGGGTTTAACTCCTCTGTACGTCTCAAAGCTGTTCCACCTTTATTGGTGTAATTCACTCAGTGTTTGGTCCAAATTGCAGCATAATATTTTAATATTTGGCTTAGTTATGGTGGAAACATGACCCGCTGTATATACTAGTTTACTGCAACCAGTGTACCCCACTACCAGTCGTAAAAGCCTGCGACAAGAGTTTCCTTCACAGATGTAAGTCTCAAAGCTGTTCTATATTTATTAGTGCCACTCCCCCAATAATTTGCCCAAGTTGCAGCATTATAGCCCAATATTTGGCTTGGTTAGGCCGCCAAAATGGCGCACTGCCTACATGGGTTTATTGCAGCCAGACCCCTCCATTGCAGGTTACAGAGCAATGTGACATGGGTTTAACTCCTCTGTACGTCTCAAAGCTGTTCCACCTTTATTGGTGTAATTCACTCAGTGTTTGGTCCAAATTGCAGCATAATATTTTAATATTTGGCTTAGTTATGGTGGAAACATGAGCCGCTGTATATACTAGTTTACTGCAACCAGTGTACCCCACTAGCAGTCGTAAAAGCCTGCGACAAGAGTTTCCTTCACAGATGTAAGTCTCAAAGCTGTTCTATATTTATTAGTGCCACTCCCCCAATAATTTGCCCAAGTTGCAGCATTATAGCCCAATATTTGGCTTGGTTAGGCCGCCAAAATGGCGCACTGCCTACATGGGTTTATTGCAGCCAGACCCCTCCATTGCAGGTTACAGAGCAATGTGACATGGGTTTAACTCCTCTGTACGTCTCAAAGCTGTTCCACCTTTATTGGTGTAATTCACTCAGTGTTTGGTCCAAATTGCAGCATAATATTTTAATATTTGGCTTAGTTATGGTGGAAACATGACCCGCTGTATATACTAGTTTACTGCAACCAGTGTACCCCACTACCAGTCGTAAAAGCCTGCGACAAGAGTTTCCTTCACAGATGTAAGTCTCAAAGCTGTTCTATATTTATTAGTGCCACTCCCCCAATAATTTGCCCAAGTTGCAGCATTATAGCCCAATATTTGGCTTGGTTAGGCCGCCAAAATGGCGCACTGCCTACATGGGTTTATTGCAGCCAGACCCCTCCATTGCAGGTTACAGAGCAATGTGACATGGGTTTAACTCCTCTGTACGTCTCAAAGCTGTTCCACCTTTATTGGTGTAATTCACTCAGTGTTTGGTCCAAATTGCAGCATAATATTTTAATATTTGGCTTAGTTATGGTGGAAACATGAGCCGCTGTATATACTAGTTTACTGCAACCAGTGTACCCCACTAGCAGTCGTAAAAGCCTGCGACAAGAGTTTCCTTCACAGATGTAAGTCTCAAAGCTGTTCTATATTTATTAGTGCCACTCCCCCAATAATTTGCCCAAGTTGCAGCATTATAGCCCAATATTTGGCTTGGTTAGGCCGCCAAAATGGCACACTGCCTACATGGGTTTATTGCAGCCAGACCCCTCCATTGCAGGTTACAGAGCAATGTGACATGGGTTTAACTCCTCTGTACGTCTCAAAGCTGTTCCACCTTTATTGGTGTAATTCACTCAGTGTTTGGTCCAAATTGCAGCATAATATTTTAATATTTGGCTTAGTTATGGTGGAAACATGAGCCGCTGTATATACTAGTTTACTGCAACCAGTGTACCCCACTACCAGTCGTAAAAGCCTGCGACAAGAGTTTCCTTCACAGATGTAAGTCTCAAAGCTGTTCTATATTTATTAGTGCCACTCCCCCAATAATTTGCCCAAGTTGCAGCATTATAGCCCAATATTTGGCTTGGTTAGGCCGCCAAAATGGCGCACTGCCTACATGGGTTTATTGCAGCCAGACCCCTCCATTGCAGGTTACAGAGCAATGTGACATGGGTTTAACTCCTCTGTACGTCTCAAAGCTGTTCCACCTTTATTGGTGTAATTCACTCAGTGTTTGGTCCAAATTGCAGCATAATATTTTAATATTTGGCTTAGTTATGGTGGAAACATGAGCCGCTGTATATACTAGTTTACTGCAACCAGTGTACCCCACTACCAGTCGTAAAAGCCTGCGACAAGAGTTTCCTTCACAGATGTAAGTCTCAAAGCTGTTCTATATTTATTAGTGCCACTCCCCCAATAATTTGCCCAAGTTGCAGCATTATAGCCCAATATTTGGCTTGGTTAGGCCGCCAAAATGGCGCACTGCCTACATGGGTTTATTGCAGCCAGACCCCTCCATTGCAGGTTACAGAGCAATGTGACATGGGTTTAACTCCTCTGTACGTCTCAAAGCTGTTCCACCTTTATTGGTGTAATTCACTCAGTGTTTGGTCCAAATTGCAGCATAATATTTTAATATTTGGCTTAGTTATGGTGGAAACATGACCCGCTGTATATACTAGTTTACTGCAACCAGTGTACCCCACTACCAGTCGTAAAAGCCTGCGACAAGAGTTTCCTTCACAGATGTAAGTCTCAAAGCTGTTCTATATTTATTAGTGCCACTCCCCCAATAATTTGCCCAAGTTGCAGCATTATAGCCCAATATTTGGCTTGGTTAGGCCGCCAAAATGGCGCACTGCCTACATGGGTTTATTGCAGCCAGACCCCTCCATTGCAGGTTACAGAGCAATGTGACATGGGTTTAACTCCTCTGTACGTCTCAAAGCTGTTCCACCTTTATTGGTGTAATTCACTCAGTGTTTGGTCCAAATTGCAGCATAATATTTTAATATTTGGCTTAGTTATGGTGGAAACATGACCCGCTGTATATACTAGTTTACTGCAACCAGTGTACCCCACTACCAGTCGTAAAAGCCTGCGACAAGAGTTTCCTTCACAGATGTAAGTCTCAAAGCTGTTCTATATTTATTAGTGCCACTCCCCCAATAATTTGCCCAAGTTGCAGCATTATAGCCCAATATTTGGCTTGGTTAGGCCGCCAAAATGGCGCACTGCCTACATGGGTTTATTGCAGCCAGACCCCTCCATTGCAGGTTACAGAGCAATGTGACATGGGTTTAACTCCTCTGTACGTCTCAAAGCTGTTCCACCTTTATTGGTGTAATTCACTCAGTGTTTGGTCCAAATTGCAGCATAATATTTTAATATTTGGCTTAGTTATGGTGGAAACATGAGCCGCTGTATATACTAGTTTACTGCAACCAGTGTACCCCACTAGCAGTCGTAAAAGCCTGCGACAAGAGTTTCCTTCACAGATGTAAGTCTCAAAGCTGTTCTATATTTATTAGTGCCACTCCCCCAATAATTTGCCAAAGTTGCAGCATTATAGCCCAATATTTGGCTTGGTTAGGCCGCCAAAATGGCGCACTGCCTACATGGGTTTATTGCAGCCAGACCCCTCCATTGCAGGTTACAGAGCAATGTGACATGGGTTTAACTCCTCTGTACGTCTCAAAGCTGTTCCACCTTTATTGGTGTAATTCACTCAGTGTTTGGTCCAAATTGCAGCATAATATTTTAATATTTGGCTTAGTTATGGTGGAAACATGAGCCGCTGTATATACTAGTTTACTGCAACCAGTGTACCCCACTACCAGTCGTAAAAGCCTGCGACAAGAGTTTCCTTCACAGATGTAAGTCTCAAAGCTGTTCTATATTTATTAGTGCCACTCCCCCAATAATTTGCCCAAGTTGCAGCATTATAGCCCAATATTTGGCTTGGTTAGGCCGCCAAAATGGCACACTGCCTACATGGGTTTATTGCAGCCAGACCCCTCCATTGCAGGTTACAGAGCAATGTGACATGGGTTTAACTCCTCTGTACGTCTCAAAGCTGTTCCACCTTTATTGGTGTAATTCACTCAGTGTTTGGTCCAAATTGCAGCATAATATTTTAATATTTGGCTTAGTTATGGTGGAAACATGAGCCGCTGTATATACTAGTTTACTGCAACCAGTGTACCCCACTAGCAGTCGTAAAAGCCTGCGACAAGAGTTTCCTTCACAGATGTAAGTCTCAAAGCTGTTCTATATTTATTAGTGCCACTCCCCCAATAATTTGCCCAAGTTGCAGCATTATAGCCCAATATTTGGCTTGGTTAGGCCGCCAAAATGGCGCACTGCCTACATGGGTTTATTGCAGCCAGACCCCTCCATTGCAGGTTACAGAGCAATGTGACATGGGTTTAACTCCTCTGTACGTCTCAAAGCTGTTCCACCTTTATTGGTGTAATTCACTCAGTGTTTGGTCCAAATTGCAGCATAATATTTTAATATTTGGCTTAGTTATGGTGGAAACATGACCCGCTGTATATACTAGTTTACTGCAACCAGTGTACCCCACTACCAGTCGTAAAAGCCTGCGACAAGAGTTTCCTTCACAGATGTAAGTCTCAAAGCTGTTCTATATTTATTAGTGCCACTCCCCCAATAATTTGCCCAAGTTGCAGCATTATAGCCCAATATTTGGCTTGGTTAGGCCGCCAAAATGGCGCACTGCCTACATGGGTTTATTGCAGCCAGACCCCTCCATTGCAGGTTACAGAGCAATGTGACATGGGTTTAACTCCTCTGTACGTCTCAAAGCTGTTCCACCTTTATTGGTGTAATTCACTCAGTGTTTGGTCCAAATTGCAGCATAATATTTTAATATTTGGCTTAGTTATGGTGGAAACATGAGCCGCTGTATATACTAGTTTACTGCAACCAGTGTACCCCACTAGCAGTCGTAAAAGCCTGCGACAAGAGTTTCCTTCACAGATGTAAGTCTCAAAGCTGTTCTATATTTATTAGTGCCACTCCCCCAATAATTTGCCCAAGTTGCAGCATTATAGCCCAATATTTGGCTTGGTTAGGCCGCCAAAATGGCGCACTGCCTACATGGGTTTATTGCAGCCAGACCCCTCCATTGCAGGTTACAGAGCAATGTGACATGGGTTTAACTCCTCTGTACGTCTCAAAGCTGTTCCACCTTTATTGGTGTAATTCACTCAGTGTTTGGTCCAAATTGCAGCATAATATTTTAATATTTGGCTTAGTTATGGTGGAAACATGACCCGCTGTATATACTAGTTTACTGCAACCAGTGTACCCCACTACCAGTCGTAAAAGCCTGCGACAAGAGTTTCCTTCACAGATGTAAGTCTCAAAGCTGTTCTATATTTATTAGTGCCACTCCCCCAATAATTTGCCCAAGTTGCAGCATTATAGCCCAATATTTGGCTTGGTTAGGCCGCCAAAATGGCGCACTGCCTACATGGGTTTATTGCAGCCAGACCCCTCCATTGCAGGTTACAGAGCAATGTGACATGGGTTTAACTCCTCTGTACGTCTCAAAGCTGTTCCACCTTTATTGGTGTAATTCACTCAGTGTTTGGTCCAAATTGCAGCATAATATTTTAATATTTGGCTTAGTTATGGTGGAAACATGACCCGCTGTATATACTAGTTTACTGCAACCAGTGTACCCCACTACCAGTCGTAAAAGCCTGCGACAAGAGTTTCCTTCACAGATGTAAGTCTCAAAGCTGTTCTATATTTATTAGTGCCACTCCCCCAATAATTTGCCCAAGTTGCAGCATTATAGCCCAATATTTGGCTTGGTTAGGCCGCCAAAATGGCGCACTGCCTACATGGGTTTATTGCAGCCAGACCCCTCCATTGCAGGTTACAGAGCAATGTGACATGGGTTTAACTCCTCTGTACGTCTCAAAGCTGTTCCACCTTTATTGGTGTAATTCACTCAGTGTTTGGTCCAAATTGCAGAATAATATTTTAATATTTGGCTTAGTTATGGTGGAAACATGAGCCGCTGTATATACTAGTTTACTGCAACCAGTGTACCCCACTACCAGTCGTAAAAGCCTGCGACAAGAGTTTCCTTCACAGATGTAAGTCTCAAAGCTGTTCTATATTTATTAGTGCCACTCCCCCAATAATTTGCCCAAGTTGCAGCATTATAGCCCAATATTTGGCTTGGTTAGGCCGCCAAAATGGCGCACTGCCTACATGGGTTTATTGCAGCCAGACCCCTCCATTGCAGGTTACAGAGCAATGTGACATGGGTTTAACTCCTCTGTACGTCTCAAAGCTGTTCCACCTTTATTGGTGTAATTCACTCAGTGTTTGGTCCAAATTGCAGCATAATATTTTAATATTTGGCTTAGTTATGGTGGAAACATGAGCCGCTGTATATACTAGTTTACTGCAACCAGTGTACCCCACTACCAGTCGTAAAAGCCTGCGACAAGAGTTTCCTTCACAGATGTAAGTCTCAAAGCTGTTCTATATTTATTAGTGCCACTCCCCCAATAATTTGCCCAAGTTGCAGCATTATAGCCCAATATTTGGCTTGGTTAGGCCGCCAAAATGGCGCACTGCCTACATGGGTTTATTGCAGCCAGACCCCTCCATTGCAGGTTACAGAGCAATGTGACATGGGTTTAACTCCTCTGTACGTCTCAAAGCTGTTCCACCTTTATTGGTGTAATTCACTCAGTGTTTGGTCCAAATTGCAGCATAATATTTTAATATTTGGCTTAGTTATGGTGGAAACATGAGCCGCTGTATATACTAGTTTACTGCAACCAGTGTACCCCACTACCAGTCGTAAAAGCCTGCGACAAGAGTTTCCTTCACAGATGTAAGTCTCAAAGCTGTTCTATATTTATTAGTGCCACTCCCCCAATAATTTGCCCAAGTTGCAGCATTATAGCCCAATATTTGGCTTGGTTAGGCCGCCAAAATGGCGCACTGCCTACATGGGTTTATTGCAGCCAGACCCCTCCATTGCAGGTTACAGAGCAATGTGACATGGGTTTAACTCCTCTGTACGTCTCAAAGCTGTTCCACCTTTATTGGTGTAATTCACTCAGTGTTTGGTCCAAATTGCAGCATAATATTTTAATATTTGGCTTAGTTATGGTGGAAACATGACCCGCTGTATATACTAGTTTACTGCAACCAGTGTACCCCACTACCAGTCGTAAAAGCCTGCGACAAGAGTTTCCTTCACAGATGTAAGTCTCAAAGCTGTTCTATATTTATTAGTGCCACTCCCCCAATAATTTGCCCAAGTTGCAGCATTATAGCCCAATATTTGGCTTGGTTAGGCCGCCAAAATGGCGCACTGCCTACATGGGTTTATTGCAGCCAGACCCCTCCATTGCAGGTTACAGAGCAATGTGACATGGGTTTAACTCCTCTGTACGTCTCAAAGCTGTTCCACCTTTATTGGTGTAATTCACTCAGTGTTTGGTCCAAATTGCAGCATAATATTTTAATATTTGGCTTAGTTATGGTGGAAACATGAGCCGCTGTATATACTAGTTTACTGCAACCAGTGTACCCCACTACCAGTCGTAAAAGCCTGCGACAAGAGTTTCCTTCACAGATGTAAGTCTCAAAGCTGTTCTATATTTATTAGTGCCACTCCCCCAATAATTTGCCCAAGTTGCAGCATTATAGCCCAATATTTGGCTTGGTTAGGCCGCCAAAATGGCGCACTGCCTACATGGGTTTATTGCAGCCAGACCCCTCCATTGCAGGTTACAGAGCAATGTGACATGGGTTTAACTCCTCTGTACGTCTCAAAGCTGTTCCACCTTTATTGGTGTAATTCACTCAGTGTTTGGTCCAAATTGCAGCATAATATTTTAATATTTGGCTTAGTTATGGTGGAAACATGACCCGCTGTATATACTAGTTTACTGCAACCAGTGTACCCCACTACCAGTCGTAAAAGCCTGCGACAAGAGTTTCCTTCACAGATGTAAGTCTCAAAGCTGTTCTATATTTATTAGTGCCACTCCCCCAATAATTTGCCCAAGTTGCAGCATTATAGCCCAATATTTGGCTTGGTTAGGCCGCCAAAATGGCGCACTGCCTACATGGGTTTATTGCAGCCAGACCCCTCCATTGCAGGTTACAGAGCAATGTGACATGGGTTTAACTCCTCTGTACGTCTCAAAGCTGTTCCACCTTTATTGGTGTAATTCACTCAGTGTTTGGTCCAAATTGCAGCATAATATTTTAATATTTGGCTTAGTTATGGTGGAAACATGACCCGCTGTATATACTAGTTTACTGCAACCAGTGTACCCCACTACCAGTCGTAAAAGCCTGCGACAAGAGTTTCCTTCACAGATGTAAGTCTCAAAGCTGTTCTATATTTATTAGTGCCACTCCCCCAATAATTTGCCCAAGTTGCAGCATTATAGCCCAATATTTGGCTTGGTTAGGCCGCCAAAATGGCGCACTGCCTACATGGGTTTATTGCAGCCAGACCCCTCCATTGCAGGTTACAGAGCAATGTGACATGGGTTTAACTCCTCTGTACGTCTCAAAGCTGTTCCACCTTTATTGGTGTAATTCACTCAGTGTTTGGTCCAAATTGCAGAATAATATTTTAATATTTGGCTTAGTTATGGTGGAAACATGAGCCGCTGTATATACTAGTTTACTGCAACCAGTGTACCCCACTAGCAGTCGTAAAAGCCTGCGACAAGAGTTTCCTTCACAGATGTAAGTCTCAAAGCTGTTCTATATTTATTAGTGCCACTCCCCCAATAATTTGCCCAAGTTGCAGCATTATAGCCCAATATTTGGCTTGGTTAGGCCGCCAAAATGGCGCACTGCCTACATGGGTTTATTGCAGCCAGACCCCTCCATTGCAGGTTACAGAGCAATGTGACATGGGTTTAACTCCTCTGTACGTCTCAAAGCTGTTCCACCTTTATTGGTGTAATTCACTCAGTGTTTGGTCCAAATTGCAGCATAATATTTTAATATTTGGCTTAGTTATGGTGGAAACATGAGCCGCTGTATATACTAGTTTACTGCAACCAGTGTACCCCACTACCAGTCGTAAAAGCCTGCGACAAGAGTTTCCTTCACAGATGTAAGTCTCAAAGCTGTTCTATATTTATTAGTGCCACTCCCCCAATAATTTGCCCAAGTTGCAGCATTATAGCCCAATATTTGGCTTGGTTAGGCCGCCAAAATGGCGCACTGCCTACATGGGTTTATTGCAGCCAGACCCCTCCATTGCAGGTTACAGAGCAATGTGACATGGGTTTAACTCCTCTGTACGTCTCAAAGCTGTTCCACCTTTATTGGTGTAATTCACTCAGTGTTTGGTCCAAATTGCAGCATAATATTTTAATATTTGGCTTAGTTATGGTGGAAACATGAGCCGCTGTATATACTAGTTTACTGCAACCAGTGTACCCCACTACCAGTCGTAAAAGCCTGCGACAAGAGTTTCCTTCACAGATGTAAGTCTCAAAGCTGTTCTATATTTATTAGTGCCACTCCCCCAATAATTTGCCCAAGTTGCAGCATTATAGCCCAATATTTGGCTTGGTTAGGCCGCCAAAATGGCACACTGCCTACATGGGTTTATTGCAGCCAGACCCCTCCATTGCAGGTTACAGAGCAATGTGACATGGGTTTAACTCCTCTGTACGTCTCAAAGCTGTTCCACCTTTATTGGTGTAATTCACTCAGTGTTTGGTCCAAATTGCAGCATAATATTTTAATATTTGGCTTAGTTATGGTGGAAACATGAGCCGCTGTATATACTAGTTTACTGCAACCAGTGTACCCCACTAGCAGTCGTAAAAGCCTGCGACAAGAGTTTCCTTCACAGATGTAAGTCTCAAAGCTGTTCTATATTTATTAGTGCCACTCCCCCAATAATTTGCCCAAGTTGCAGCATTATAGCCCAATATTTGGCTTGGTTAGGCCGCCAAAATGGCGCACTGCCTACATGGGTTTATTGCAGCCAGACCCCTCCATTGCAGGTTACAGAGCAATGTGACATGGGTTTAACTCCTCTGTACGTCTCAAAGCTGTTCCACCTTTATTGGTGTAATTCACTCAGTGTTTGGTCCAAATTGCAGCATAATATTTTAATATTTGGCTTAGTTATGGTGGAAACATGAGCCGCTGTATATACTAGTTTACTGCAACCAGTGTACCCCACTAGCAGTCGTAAAAGCCTGCGACAAGAGTTTCCTTCACAGATGTAAGTCTCAAAGCTGTTCTATATTTATTAGTGCCACTCCCCCAATAATTTGCCCAAGTTGCAGCATTATAGCCCAATATTTGGCTTGGTTAGGCCGCCAAAATGGCGCACTGCCTACATGGGTTTATTGCAGCCAGACCCCTCCATTGCAGGTTACAGAGCAATGTGACATGGGTTTAACTCCTCTGTACGTCTCAAAGCTGTTCCACCTTTATTGGTGTAATTCACTCAGTGTTTGGTCCAAATTGCAGCATAATATTTTAATATTTGGCTTAGTTATGGTGGAAACATGACCCGCTGTATATACTAGTTTACTGCAACCAGTGTACCCCACTACCAGTCGTAAAAGCCTGCGACAAGAGTTTCCTTCACAGATGTAAGTCTCAAAGCTGTTCTATATTTATTAGTGCCACTCCCCCAATAATTTGCCCAAGTTGCAGCATTATAGCCCAATATTTGGCTTGGTTAGGCCGCCAAAATGGCACACTGCCTACATGGGTTTATTGCAGCCAGACCCCTCCATTGCAGGTTACAGAGCAATGTGACATGGGTTTAAGTCCTCTGTACGTCTCAAAGCTGTTCCACCTTTATTGGTGTAATTCACTCAGTGTTTGGTCCAAATTGCAGCATAATATTTTAATATTTGGCTTAGTTATGGTGGAAACATGAGCCGCTGTATATACTAGTTTACTGCAACCAGTGTACCCCACTAGCAGTCGTAAAAGCCTGCGACAAGAGTTTCCTTCACAGATGTAAGTCTCAAAGCTGTTCTATATTTATTAGTGCCACTCCCCCAATAATTTGCCCAAGTTGCAGCATTATAGCCCAATATTTGGCTTGGTTAGGCCGCCAAAATGGCGCACTGCCTACATGGGTTTATTGCAGCCAGACCCCTCCATTGCAGGTTACAGAGCAATGTGACATGGGTTTAACTCCTCTGTACGTCTCAAAGCTGTTCCACCTTTATTGGTGTAATTCACTCAGTGTTTGGTCCAAATTGCAGCATAATATTTTAATATTTGGCTTAGTTATGGTGGAAACATGACCCGCTGTATATACTAGTTTACTGCAACCAGTGTACCCCACTAGCAGTCGTAAAAGCCTGCGACAAGAGTTTCCTTCACAGATGTAAGTCTCAAAGCTGTTCTATATTTATTAGTGCCACTCCCCCAATAATTTGCCCAAGTTGCAGCATTATAGCCCAATATTTGGCTTGGTTAGGCCGCCAAAATGGCGCACTGCCTACATGGGTTTATTGCAGCCAGACCCCTCCATTGCAGGTTACAGAGCAATGTGACATGGGTTTAACTCCTCTGTACGTCTCAAAGCTGTTCCACCTTTATTGGTGTAATTCACTCAGTGTTTGGTCCAAATTGCAGCATAATATTTTAATATTTGGCTTAGTTATGGTGGAAACATGACCCGCTGTATATACTAGTTTACTGCAACCAGTGTACCCCACTACCAGTCGTAAAAGCCTGCGACAAGAGTTTCCTTCACAGATGTAAGTCTCAAAGCTGTTCTATATTTATTAGTGCCACTCCCCCAATAATTTGCCCAAGTTGCAGCATTATAGCCCAATATTTGGCTTGGTTAGGCCGCCAAAATGGCACACTGCCTACATGGGTTTATTGCAGCCAGACCCCTCCATTGCAGGTTACAGAGCAATGTGACATGGGTTTAACTCCTCTGTACGTCTCAAAGCTGTTCCACCTTTATTGGTGTAATTCACTCAGTGTTTGGTCCAAATTGCAGCATAATATTTTAATATTTGGCTTAGTTATGGTGGAAACATGAGCCGCTGTATATACTAGTTTACTGCAACCAGTGTACCCCACTAGCAGTCGTAAAAGCCTGCGACAAGAGTTTCCTTCACAGATGTAAGTCTCAAAGCTGTTCTATATTTATTAGTGCCACTCCCCCAATAATTTGCCCAAGTTGCAGCATTATAGCCCAATATTTGGCTTGGTTAGGCCGCCAAAATGGCGCACTGCCTACATGGGTTTATTGCAGCCAGACCCCTCCATTGCAGGTTACAGAGCAATGTGACATGGGTTTAACTCCTCTGTACGTCTCAAAGCTGTTCCACCTTTATTGGTGTAATTCACTCAGTGTTTGGTCCAAATTGCAGCATAATATTTTAATATTTGGCTTAGTTATGGTGGAAACATGACCCGCTGTATATACTAGTTTACTGCAACCAGTGTACCCCACTACCAGTCGTAAAAGCCTGCGACAAGAGTTTCCTTCACAGATGTAAGTCTCAAAGCTGTTCTATATTTATTAGTGCCACTCCCCCAATAATTTGCCCAAGTTGCAGCATTATAGCCCAATATTTGGCTTGGTTAGGCCGCCAAAATGGCACACTGCCTACATGGGTTTATTGCAGCCAGACCCCTCCATTGCAGGTTACAGAGCAATGTGACATGGGTTTAACTCCTCTGTACGTCTCAAAGCTGTTCCACCTTTATTGGTGTAATTCACTCAGTGTTTGGTCCAAATTGCAGCATAATATTTTAATATTTGGCTTAGTTATGGTGGAAACATGAGCCGCTGTATATACTAGTTTACTGCAACCAGTGTACCCCACTAGCAGTCGTAAAAGCCTGCGACAAGAGTTTCCTTCACAGATGTAAGTCTCAAAGCTGTTCTATATTTATTAGTGCCACTCCCCCAATAATTTGCCCAAGTTGCAGCATTATAGCCCAATATTTGGCTTGGTTAGGCCGCCAAAATGGCGCACTGCCTACATGGGTTTATTGCAGCCAGACCCCTCCATTGCAGGTTACAGAGCAATGTGACATGGGTTTAACTCCTCTGTACGTCTCAAAGCTGTTCCACCTTTATTGGTGTAATTCACTCAGTGTTTGGTCCAAATTGCAGCATAATATTTTAATATTTGGCTTAGTTATGGTGGAAACATGAGCCGCTGTATATACTAGTTTACTGCAACCAGTGTACCCCACTACCAGTCGTAAAAGCCTGCGACAAGAGTTTCCTTCACAGATGTAAGTCTCAAAGCTGTTCTATATTTATTAGTGCCACTCCCCCAATAATTTGCCCAAGTTGCAGCATTATAGCCCAATATTTGGCTTGGTTAGGCCGCCAAAATGGCGCACTGCCTACATGGGTTTATTGCAGCCAGACCCCTCCATTGCAGGTTACAGAGCAATGTGACATGGGTTTAACTCCTCTGTACGTCTCAAAGCTGTTCCACCTTTATTGGTGTAATTCACTCAGTGTTTGGTCCAAATTGCAGCATAATATTTTAATATTTGGCTTAGTTATGGTGGAAACATGAGCCGCTGTATATACTAGTTTACTGCAACCAGTGTACCCCACTACCAGTCGTAAAAGCCTGCGACAAGAGTTTCCTTCACAGATGTAAGTCTCAAAGCTGTTCTATATTTATTAGTGCCACTCCCCCAATAATTTGCCCAAGTTGCAGCATTATAGCCCAATATTTGGCTTGGTTAGGCCGCCAAAATGGCGCACTGCCTACATGGGTTTATTGCAGCCAGACCCCTCCATTGCAGGTTACAGAGCAATGTGACATGGGTTTAACTCCTCTGTACGTCTCAAAGCTGTTCCACCTTTATTGGTGTAATTCACTCAGTGTTTGGTCCAAATTGCAGCATAATATTTTAATATTTGGCTTAGTTATGGTGGAAACATGACCCGCTGTATATACTAGTTTACTGCAACCAGTGTACCCCACTACCAGTCGTAAAAGCCTGCGACAAGAGTTTCCTTCACAGATGTAAGTCTCAAAGCTGTTCTATATTTATTAGTGCCACTCCCCCAATAATTTGCCCAAGTTGCAGCATTATAGCCCAATATTTGGCTTGGTTAGGCCGCCAAAATGGCACACTGCCTACATGGGTTTATTGCAGCCAGACCCCTCCATTGCAGGTTACAGAGCAATGTGACATGGGTTTAACTCCTCTGTACGTCTCAAAGCTGTTCCACCTTTATTGGTGTAATTCACTCAGTGTTTGGTCCAAATTGCAACATAATATTTTAATATTTGGCTTAGTTATGGTGGAAACATGAGCCGCTGTATATACTAGTTTACTGCAACCAGTGTACCCCACTAGCAGTCGTAAAAGCCTGCGACAAGAGTTTCCTTCACAGATGTAAGTCTCAAAGCTGTTCTATATTTATTAGTGCCACTCCCCCAATAATTTGCCCAAGTTGCAGCATTATAGCCCAATATTTGGCTTGGTTAGGCCGCCAAAATGGCGCACTGCCTACATGGGTTTATTGCAGCCAGACCCCTCCATTGCAGGTTACAGAGCAATGTGACATGGGTTTAACTCCTCTGTACGTCTCAAAGCTGTTCCACCTTTATTGGTGTAATTCACTCAGTGTTTGGTCCAAATTGCAGCATAATATTTTAATATTTGGCTTAGTTATGGTGGAAACATGACCCGCTGTATATACTAGTTTACTGCAACCAGTGTACCCCACTACCAGTCGTAAAAGCCTGCGACAAGAGTTTCCTTCACAGATGTAAGTCTCAAAGCTGTTCTATATTTATTAGTGCCACTCCCCCAATAATTTGCCCAAGTTGCAGCATTATAGCCCAATATTTGGCTTGGTTAGGCCGCCAAAATGGCACACTGCCTACATGGGTTTATTGCAGCCAGACCCCTCCATTGCAGGTTACAGAGCAATGTGACATGGGTTTAACTCCTCTGTACGTCTCAAAGCTGTTCCACCTTTATTGGTGTAATTCACTCAGTGTTTGGTCCAAATTGCAGCATAATATTTTAATATTTGGCTTAGTTATGGTGGAAACATGAGCCGCTGTATATACTAGTTTACTGCAACCAGTGTACCCCACTAGCAGTCGTAAAAGCCTGCGACAAGAGTTTCCTTCACAGATGTAAGTCTCAAAGCTGTTCTATATTTATTAGTGCCACTCCCCCAATAATTTGCCCAAGTTGCAGCATTATAGCCCAATATTTGGCTTGGTTAGGCCGCCAAAATGGCGCACTGCCTACATGGGTTTATTGCAGCCAGACCCCTCCATTGCAGGTTACAGAGCAATGTGACATGGGTTTAACTCCTCTGTACGTCTCAAAGCTGTTCCACCTTTATTGGTGTAATTCACTCAGTGTTTGGTCCAAATTGCAGCATAATATTTTAATATTTGGCTTAGTTATGGTGGAAACATGAGCCGCTGTATATACTAGTTTACTGCAACCAGTGTACCCCACTACCAGTCGTAAAAGCCTGCGACAAGAGTTTCCTTCACAGATGTAAGTCTCAAAGCTGTTCTATATTTATTAGTGCCACTCCCCCAATAATTTGCCCAAGTTGCAGCATTATAGCCCAATATTTGGCTTGGTTAGGCCGCCAAAATGGCGCACTGCCTACATGGGTTTATTGCAGCCAGACCCCTCCATTGCAGGTTACAGAGCAATGTGACATGGGTTTAACTCCTCTGTACGTCTCAAAGCTGTTCCACCTTTATTGGTGTAATTCACTCAGTGTTTGGTCCAAATTGCAGCATAATATTTTAATATTTGGCTTAGTTATGGTGGAAACATGAGCCGCTGTATATACTAGTTTACTGCAACCAGTGTACCCCACTACCAGTCGTAAAAGCCTGCGACAAGAGTTTCCTTCACAGATGTAAGTCTCAAAGCTGTTCTATATTTATTAGTGCCACTCCCCCAATAATTTGCCCAAGTTGCAGCATTATAGCCCAATATTTGGCTTGGTTAGGCCGCCAAAATGGCGCACTGCCTACATGGGTTTATTGCAGCCAGACCCCTCCATTGCAGGTTACAGAGCAATGTGACATGGGTTTAACTCCTCTGTACGTCTCAAAGCTGTTCCACCTTTATTGGTGTAATTCACTCAGTGTTTGGTCCAAATTGCAGCATAATATTTTAATATTTGGCTTAGTTATGGTGGAAACATGACCCGCTGTATATACTAGTTTACTGCAACCAGTGTACCCCACTACCAGTCGTAAAAGCCTGCGACAAGAGTTTCCTTCACAGATGTAAGTCTCAAAGCTGTTCTATATTTATTAGTGCCACTCCCCCAATAATTTGCCCAAGTTGCAGCATTATAGCCCAATATTTGGCTTGGTTAGGCCGCCAAAATGGCACACTGCCTACATGGGTTTATTGCAGCCAGACCCCTCCATTGCAGGTTACAGAGCAATGTGACATGGGTTTAACTCCTCTGTACGTCTCAAAGCTGTTCCACCTTTATTGGTGTAATTCACTCAGTGTTTGGTCCAAATTGCAACATAATATTTTAATATTTGGCTTAGTTATGGTGGAAACATGAGCCGCTGTATATACTAGTTTACTGCAACCAGTGTACCCCACTACCAGTCGTAAAAGCCTGCGACAAGAGTTTCCTTCACAGATGTAAGTCTCAAAGCTGTTCTATATTTATTAGTGCCACTCTCCCAATAATTTGCCCAAGTTGCAGCATTATAGCCCAATATTTGGCTTGGTTAGGCCGCCAAAATGGCACACTGCCTACATGGGTTTATTGCAGCCAGACCCCTCCATTGCAGGTTACAGAGCAATGTGACATGGGTTTAACTCCTCTGTACGTCTCAAAGCTGTTCCACCTTTATTGGTGTAATTCACTCAGTGTTTGGTCCAAATTGCAGCATAATATTTTAATATTTGGCTTAGTTATGGTGGAAACATGAGCCGCTGTATATACTAGTTTACTGCAACCAGTGTACCCCACTACCAGTCGTAAAAGCCTGCGACAAGAGTTTCCTTCACAGATGTAAGTCTCAAAGCTGTTCTATATTTATTAGTGCCACTCCCCCAATAATTTGCCCAAGTTGCAGCATTATAGCCCAATATTTGGCTTGGTTAGGCCGCCAAAATGGCACACTGCCTACATGGGTTTATTGCAGCCAGACCCCTCCATTGCAGGTTACAGAGCAATGTGACATGGGTTTAACTCCTCTGTACGTCTCAAAGCTGTTCCACCTTTATTGGTGTAATTCACTCAGTGTTTGGTCCAAATTGCAGCATAATATTTTAATATTTGGCTTAGTTATGGTGGAAACATGAGCCGCTGTATATACTTGTTTACTGCAACCAGTGTACCCCACTAGCAGTCGTAAAAGCCTGCGACAAGAGTTTCCTTCACAGATGTAAGTCTCAAAGCTGTTCTATATTTATTAGTGCCACTCCCCCAATAATTTGCCCAAGTTGCAGCATTATAGCCCAATATTTGGCTTGGTTAGGCCGCCAAAATGGCGCACTGCCTACATGGGTTTATTGCAGCCAGACCCCTCCATTGCAGGTTACAGAGCAATGTGACATGGGTTTAACTCCTCTGTACGTCTCAAAGCTGTTCCACCTTTATTGGTGTAATTCACTCAGTGTTTGGTCCAAATTGCAGCATAATATTTTAATATTTGGCTTAGTTATGGTGGAAACATGACCCGCTGTATATACTAGTTTACTGCAACCAGTGTACCCCACTACCAGTCGTAAAAGCCTGCGACAAGAGTTTCCTTCACAGATGTAAGTCTCAAAGCTGTTCTATATTTATTAGTGCCACTCCCCCAATAATTTGCCCAAGTTGCAGCATTATAGCCCAATATTTGGCTTGGTTAGGCCGCCAAAATGGCGCACTGCCTACATGGGTTTATTGCAGCCAGACCCCTCCATTGCAGGTTACAGAGCAATGTGACATGGGTTTAACTCCTCTGTACGTCTCAAAGCTGTTCCACCTTTATTGGTGTAATTCACTCAGTGTTTGGTCCAAATTGCAGCATAATATTTTAATATTTGGCTTAGTTATGGTGGAAACATGAGCCGCTGTATATACTAGTTTACTGCAACCAGTGTACCCCACTACCAGTCGTAAAAGCCTGCGACAAGAGTTTCCTTCACAGATGTAAGTCTCAAAGCTGTTCTATATTTATTAGTGCCACTCCCCCAATAATTTGCCCAAGTTGCAGCATTATAGCCCAATATTTGGCTTGGTTAGGCCGCCAAAATGGCGCACTGCCTACATGGGTTTATTGCAGCCAGACCCCTCCATTGCAGGTTACAGAGCAATGTGACATGGGTTTAACTCCTCTGTACGTCTCAAAGCTGTTCCACCTTTATTGGTGTAATTCACTCAGTGTTTGGTCCAAATTGCAGCATAATATTTTAATATTTGGCTTAGTTATGGTGGAAACATGACCCGCTGTATATACTAGTTTACTGCAACCAGTGTACCCCACTACCAGTCGTAAAAGCCTGCGACAAGAGTTTCCTTCACAGATGTAAGTCTCAAAGCTGTTCTATATTTATTAGTGCCACTCCCCCAATAATTTGCCCAAGTTGCAGCATTATAGCCCAATATTTGGCTTGGTTAGGCCGCCAAAATGGCACACTGCCTACATGGGTTTATTGCAGCCAGACCCCTCCATTGCAGGTTACAGAGCAATGTGACATGGGTTTAACTCCTCTGTACGTCTCAAAGCTGTTCCACCTTTATTGGTGTAATTCACTCAGTGTTTGGTCCAAATTGCAGCATAATATTTTAATATTTGGCTTAGTTATGGTGGAAACATGAGCCGCTGTATATACTAGTTTACTGCAACCAGTGTACCCCACTACCAGTCGTAAAAGCCTGCGACAAGAGTTTCCTTCACAGATGTAAGTCTCAAAGCTGTTCTATATTTATTAGTGCCACTCTCCCAATAATTTGCCCAAGTTGCAGCATTATAGCCCAATATTTGGCTTGGTTAGGCCGCCAAAATGGCACACTGCCTACATGGGTTTATTGCAGCCAGACCCCTCCATTGCAGGTTACAGAGCAATGTGACATGGGTTTAACTCCTCTGTACGTCTCAAAGCTGTTCCACCTTTATTGGTGTAATTCACTCAGTGTTTGGTCCAAATTGCAGCATAATATTTTAATATTTGGCTTAGTTATGGTGGAATCATGAGCCGCTGTATATACTAGTTTACTGCAACCAGTGTACCCCACTACCAGTCGTAAAAGCCTGCGACAAGAGTTTCCTTCACAGATGTAAGTCTAAAAGCTGTTCTATATTTATTAGTGCCACTCCCCCAATAATTTGCCCAAGTTGCAGCATTATAGCCCAATATTTGGCTTGGTTAGGCCGCCAAAATGGCGCACTGCCTACATGGGTTTATTGCAGCCAGACCCCTCCATTGCAGGTTACAGAGCAATGTGACATGGGTTTAACTCCTCTGTACGTCTCAAAGCTGTTCCACCTTTATTGGTGTAATTCACTCAGTGTTTGGTCCAAATTGCAGCATAATATTTTAATATTTGGCTTAGTTATGGTGGAAACATGACCCGCTGTATATACTAGTTTACTGCAACCAGTGTACCCCACTACCAGTCGTAAAAGCCTGCGACAAGAGTTTCCTTCACAGATGTAAGTCTCAAAGCTGTTCTATATTCATTAGTGCCACTCCCCCAATAATTTGCCCAAGTTGCAGCATTATAGCCTAATATTTGGCTTGGTTAGGCCGCCAAAATGGCACACTGCCTACATGGGTTTATTGCAGCCAGACCCCTCCATTGCAGGTTACAGAGCAATGTGACATGGGTTTAACTCCTCTGTACGTCTCAAAGCTGTTCCACCTTTATTGGTGTAATTCACTCAGTGTTTGGTCCAAATTGCAGCATAATATTTTAATATTTGGCTTAGTTATGGTGGAAACATGACCCGCTGTATATACTAGTTTACTGCAACCAGTGTACCCCACTACCAGTCGTAAAAGCCTGCGACAAGAGTTTTCTTCACAGATGTAAGTCTCAAAGCTGTTCTATATTTATTAGTGCCACTCCCCCAATAATTTGCCCAAGTTGCAGCATTATAGCCCGATATTTGGCTTGGTTAGGCCGCCAAAATGGCGCACTGCCTACATGGGTTTATTGCAGCCAGACCCCTCCATTGCAGGTTACAGAGCAATGTGACATGGGTTTAACTCCTCTGTACGTCTCAAAGCTGTTCCACCTTTATTGGTGTAATTCACTCAGTGTTTGGTCCAAATTGCAGCATAATATTTTAATATTTGGCTTAGTTATGGTGGAAACATGAGCCGCTGTATATACTAGTTTACTGCAACCAGTGTACCCCACTACCAGTCGTAAAAGCCTGCGACAAGAGTTTCCTTCACAGATGTAAGTCTCAAAGCTGTTCTATATTTATTAGTGCCACTCCCCCAATAATTTGCCCAAGTTGCAGCATTATAGCCCAATATTTGGCTTGGTTAGGCCGCCAAAATGGCGCACTGCCTACATGGGTTTATTGCAGCCAGACCCCTCCATTGCAGGTTACAGAGCAATGTGACATGGGTTTAACTCCTCTGTACGTCTCAAAGCTGTTCCACCTTTATTGGTGTAATTCACTCAGTGTTTGGTCCAAATTGCAGCATAATATTTTAATATTTGGCTTAGTTATGGTGGAAACATGACCCGCTGTATATACTAGTTTACTGCAACCAGTGTACCCCACTACCAGTCGTAAAAGCCTGCGACAAGAGTTTCCTTCACAGATGTAAGTCTCAAAGCTGTTCTATATTCATTAGTGCCACTCCCCCAATAATTTGCCCAAGTTGCAGCATTATAGCCCAATATTTGGCTTGGTTAGGCCGCCAAAATGGCACACTGCCTACATGGGTTTATTGCAGCCAGACCCCTCCATTGCAGGTTACAGAGCAATGTGACATGGGTTTAACTCCTCTGTACGTCTCAAAGCTGTTCCACCTTTATTGGTGTAATTCACTCAGTGTTTGGTCCAAATTGCAGCATAATATTTTAATATTTGGCTTAGTTATGGTGGAATCATGAGCCGCTGTATATACTAGTTTACTGCAACCAGTGTACCCCACTACCAGTCGTAAAAGCCTGCGACAAGAGTTTCCTTCACAGATGTAAGTCTCAAAGCTGTTCTATATTTATTAGTGCCACTCCCCCAATAATTTGCCCAAGTTGCAGCATTATAGCCCAATATTTGGCTTGGTTAGGCCGCCAAAATGGCGCACTGCCCACATGGGTTTATTGCAGCCAGACCCCTCCATTGCAGGTTACAGAGCAATGTGACATGGGTTTAACTCCTCTGTACGTCTCAAAGCTGTTCCACCTTTATTGGTGTAATTCACTCAGTGTTTGGTCCAAATTGCAGCATAATATTTTAATATTTGGCTTAGTTATGGTGGAAACATGACCCGCTGTATATACTAGTTTACTGCAACCAGTGTACCCCACTACCAGTCGTAAAAGCCTGCGACAAGAGTTTCCTTCACAGATGTAAGTCTCAAAGCTGTTCTATATTTATTAGTGCCACTCCCCCAATAATTTGCCCAAGTTGCAGCATTATAGCCCAATATTTGGCTTGGTTAGGCCGCCAAAATGGCACACTGCCTACATGGGTTTATTGCAGCCAGACCCCTCCATTGCAGGTTACAGAGCAATGTGACATGGGTTTAACTCCTCTGTACGTCTCAAAGCTGTTCCACCTTTATTGGTGTAATTCACTCAGTGTTTGGTCCAAATTGCAGCATAATATTTTAATATTTGGCTTAGTTATGGTGGAAACATGACCCGCTGTATATACTAGTTTACTGCAACCAGTGTACCCCACTACCAGTCGTAAAAGCCTGCAACAAGAGTTTCCTTCACAGATGTAAGTCTCAAAGCTGTTCTATATTTATTAGTGCCACTCCCCCAATAATTTGCCCAAGTTGCAGCATTATAGCCCAATATTTGGCTTGGTTAGGCCGCCAAAATGGCGCACTGCCTACATGGGTTTATTGCAGCCAGACCCCTCCATTGCAGGTTACAGAG
This sequence comes from Sabellastarte sp. h YS-2021, assembly GCA_964017235.1. Classification (NCBI taxonomy): domain Eukaryota; kingdom Metazoa; phylum Annelida; class Polychaeta; order Sabellida; family Sabellidae; genus Sabellastarte; species Sabellastarte sp. h YS-2021. Next base: position 38,816,745 of record OZ024929.1, read on the forward strand.
CAATGTGACATGGGTTTAACTCCTCTGTACGTCTCAAAGCTGTTCCACCTTTATTGGTGTAATTCACTCAGTGTTTGGTCCAAATTGCAGCATAATATTTTAATATTTGGCTTAGTTATGGTGGAAACATGAGCCGCTGTATATACTAGTTTACTGCAACCAGTGTACCCCACTACCAGTCGTAAAAGCCTGCGACAAGAGTTTCCTTCACAGATGTAAGTCTCAAAGCTGTTCTATATTTATTAGTGCCACTCCCCCAATAATTTGCCAAAGTTGCAGCATTATAGCCCAATATTTGGCTTGGTTAGGCCGCCAAAATGGCGCACTGCCTACATGGGTTTATTGCAGCCAGACCCCTCCATTGCAGGTTACAGAGCAATGTGACATGGGTTTAACTCCTCTGTACGTCTCAAAGCTGTTCCACCTTTATTGGTGTAATTCACTCAGTGTTTGGTCCAAATTGCAGCATAATATTTTAATATTTGGCTTAGTTATGGTGGAAACATGAGCCGCTGTATATACTAGTTTACTGCAACCAGTGTACCCCACTACCAGTCGTAAAAGCCTGCGACAAGAGTTTCCTTCACAGATGTAAGTCTCAAAGCTGTTCTATATTTATTAGTGCCACTCCCCCAATAATTTGCCAAAGTTGCAGCATTATAGCCCAATATTTGGCTTGGTTAGGCCGCCAAAATGGCGCACTGCCTACATGGGTTTATTGCAGCCAGACCCCTCCATTGCAGGTTACAGAGCAATGTGACATGGGTTTAACTCCTCTGTACGTCTCAAAGCTGTTCCACCTTTATTGGTGTAATTCACTCAGTGTTTGGTCCAAATTGCAGCATAATATTTTAATATTTGGCTTAGTTATGGTGGAAACATGACCCGCTGTATATACTAGTTTACTGCAACCAGTGTACCCCACTACCAGTCGTAAAAGCCTGCGACAAGAGTTTCCTTCACAGATGTAAGTCTCAAAGCTGTTCTATATTTATTACTGCCACTCCCCCAATAATTTGCCCAAGTTGCAGCATTATAGCCCAATATTTGGCTTGGTTAGGCCGCCAAAATGGCACACTGCCTACATGGGTTTATTGCAGCCAGACCCCTCCATTGCAGGTTACAGAGCAATGTGACATGGGTTTAACTCCTCTGTACGTCTCAAAGCTGTTCCACCTTTATTGGTGTAATTCACTCAGTGTTTGGTCCAAATTGCAGCATAATATTTTAATATTTGGCTTAGTTATGGTGGAAACATGACCCGCTGTATATACTAGTTTACTGCAACCAGTGTACCCCACTACCAGTCGTAAAAGCCTGCGACAAGAGTTTCCTTCACAGATGTAAGTCTCAAAGCTGTTCTATATTTATTAGTGCCACTCCCCCAATAATTTGCCCAAGTTGCAGCATTATAGCCCAATATTTGGCTTGGTTAGGCCGCCAAAATGGCACACTGCCTACATGGGTTTATTGCAGCCAGACCCCTCCATTGCAGGTTACAGAGCAATGTGACATGGGTTTAACTCCTCTGTACGTCTCAAAGCTGTTCCACCTTTATTGGTGTAATTCACTCAGTGTTTGGTCCAAATTGCAGCATAATATTTTAATATTTGGCTTAGTTATGGTGGAAACATGAGCCGCTGTATATACTAGTTTACTGCAACCAGTGTACCCCACTACCAGTCGTAAAAGCCTGCGACAAGAGTTTCCTTCACAGATGTAAGTCTCAAAGCTGTTCTATATTTATTAGTGCCACTCCCCCAATAATTTGCCAAAGTTGCAGCATTATAGCCCAATATTTGGCTTGGTTAGGCCGCCAAAATGGCGCACTGCCTACATGGGTTTATTGCAGCCAGACCCCTCCATTGCAGGTTACAGAGCAATGTGACATGGGTTTAACTCCTCTGTACGTCTCAAAGCTGTTCCACCTTTATTGGTGTAATTCACTCAGTGTTTGGTCCAAATTGCAGCATAATATTTTAATATTTGGCTTAGTTATGGTGGAAACATGAGCCGCTGTATATACTAGTTTACTGCAACCAGTGTACCCCACTACCAGTCGTAAAAGCCTGCGACAAGAGTTTCCTTCACAGATGTAAGTCTCAAAGCTGTTCTATATTTATTAGTGCCACTCCCCCAATAATTTGCCAAAGTTGCAGCATTATAGCCCAATATTTGGCTTGGTTAGGCCGCCAAAATGGCGCACTGCCTACATGGGTTTATTGCAGCCAGACCCCTCCATTGCAGGTTACAGAGCAATGTGACATGGGTTTAACTCCTCTGTACGTCTCAAAGCTGTTCCACCTTTATTGGTGTAATTCACTCAGTGTTTGGTCCAAATTGCAGCATAATATTTTAATATTTGGCTTAGTTATGGTGGAAACATGACCCGCTGTATATACTAGTTTACTGCAACCAGTGTACCCCACTACCAGTCGTAAAAGCCTGCGACAAGAGTTTCCTTCACAGATGTAAGTCTCAAAGCTGTTCTATATTTATTACTGCCACTCCCCCAATAATTTGCCCAAGTTGCAGCATTATAGCCCAATATTTGGCTTGGTTAGGCCGCCAAAATGGCACACTGCCTACATGGGTTTATTGCAGCCAGACCCCTCCATTGCAGGTTACAGAGCAATGTGACATGGGTTTAACTCCTCTGTACGTCTCAAAGCTGTTCCACCTTTATTGGTGTAATTCACTCAGTGTTTGGTCCAAATTGCAGCATAATATTTTAATATTTGGCTTAGTTATGGTGGAAACATGACCCGCTGTATATACTAGTTTACTGCAACCAGTGTACCCCACTACCAGTCGTAAAAGCCTGCGACAAGAGTTTCCTTCACAGATGTAAGTCTCAAAGCTGTTCTATATTTATTAGTGCCACTCCCCCAATAATTTGCCCAAGTTGCAGCATTATAGCCCAATATTTGGCTTGGTTAGGCCGCCAAAATGGCACACTGCCTACATGGGTTTATTGCAGCCAGACCCCTCCATTGCAGGTTACAGAGCAATGTGACATGGGTTTAACTCCTCTGTACGTCTCAAAGCTGTTCCACCTTTATTGGTGTAATTCACTCAGTGTTTGGTCCAAATTGCAGCATAATATTTTAATATTTGGCTTAGTTATGGTGGAAACATGAGCCGCTGTATATACTAGTTTACTGCAACCAGTGTACCCCACTACCAGTCGTAAAAGCCTGCGACAAGAGTTTCCTTCACAGATGTAAGTCTCAAAGCTGTTCTATATTTATTAGTGCCACTCCCCCAATAATTTGCCCAAGTTGCAGCATTATAGCCCAATATTTGGCTTGGTTAGGCCGCCAAAATGGCACACTGCCTACATGGGTTTATTGCAGCCAGACCCCTCCATTGCAGGTTACAGAGCAATGTGACATGGGTTTAACTCCTCTGTACGTCTCAAAGCTGTTCCACCTTTATTGGTGTAATTCACTCAGTGTTTGGTCCAAATTGCAGCATAATATTTTAATATTTGGCTTAGTTATGGTGGAAACATGAGCCGCTGTATATACTAGTTTACTGCAACCAGTGTACCCCACTACCAGTCGTAAAAGCCTGCGACAAGAGTTTCCTTCACAGATGTAAGTCTCAAAGCTGTTCTATATTTATTAGTGCCACTCCCCCAATAATTTGCCCAAGTTGCAGCATTATAGCCCAATATTTGGCTTGGTTAGGCCGCCAAAATGGCACACTGCCTACATGGGTTTATTGCAGCCAGACCCCTCCATTGCAGGTTACAGAGCAATGTGACATGGGTTTAACTCCTCTGTACGTCTCAAAGCTGTTCCACCTTTATTGGTGTAATTCACTCAGTGTTTGGTCCAAATTGCAGCATAATATTTTAATATTTGGCTTAGTTATGGTGGAAACATGAGCCGCTGTATATACTAGTTTACTGCAACCAGTGTACTCCACTACCAGTCGTAAAAGCCTGCGACAAGAGTTTCCTTCACAGATGTAAGTCTCAAAGCTGTTCTATATTTATTAGTGCCACTCCCCCAATAATTTGCCCAAGTTGCAGCATTATAGCCCAATATTTGGCTTGGTTAGGCCGCCAAAATGGCGCACTGCCTACATGGGTTTATTGCAGCCAGACCCCTCCATTGCAGGTTACAGAGCAATGTGACATGGGTTTAACTCCTCTGTACGTCTCAAAGCTGTTCCACCTTTATTGGTGTAATTCACTCAGTGTTTGGTCCAAATTGCAGCATAATATTTTAATATTTGGCTTAGTTATGGTGGAAACATGACCCGCTGTATATACTAGTTTACTGCAACCAGTGTACCCCACTACCAGTCGTAAAAGCCTGCGACAAGAGTTTCCTTCACAGATGTAAGTCTCAAAGCTGTTCTATATTTATTAGTGCCACTCCCCCAATAATTTGCCCAAGTTGCAGCATTATAGCCCAATATTTGGCTTGGTTAGGCCGCCAAAATGGCACACTGCCTACATGGGTTTATTGCAGCCAGACCCCTCCATTGCAGGTTACAGAGCAATGTGACATGGGTTTAACTCCTCTGTACGTCTCAAAGCTGTTCCACCTTTATTGGTGTAATTCACTCAGTGTTTGGTCCAAATTGCAGCATAATATTTTAATATTTGGCTTAGTTATGGTGGAAACATGACCCGCTGTATATACTAGTTTACTGCAACCAGTGTACCCCACTACCAGTCGTAAAAGCCTGCGACAAGAGTTTCCTTCACAGATGTAAGTCTCAAAGCTGTTCTATATTTATTAGTGCCACTCCCCCAATAATTTGCCCAAGTTGCAGCATTATAGCCCAATATTTGGCTTGGTTAGGCCGCCAAAATGGCACACTGCCTACATGGGTTTATTGCAGCCAGACCCCTCCATTGCAGGTTACAGAGCAATGTGACATGGGTTTAACTCCTCTGTACGTCTCAAAGCTGTTCCACCTTTATTGGTGTAATTCACTCAGTGTTTGGTCCAAATTGCAGCATAATATTTTAATATTTGGCTTAGTTATGGTGGAAACATGAGCCGCTGTATATACTAGTTTACTGCAACCAGTGTACCCCACTACCAGTCGTAAAAGCCTGTGACAAGAGTTTCCTTCACAGATGTAAGTCTCAAAGCTGTTCTATATTTATTAGTGCCACTCCCCCAATAATTTGCCCAAGTTGCAGCATTATAGCCCAATATTTGGCTTGGTTAGGCCGCCAAAATGGCACACTGCCTACATGGGTTTATTGCAGCCAGACCCCTCCATTGCAGGTTACAGAGCAATGTGACATGGGTTTAACTCCTCTGTACGTCTCAAAGCTGTTCCACCTTTATTGGTGTAATTCACTCAGTGTTTGGTCCAAATTGCAGCATAATATTTTAATATTTGGCTTAGTTATGGTGGAAACATGACCCGCTGTATATACTAGTTTACTGCAACCAGTGTACCCCACTACCAGTCGTAAAAGCCTGCGACAAGAGTTTCCTTCACAGATGTAAGTCTCAAAGCTGTTCTATATTTATTAGTGCCACTCCCCCAATAATTTGCCCAAGTTGCAGCATTATAGCCCAATATTTGGCTTGGTTAGGCCGCCAAAATGGCACACTGCCTACATGGGTTTATTGCAGCCAGACCCCTCCATTGCAGGTTACAGAGCAATGTGACATGGGTTTAACTCCTCTGTACGTCTCAAAGCTGTTCCACCTTTATTGGTGTAATTCACTCAGTGTTTGGTCCAAATTGCAGCATAATATTTTAATATTTGGCTTAGTTATGGTGGAAACATGAGCCGCTGTATATACTAGTTTACTGCAACCAGTGTACCCCACTACCAGTCGTAAAAGCCTGCGACAAGAGTTTCCTTCACAGATGTAAGTCTCAAAGCTGTTCTATATTTATTAGTGCCACTCCCCCAATAATTTGCCAAAGTTGCAGCATTATAGCCCAATATTTGGCTTGGTTAGGCCGCCAAAATGGCGCACTGCCTACATGGGTTTATTGCAGCCAGACCCCTCCATTGCAGGTTACAGAGCAATGTGACATGGGTTTAACTCCTCTGTACGTCTCAAAGCTGTTCCACCTTTATTGGTGTAATTCACTCAGTGTTTGGTCCAAATTGCAGCATAATATTTTAATATTTGGCTTAGTTATGGTGGAAACATGAGCCGCTGTATATACTAGTTTACTGCAACCAGTGTACCCCACTACCAGTCGTAAAAGCCTGCGACAAGAGTTTCCTTCACAGATGTAAGTCTCAAAGCTGTTCTATATTTATTAGTGCCACTCCCCCAATAATTTGCCAAAGTTGCAGCATTATAGCCCAATATTTGGCTTGGTTAGGCCGCCAAAATGGCGCACTGCCTACATGGGTTTATTGCAGCCAGACCCCTCCATTGCAGGTTACAGAGCAATGTGACATGGGTTTAACTCCTCTGTACGTCTCAAAGCTGTTCCACCTTTATTGGTGTAATTCACTCAGTGTTTGGTCCAAATTGCAGCATAATATTTTAATATTTGGCTTAGTTATGGTGGAAACATGACCCGCTGTATATACTAGTTTACTGCAACCAGTGTACCCCACTACCAGTCGTAAAAGCCTGCGACAAGAGTTTCCTTCACAGATGTAAGTCTCAAAGCTGTTCTATATTTATTACTGCCACTCCCCCAATAATTTGCCCAAGTTGCAGCATTATAGCCCAATATTTGGCTTGGTTAGGCCGCCAAAATGGCACACTGCCTACATGGGTTTATTGCAGCCAGACCCCTCCATTGCAGGTTACAGAGCAATGTGACATGGGTTTAACTCCTCTGTACGTCTCAAAGCTGTTCCACCTTTATTGGTGTAATTCACTCAGTGTTTGGTCCAAATTGCAGCATAATATTTTAATATTTGGCTTAGTTATGGTGGAAACATGACCCGCTGTATATACTAGTTTACTGCAACCAGTGTACCCCACTACCAGTCGTAAAAGCCTGCGACAAGAGTTTCCTTCACAGATGTAAGTCTCAAAGCTGTTCTATATTTATTAGTGCCACTCCCCCAATAATTTGCCCAAGTTGCAGCATTATAGCCCAATATTTGGCTTGGTTAGGCCGCCAAAATGGCACACTGCCTACATGGGTTTATTGCAGCCAGACCCCTCCATTGCAGGTTACAGAGCAATGTGACATGGGTTTAACTCCTCTGTACGTCTCAAAGCTGTTCCACCTTTATTGGTGTAATTCACTCAGTGTTTGGTCCAAATTGCAGCATAATATTTTAATATTTGGCTTAGTTATGGTGGAAACATGAGCCGCTGTATATACTAGTTTACTGCAACCAGTGTACCCCACTACCAGTCGTAAAAGCCTGCGACAAGAGTTTCCTTCACAGATGTAAGTCTCAAAGCTGTTCTATATTTATTAGTGCCACTCCCCCAATAATTTGCCCAAGTTGCAGCATTATAGCCCAATATTTGGCTTGGTTAGGCCGCCAAAATGGCACACTGCCTACATGGGTTTATTGCAGCCAGACCCCTCCATTGCAGGTTACAGAGCAATGTGACATGGGTTTAACTCCTCTGTACGTCTCAAAGCTGTTCCACCTTTATTGGTGTAATTCACTCAGTGTTTGGTCCAAATTGCAGCATAATATTTTAATATTTGGCTTAGTTATGGTGGAAACATGAGCCGCTGTATATACTAGTTTACTGCAACCAGTGTACCCCACTACCAGTCGTAAAAGCCTGCGACAAGAGTTTCCTTCACAGATGTAAGTCTCAAAGCTGTTCTATATTTATTAGTGCCACTCCCCCAATAATTTGCCCAAGTTGCAGCATTATAGCCCAATATTTGGCTTGGTTAGGCCGCCAAAATGGCACACTGCCTACATGGGTTTATTGCAGCCAGACCCCTCCATTGCAGGTTACAGAGCAATGTGACATGGGTTTAACTCCTCTGTACGTCTCAAAGCTGTTCCACCTTTATTGGTGTAATTCACTCAGTGTTTGGTCCAAATTGCAGCATAATATTTTAATATTTGGCTTAGTTATGGTGGAAACATGAGCCGCTGTATATACTAGTTTACTGCAACCAGTGTACCCCACTACCAGTCGTAAAAGCCTGCGACAAGAGTTTCCTTCACAGATGTAAGTCTCAAAGCTGTTCTATATTTATTAGTGCCACTCCCCCAATAATTTGCCAAAGTTGCAGCATTATAGCCCAATATTTGGCTTGGTTAGGCCGCCAAAATGGCGCACTGCCTACATGGGTTTATTGCAGCCAGACCCCTCCATTGCAGGTTACAGAGCAATGTGACATGGGTTTAACTCCTCTGTACGTCTCAAAGCTGTTCCACCTTTATTGGTGTAATTCACTCAGTGTTTGGTCCAAATTGCAGCATAATATTTTAATATTTGGCTTAGTTATGGTGGAAACATGAGCCGCTGTATATACTAGTTTACTGCAACCAGTGTACTCCACTACCAGTCGTAAAAGCCTGCGACAAGAGTTTCCTTCACAGATGTAAGTCTCAAAGCTGTTCTATATTTATTAGTGCCACTCCCCCAATAATTTGCCCAAGTTGCAGCATTATAGCCCAATATTTGGCTTGGTTAGGCCGCCAAAATGGCGCACTGCCTACATGGGTTTATTGCAGCCAGACCCCTCCATTGCAGGTTACAGAGCAATGTGACATGGGTTTAACTCCTCTGTACGTCTCAAAGCTGTTCCACCTTTATTGGTGTAATTCACTCAGTGTTTGGTCCAAATTGCAGCATAATATTTTAATATTTGGCTTAGTTATGGTGGAAACATGACCCGCTGTATATACTAGTTTACTGCAACCAGTGTACCCCACTACCAGTCGTAAAAGCCTGCGACAAGAGTTTCCTTCACAGATGTAAGTCTCAAAGCTGTTCTATATTTATTAGTGCCACTCCCCCAATAATTTGCCCAAGTTGCAGCATTATAGCCCAATATTTGGCTTGGTTAGGCCGCCAAAATGGCACACTGCCTACATGGGTTTATTGCAGCCAGACCCCTCCATTGCAGGTTACAGAGCAATGTGACATGGGTTTAACTCCTCTGTACGTCTCAAAGCTGTTCCACCTTTATTGGTGTAATTCACTCAGTGTTTGGTCCAAATTGCAGCATAATATTTTAATATTTGGCTTAGTTATGGTGGAAACATGACCCGCTGTATATACTAGTTTACTGCAACCAGTGTACCCCACTACCAGTCGTAAAAGCCTGCGACAAGAGTTTCCTTCACAGATGTAAGTCTCAAAGCTGTTCTATATTTATTAGTGCCACTCCCCCAATAATTTGCCCAAGTTGCAGCATTATAGCCCAATATTTGGCTTGGTTAGGCCGCCAAAATGGCACACTGCCTACATGGGTTTATTGCAGCCAGACCCCTCCATTGCAGGTTACAGAGCAATGTGACATGGGTTTAACTCCTCTGTACGTCTCAAAGCTGTTCCACCTTTATTGGTGTAATTCACTCAGTGTTTGGTCCAAATTGCAGCATAATATTTTAATATTTGGCTTAGTTATGGTGGAAACATGAGCCGCTGTATATACTAGTTTACTGCAACCAGTGTACCCCACTACCAGTCGTAAAAGCCTGCGACAAGAGTTTCCTTCACAGATGTAAGTCTCAAAGCTGTTCTATATTTATTAGTGCCACTCCCCCAATAATTTGCCCAAGTTGCAGCATTATAGCCCAATATTTGGCTTGGTTAGGCCGCCAAAATGGCGCACTGCCTACATGGGTTTATTGCAGCCAGACCCCTCCATTGCAGGTTACAGAGCAATGTGACATGGGTTTAACTCCTCTGTACGTCTCAAAGCTGTTCCACCTTTATTGGTGTAATTCACTCAGTGTTTGGTCCAAATTGCAGCATAATATTTTAATATTTGGCTTAGTTATGGTGGAAACATGAACCGCTGTATATACTAGTTTACTGCAACCAGTGTACCCCACTACCAGTCGTAAAAGCCTGCGACAAGAGTTTCCTTCACAGATGTAAGTCTCAAAGCTGTTCTATATTTATTAGTGCCACTCCCCCAATAATTTGCCCAAGTTGCAGCATTATAGCCCAATATTTGGCTTGGTTAGGCCGCCAAAATGGCACACTGCCTACATGGGTTTATTGCAGCCAGACCCCTCCATTGCAGGTTACAGAGCAATGTGACATGGGTTTAACTCCTCTGTACGTCTCAAAGCTGTTCCACCTTTATTGGTGTAATTCACTCAGTGTTTGGTCCAAATTGCAGCATAATATTTTAATATTTGGCTTAGTTATGGTGGAAACATGAGCCGCTGTATATACTAGTTTACTGCAACCAGTGTACCCCACTACCAGTCGTAAAAGCCTGCGACAAGAGTTTCCTTCACAGATGTAAGTCTCAAAGCTGTTCTATATTTATTAGTGCCACTCCCCCAATAATTTGCCAAAGTTGCAGCATTATAGCCCAATATTTGGCTTGGTTAGGCCGCCAAAATGGCGCACTGCCTACATGGGTTTATTGCAGCCAGACCCCTCCATTGCAGGTTACAGAGCAATGTGACATGGGTTTAACTCCTCTGTACGTCTCAAAGCTGTTCCACCTTTATTGGTGTAATTCACTCAGTGTTTGGTCCAAATTGCAGCATAATATTTTAATATTTGGCTTAGTTATGGTGGAAACATGACCCGCTGTATATACTAGTTTACTGCAACCAGTGTACCCCACTACCAGTCGTAAAAGCCTGCGACAAGAGTTTCCTTCACAGATGTAAGTCTCAAAGCTGTTCTATATTTATTAGTGCCACTCCCCCAATAATTTGCCCAAGTTGCAGCATTATAGCCCAATATTTGGCTTGGTTAGGCCGCCAAAATGGCACACTGCCTACATGGGTTTATTGCAGCCAGACCCCTCCATTGCAGGTTACAGAGCAATGTGACATGGGTTTAACTCCTCTGTACGTCTCAAAGCTGTTCCACCTTTATTGGTGTAATTCACTCAGTGTTTGGTCCAAATTGCAGCATAATATTTTAATATTTGGCTTAGTTATGGTGGAAACATGAGCCGCTGTATATACTAGTTTACTGCAACCAGTGTACCCCACTACCAGTCGTAAAAGCCTGCGACAAGAGTTTCCTTCACAGATGTAAGTCTCAAAGCTGTTCTATATTTATTAGTGCCACTCCCCCAATAATTTGCCCAAGTTGCAGCATTATAGCCCAATATTTGGCTTGGTTAGGCCGCCAAAATGGCACACTGCCTACATGGGTTTATTGCAGCCAGACCCCTCCATTGCAGGTTACAGAGCAATGTGACATGGGTTTAACTCCTCTGTACGTCTCAAAGCTGTTCCACCTTTATTGGTGTAATTCACTCAGTGTTTGGTCCAAATTGCAGCATAATATTTTAATATTTGGCTTAGTTATGGTGGAAACATGACCCGCTGTATATACTAGTTTACTGCAACCAGTGTACCCCACTACCAGTCGTAAAAGCCTGCGACAAGAGTTTCCTTCACAGATGTAAGTCTCAAAGCTGTTCTATATTTATTAGTGCCACTCCCCCAATAATTTGCCCAAGTTGCAGCATTATAGCCCAATATTTGGCTTGGTTAGGCCGCCAAAATGGCGCACTGCCTACATGGGTTTATTGCAGCCAGACCCCTCCATTGCAGGTTACAGAGCAATGTGACATGGGTTTAACTCCTCTGTACGTCTCAAAGCTGTTCCACCTTTATTGGTGTAATTCACTCAGTGTTTGGTCCAAATTGCAGCATAATATTTTAATATTTGGCTTAGTTATGGTGGAAACATGAGCCGCTGTATATACTAGTTTACTGCAACCAGTGTACTCCACTACCAGTCGTAAAAGCCTGCGACAAGAGTTTCCTTCACAGATGTAAGTCTCAAAGCTGTTCTATATTTATTAGTGCCACTCCCCCAATAATTTGCCCAAGTTGCAGCATTATAGCCCAATATTTGGCTTGGTTAGGCCGCCAAAATGGCGCACTGCCTACATGGGTTTATTGCAGCCAGACCCCTCCATTGCAGGTTACAGAGCAATGTGACATGGGTTTAACTCTTCTGTACGTCTCAAAGCTGTTCCACCTTTATTGGTGTAATTCACTCAGTGTTTGGTCCAAATTGCAGCATAATATTTTAATATTTGGCTTAGTTATGGTGGAAACATGAGCCGCTGTATATACTAGTTTACTGCAACCAGTGTACCCCACTACCAGTCGTAAAAGACTGCGATAAGAGTTTCCTTCACAGATGTAAGTCTCAAAGCTGTTCTATATTTATTAGTGCCACTCCCCCAATAATTTGCCCAAGTTGCAGCATTATAGCCCAATATTTGGCTTGGTTAGGCCGCCAAAATGGCGCACTGCCTACATGGGTTTATTGCAGCCAGACCCCTCCATTGCAGGTTACAGAGCAATGTGACATGGGTTTAACTCCTCTGTACGTCTCAAAGCTGTTCCACCTTTATTGGTGTAATTCACTCAGTGTTTGGTCCAAATTGCAGCATAATATTTTAATATTTGGCTTAGTTATGGTGGAAACATGAGCCGCTGTATATACTAGTTTACTGCAACCAGTGTACCCCACTACCAGTCGTAAAAGCCTGCGACAAGAGTTTCCTTCACAGATGTAAGTCTCAAAGCTGTTCTATATTTATTAGTGCCACTCCCCCAATAATTTGCCCAAGTTGCAGCATTATAGCCCAATATTTGGCTTGGTTAGGCCGCCAAAATGGCGCACTGCCTACATGGGTTTATTGCAGCCAGACCCCTCCATTGCAGGTTACAGAGCAATGTGACATGGGTTTAACTCCTCTGTACGTCTCAAAGCTGTTCCACCTTTATTGGTGTAATTCACTCAGTGTTTGGTCCAAATTGCAGCATAATATTTTAATATTTGGCTTAGTTATGGTGGAAACATGAGCCGCTGTATATACTAGTTTACTGCAACCAGTGTACTCCACTACCAGTCGTAAAAGCCTGCGACAAGAGTTTCCTTCACAGATGTAAGTCTCAAAGCTGTTCTATATTTATTAGTGCCACTCCCCCAATAATTTGCCCAAGTTGCAGCATTATAGCCCAATATTTGGCTTGGTTAGGCCGCCAAAATGGCGCACTGCCTACATGGGTTTATTGCAGCCAGACCCCTCCATTGCAGGTTACAGAGCAATGTGACATGGGTTTAACTCTTCTGTACGTCTCAAAGCTGTTCCACCTTTATTGGTGTAATTCACTCAGTGTTTGGTCCAAATTGCAGCATAATATTTTAATATTTGGCTTAGTTATGGTGGAAACATGAGCCGCTGTATATACTAGTTTACTGCAACCAGTGTACCCCACTACCAGTCGTAAAAGACTGCGATAAGAGTTTCCTTCACAGATGTAAGTCTCAAAGCTGTTCTATATTTATTAGTGCCACTCCCCCAATAATTTGCCCAAGTTGCAGCATTATAGCCCAATATTTGGCTTGGTTAGGCCGCCAAAATGGCGCACTGCCTACATGGGTTTATTGCAGCCAGACCCCTCCATTGCAGGTTACAGAGCAATGTGACATGGGTTTAACTCCTCTGTACGTCTCAAAGCTGTTCCACCTTTATTGGTGTAATTCACTCAGTGTTTGGTCCAAATTGCAGCATAATATTTTAATATTTGGCTTAGTTATGGTGGAAACATGAGCCGCTGTATATACTAGTTTACTGCAACCAGTGTACCCCACTACCAGTCGTAAAAGCCTGCGACAAGAGTTTCCTTCACAGATGTAAGTCTCAAAGCTGTTCTATATTTATTAGTGCCACTCCCCCAATAATTTGCCCAAGTTGCAGCATTATAGCCCAATATTTGGCTTGGTTAGGCCGCCAAAATGGCACACTGCCTACATGGGTTTATTGCAGCCAGACCCCTCCATTGCAGGTTACAGAGCAATGTGACATGGGTTTAACTCCTCTGTACGTCTCAAAGCTGTTCCACCTTTATTGGTGTAATTCACTCAGTGTTTGGTCCAAATTGCAGCATAATATTTTAATATTTGGCTTAGTTATGGTGGAAACATGAGCCGCTGTATATACTAGTTTACTGCAACCAGTGTACCCCACTACCAGTCGTAAAAGCCTGCGACAAGAGTTTCCTTCACAGATGTAAGTCTCAAAGCTGTTCTATATTTATTAGTGCCACTCCCCCAATAATTTGCCCAAGTTGCAGCATTATAGCCCAATATTTGGCTTGGTTAGGCCGCCAAAATGGCGCACTGCCTACATGGGTTTATTGCAGCCAGACCCCTCCATTGCAGGTTACAGAGCAATGTGACATGGGTTTAACTCCTCTGTACGTCTCAAAGCTGTTCCACCTTTATTGGTGTAATTCACTCAGTGTTTGGTCCAAATTGCAGCATAATATTTTAATATTTGGCTTAGTTATGGTGGAAACATGAGCCGCTGTATATACTAGTTTACTGCAACCAGTGTACCCCACTAGCAGTCGTAAAAGCCTGCGACAAGAGTTTCCTTCACAGATGTAAGTCTCAAAGCTGTTCTATATTTATTAGTGCCACTCCCCCAATAATTTGCCCAAGTTGCAGCATTATAGCCCAATATTTGGCTTGGTTAGGCCGCCAAAATGGCGCACTGCCTACATGGGTTTATTGCAGCCAGACCCCTCCATTGCAGGTTACAGAGCAATGTGACATGGGTTTAACTCCTCTGTACGTCTCAAAGCTGTTCCACCTTTATTAGTGTAATTCACTCAGTGTTTGGTCCAAATTGCAGCATAATATTTTAATATTTGGCTTAGTTATGGTGGAAACATGACCCGCTGTATATACTAGTTTACTGCAACCAGTGTACCCCACTACCAGTCGTAAAAGCCTGCGACAAGAGTTTCCTTCACAGATGTAAGTCTCAAAGCTGTTCTATATTTATTAGTGCCACTCCCCCAATAATTTGCCCAAGTTGCAGCATTATAGCCCAATATTTGGCTTGGTTAGGCCGCCAAAATGGCGCACTGCCTACATGGGTTTATTGCAGCCAGACCCCTCCATTGCAGGTTACAGAGCAATGTGACATGGGTTTAACTCCTCTGTACGTCTCAAAGCTGTTCCACCTTTATTGGTGTAATTCACTCAGTGTTTGGTCCAAATTGCAGCATAATATTTTAATATTTGGCTTAGTTATGGTGGAAACATGAGCCGCTGTATATACTAGTTTACTGCAACCAGTGTACCCCACTAGCAGTCGTAAAAGCCTGCGACAAGAGTTTCCTTCACAGATGTAAGTCTCAAAGCTGTTCTATATTTATTAGTGCCACTCCCCCAATAATTTGCCCAAGTTGCAGCATTATAGCCCAATATTTGGCTTGGTTAGGCCGCCAAAATGGCGCACTGCCTACATGGGTTTATTGCAGCCAGACCCCTCCATTGCAGGTTACAGAGCAATGTGACATGGGTTTAACTCCTCTGTACGTCTCAAAGCTGTTCCACCTTTATTAGTGTAATTCACTCAGTGTTTGGTCCAAATTGCAGCATAATATTTTAATATTTGGCTTAGTTATGGTGGAAACATGACCCGCTGTATATACTAGTTTACTGCAACCAGTGTACCCCACTACCAGTCGTAAAAGCCTGCGACAAGAGTTTCCTTCACAGATGTAAGTCTCAAAGCTGTTCTATATTTATTAGTGCCACTCCCCCAATAATTTGCCCAAGTTGCAGCATTATAGCCCAATATTTGGCTTGGTTAGGCCGCCAAAATGGCGCACTGCCTACATGGGTTTATTGCAGCCAGACCCCTCCATTGCAGGTTACAGAGCAATGTGACATGGGTTTAACTCCTCTGTACGTCTCAAAGCTGTTCCACCTTTATTGGTGTAATTCACTCAGTGTTTGGTCCAAATTGCAGCATAATATTTTAATATTTGGCTTAGTTATGGTGGAAACATGAGCCGCTGTATATACTAGTTTACTGCAACCAGTGTACTCCACTACCAGTCGTAAAAGCCTGCGACAAGAGTTTCCTTCACAGATGTAAGTCTCAAAGCTGTTCTATATTTATTAGTGCCACTCCCCCAATAATTTGCCCAAGTTGCAGCATTATAGCCCAATATTTGGCTTGGTTAGGCCGCCAAAATGGCGCACTGCCTACATGGGTTTATTGCAGCCAGACCCCT
Source organism: Sabellastarte sp. h YS-2021 (assembly GCA_964017235.1). NCBI lineage: Eukaryota > Metazoa > Annelida > Polychaeta > Sabellida > Sabellidae > Sabellastarte > Sabellastarte sp. h YS-2021. Next base: position 38,832,895 of record OZ024929.1, read on the forward strand.
CCATTGCAGGTTACAGAGCAATGTGACATGGGTTTAACTCCTCTGTACGTCTCAAAGCTGTTCCACCTTTATTGGTGTAATTCACTCAGTGTTTGGTCCAAATTGCAGCATAATATTTTAATATTTGGCTTAGTTATGGTGGAAACATGACCCGCTGTATATACTAGTTTACTGCAACCAGTGTACCCCACTACCAGTCGTAAAAGCCTGCGACAAGAGTTTCCTTCACAGATGTAAGTCTCAAAGCTGTTCTATATTTATTAGTGCCACTCCCCCAATAATTTGCCCAAGTTGCAGCATTATAGCCCAATATTTGGCTTGGTTAGGCCGCCAAAATGGCACACTGCCTACATGGGTTTATTGCAGCCAGACCCCTCCATTGCAGGTTACAGAGCAATGTGACATGGGTTTAACTCCTCTGTACGTCTCAAAGCTGTTCCACCTTTATTGGTGTAATTCACTCAGTGTTTGGTCCAAATTGCAGCATAATATTTTAATATTTGGCTTAGTTATGGTGGAAACATGAGCCGCTGTATATACTAGTTTACTGCAACCAGTGTACCCCACTAGCAGTCGTAAAAGCCTGCGACAAGAGTTTCCTTCACAGATGTAAGTCTCAAAGCTGTTCTATATTTATTAGTGCCACTCCCCCAATAATTTGCCCAAGTTGCAGCATTATAGCCCAATATTTGGCTTGGTTAGGCCGCCAAAATGGCGCACTGCCTACATGGGTTTATTGCAGCCAGACCCCTCCATTGCAGGTTACAGAGCAATGTGACATGGGTTTAACTCCTCTGTACGTCTCAAAGCTGTTCCACCTTTATTAGTGTAATTCACTCAGTGTTTGGTCCAAATTGCAGCATAATATTTGAATATTTGGCTTAGTTATGGTGGAAACATGACCCGCTGTATATACTAGTTTACTGCAACCAGTGTACCCCACTACCAGTCGTAAAAGCCTGCGACAAGAGTTTCCTTCACAGATGTAAGTCTCAAAGCTGTTCTATATTTATTAGTGCCACTCCCCCAATAATTTGCCCAAGTTGCAGCATTATAGCCCAATATTTGGCTTGGTTAGGCCGCCAAAATGGCGCACTGCCTACATGGGTTTATTGCAGCCAGACCCCTCCATTGCAGGTTACAGAGCAATGTGACATGGGTTTAACTCCTCTGTACGTCTCAAAGCTGTTCCACCTTTATTGGTGTAATTCACTCAGTGTTTGGTCCAAATTGCAGCATAATATTTTAATATTTGGCTTAGTTATGGTGGAAACATGAGCCGCTGTATATACTAGTTTACTGCAACCAGTGTACTCCACTACCAGTCGTAAAAGCCTGCGACAAGAGTTTCCTTCACAGATGTAAGTCTCAAAGCTGTTCTATATTTATTAGTGCCACTCCCCCAATAATTTGCCCAAGTTGCAGCATTATAGCCCAATATTTGGCTTGGTTAGGCCGCCAAAATGGCGCACTGCCTACATGGGTTTATTGCAGCCAGACCCCTCCATTGCAGGTTACAGAGCAATGTGACATGGGTTTAACTCCTCTGTACGTCTCAAAGCTGTTCCACCTTTATTGGTGTAATTCACTCAGTGTTTGGTCCAAATTGCAGCATAATATTTTAATATTTGGCTTAGTTATGGTGGAAACATGACCCGCTGTATATACTAGTTTACTGCAACCAGTGTACCCCACTACCAGTCGTAAAAGCCTGCGACAAGAGTTTCCTTCACAGATGTAAGTCTCAAAGCTGTTCTATATTTATTAGTGCCACTCCCCCAATAATTTGCCCAAGTTGCAGCATTATAGCCCAATATTTGGCTTGGTTAGGCCGCCAAAATGGCACACTGCCTACATGGGTTTATTGCAGCCAGACCCCTCCATTGCAGGTTACAGAGCAATGTGACATGGGTTTAACTCCTCTGTACGTCTCAAAGCTGTTCCACCTTTATTGGTGTAATTCACTCAGTGTTTGGTCCAAATTGCAGCATAATATTTTAATATTTGGCTTAGTTATGGTGGAAACATGAGCCGCTGTATATACTAGTTTACTGCAACCAGTGTACCCCACTAGCAGTCGTAAAAGCCTGCGACAAGAGTTTCCTTCACAGATGTAAGTCTCAAAGCTGTTCTATATTTATTAGTGCCACTCCCCCAATAATTTGCCCAAGTTGCAGCATTATAGCCCAATATTTGGCTTGGTTAGGCCGCCAAAATGGCGCACTGCCTACATGGGTTTATTGCAGCCAGACCCCTCCATTGCAGGTTACAGAGCAATGTGACATGGGTTTAACTCCTCTGTACGTCTCAAAGCTGTTCCACCTTTATTAGTGTAATTCACTCAGTGTTTGGTCCAAATTGCAGCATAATATTTGAATATTTGGCTTAGTTATGGTGGAAACATGACCCGCTGTATATACTAGTTTACTGCAACCAGTGTACCCCACTACCAGTCGTAAAAGCCTGCGACAAGAGTTTCCTTCACAGATGTAAGTCTCAAAGCTGTTCTATATTTATTAGTGCCACTCCCCCAATAATTTGCCCAAGTTGCAGCATTATAGCCCAATATTTGGCTTGGTTAGGCCGCCAAAATGGCGCACTGCCTACATGGGTTTATTGCAGCCAGACCCCTCCATTGCAGGTTACAGAGCAATGTGACATGGGTTTAACTCCTCTGTACGTCTCAAAGCTGTTCCACCTTTATTGGTGTAATTCACTCAGTGTTTGGTCCAAATTGCAGCATAATATTTTAATATTTGGCTTAGTTATGGTGGAAACATGAGCCGCTGTATATACTAGTTTACTGCAACCAGTGTACTCCACTACCAGTCGTAAAAGCCTGCGACAAGAGTTTCCTTCACAGATGTAAGTCTCAAAGCTGTTCTATATTTATTAGTGCCACTCCCCCAATAATTTGCCCAAGTTGCAGCATTATAGCCCAATATTTGGCTTGGTTAGGCCGCCAAAATGGCGCACTGCCTACATGGGTTTATTGCAGCCAGACCCCTCCATTGCAGGTTACAGAGCAATGTGACATGGGTTTAACTCCTCTGTACGTCTCAAAGCTGTTCCACCTTTATTGGTGTAATTCACTCAGTGTTTGGTCCAAATTGCAGCATAATATTTTAATATTTGGCTTAGTTATGGTGGAAACATGACCCGCTGTATATACTAGTTTACTGCAACCAGTGTACCCCACTACCAGTCGTAAAAGCCTGCGACAAGAGTTTCCTTCACAGATGTAAGTCTCAAAGCTGTTCTATATTTATTAGTGCCACTCCCCCAATAATTTGCCCAAGTTGCAGCATTATAGCCCAATATTTGGCTTGGTTAGGCCGCCAAAATGGCACACTGCCTACATGGGTTTATTGCAGCCAGACCCCTCCATTGCAGGTTACAGAGCAATGTGACATGGGTTTAACTCCTCTGTACGTCTCAAAGCTGTTCCACCTTTATTGGTGTAATTCACTCAGTGTTTGGTCCAAATTGCAGCATAATATTTTAATATTTGGCTTAGTTATGGTGGAAACATGAGCCGCTGTATATACTAGTTTACTGCAACCAGTGTACCCCACTACCAGTCGTAAAAGCCTGCGACAAGAGTTTCCTTCACAGATGTAAGTCTCAAAGCTGTTCTATATTTATTAGTGCCACTCCCCCAATAATTTGCCAAAGTTGCAGCATTATAGCCCAATATTTGGCTTGGTTAGGCCGCCAAAATGGCGCACTGCCTACATGGGTTTATTGCAGCCAGACCCCTCCATTGCAGGTTACAGAGCAATGTGACATGGGTTTAACTCCTCTGTACGTCTCAAAGCTGTTCCACCTTTATTGGTGTAATTCACTCAGTGTTTGGTCCAAATTGCAGCATAATATTTTAATATTTGGCTTAGTTATGGTGGAAACATGAGCCGCTGTATATACTAGTTTACTGCAACCAGTGTACTCCACTACCAGTCGTAAAAGCCTGCGACAAGAGTTTCCTTCACAGATGTAAGTCTCAAAGCTGTTCTATATTTATTAGTGCCACTCCCCCAATAATTTGCCCAAGTTGCAGCATTATAGCCCAATATTTGGCTTGGTTAGGCCGCCAAAATGGCGCACTGCCTACATGGGTTTATTGCAGCCAGACCCCTCCATTGCAGGTTACAGAGCAATGTGACATGGGTTTAACTCCTCTGTACGTCTCAAAGCTGTTCCACCTTTATTGGTGTAATTCACTCAGTGTTTGGTCCAAATTGCAGCATAATATTTTAATATTTGGCTTAGTTATGGTGGAAACATGACCCGCTGTATATACTAGTTTACTGCAACCAGTGTACCCCACTACCAGTCGTAAAAGCCTGCGACAAGAGTTTCCTTCACAGATGTAAGTCTCAAAGCTGTTCTATATTTATTAGTGCCACTCCCCCAATAATTTGCCCAAGTTGCAGCATTATAGCCCAATATTTGGCTTGGTTAGGCCGCCAAAATGGCACACTGCCTACATGGGTTTATTGCAGCCAGACCCCTCCATTGCAGGTTACAGAGCAATGTGACATGGGTTTAACTCCTCTGTACGTCTCAAAGCTGTTCCACCTTTATTGGTGTAATTCACTCAGTGTTTGGTCCAAATTGCAGCATAATATTTTAATATTTGGCTTAGTTATGGTGGAAACATGAGCCGCTGTATATACTAGTTTACTGCAACCAGTGTACCCCACTACCAGTCGTAAAAGCCTGCGACAAGAGTTTCCTTCACAGATGTAAGTCTCAAAGCTGTTCTATATTTATTAGTGCCACTCCCCCAATAATTTGCCAAAGTTGCAGCATTATAGCCCAATATTTGGCTTGGTTAGGCCGCCAAAATGGCGCACTGCCTACATGGGTTTATTGCAGCCAGACCCCTCCATTGCAGGTTACAGAGCAATGTGACATGGGTTTAACTCCTCTGTACGTCTCAAAGCTGTTCCAACTTTATTGGTGTAATTCACTCAGTGTTTGGTCCAAATTGCAGCATAATATTTTAATATTTGGCTTAGTTATGGTGGAAACATGACCCGCTGTATATACTAGTTTACTGCAACCAGTGTACCCCACTACCAGTCGTAAAAGCCTGCGACAAGAGTTTCCTTCACAGATGTAAGTCTCAAAGCTGTTCTATATTTATTAGTGCCACTCCCCCAATAATTTGCCCAAGTTGCAGCATTATAGCCCAATATTTGGCTTGGTTAGGCCGCCAAAATGGCACACTGCCTACATGGGTTTATTGCAGCCAGATCCCTCCATTGCAGGTTACAGAGCAATGTGACATGGGTTTAACTCCTCTGTACGTCTCAAAGCTGTTCCACCTTTATTGGTGTAATTCACTCAGTGTTTGGTCCAAATTGCAGCATAATATTTTAATATTTGGCTTAGTTATGGTGGAAACATGAGCCGCTGTATATACTAGTTTACTGCAACCAGTGTACCCCACTACCAGTCGTAAAAGCCTGCGACAAGAGTTTCCTTCACAGATGTAAGTCTCAAAGCTGTTCTATATTTATTAGTGCCACTCCCCCAATAATTTGCCCAAGTTGCAGCATTATAGCCCAATATTTGGCTTGGTTAGGCCGCCAAAATGGCGCACTGCCTACATGGGTTTATTGCAGCCAGACCCCTCCATTGCAGGTTACAGAGCAATGTGACATGGGTTTAACTCCTCTGTACGTCTCAAAGCTGTTCCACCTTTATTGGTGTAATTCACTCAGTGTTTGGTCCAAATTGCAGCATAATATTTTAATATTTGGCTTAGTTATGGTGGAAACATGAACCGCTGTATATACTAGTTTACTGCAACCAGTGTACCCCACTACCAGTCGTAAAAGCCTGCGACAAGAGTTTCCTTCACAGATGTAAGTCTCAAAGCTGTTCTATATTTATTAGTGCCACTCCCCCAATAATTTGCCCAAGTTGCAGCATTATAGCCCAATATTTGGCTTGGTTAGGCCGCCAAAATGGCACACTGCCTACATGGGTTTATTGCAGCCAGACCCCTCCATTGCAGGTTACAGAGCAATGTGACATGGGTTTAACTCCTCTGTACGTCTCAAAGCTGTTCCACCTTTATTGGTGTAATTCACTCAGTGTTTGGTCCAAATTGCAGCATAATATTTTAATATTTGGCTTAGTTATGGTGGAAACATGAGCCGCTGTATATACTAGTTTACTGCAACCAGTGTACCCCACTACCAGTCGTAAAAGCCTGCGACAAGAGTTTCCTTCACAGATGTAAGTCTCAAAGCTGTTCTATATTTATTAGTGCCACTCCCCCAATAATTTGCCCAAGTTGCAGCATTATAGCCCAATATTTGGCTTGGTTAGGCCGCCAAAATGGCGCACTGCCTACATGGGTTTATTGCAGCCAGACCCCTCCATTGCAGGTTACAGAGCAATGTGACATGGGTTTAACTCCTCTGTACGTCTCAAAGCTGTTCCACCTTTATTGGTGTAATTCACTCAGTGTTTGGTCCAAATTGCAGCATAATATTTTAATATTTGGCTTAGTTATGGTGGAAACATGAGCCGCTGTATATACTAGTTTACTGCAACCAGTGTACTCCACTACCAGTCGTAAAAGCCTGCGACAAGAGTTTCCTTCACAGATGTAAGTCTCAAAGCTGTTCTATATTTATTAGTGCCACTCCCCCAATAATTTGCCCAAGTTGCAGCATTATAGCCCAATATTTGGCTTGGTTAGGCCGCCAAAATGGCGCACTGCCTACATGGGTTTATTGCAGCCAGACCCCTCCATTGCAGGTTACAGAGCAATGTGACATGGGTTTAACTCTTCTGTACGTCTCAAAGCTGTTCCACCTTTATTGGTGTAATTCACTCAGTGTTTGGTCCAAATTGCAGCATAATATTTTAATATTTGGCTTAGTTATGGTGGAAACATGAGCCGCTGTATATACTAGTTTACTGCAACCAGTGTACCCCACTACCAGTCGTAAAAGCCTGCGATAAGAGTTTCCTTCACAGATGTAAGTCTCAAAGCTGTTCTATATTTATTAGTGCCACTCCCCCAATAATTTGCCCAAGTTGCAGCATTATAGCCCAATATTTGGCTTGGTTAGGCCGCCAAAATGGCACACTGCCTACATGGGTTTATTGCAGCCAGACCCCTCCATTGCAGGTTACAGAGCAATGTGACATGGGTTTAACTCCTCTGTACGTCTCAAAGCTGTTCCACCTTTATTGGTGTAATTCACTCAGTGTTTGGTCCAAATTGCAGCATAATATTTTAATATTTGGCTTAGTTATGGTGGAAACATGACCCGCTGTATATACTAGTTTACTGCAACCAGTGTACCCCACTACCAGTCGTAAAAGCCTGCGACAAGAGTTTCCTTCACAGATGTAAGTCTCAAAGCTGTTCTATATTTATTAGTGCCACTCCCCCAATAATTTGCCCAAGTTGCAGCATTATAGCCCAATATTTGGCTTGGTTAGGCCGCCAAAATGGCACACTGCCTACATGGGTTTATTGCAGCCAGACCCCTCCATTGCAGGTTACAGAGCAATGTGACATGGGTTTAACTCCTCTGTACGTCTCAAAGCTGTTCCACCTTTATTGGTGTAATTCACTCAGTGTTTGGTCCAAATTGCAGCATAATATTTTAATATTTGGCTTAGTTATGGTGGAAACATGAGCCGCTGTATATACTAGTTTACTGCAACCAGTGTACCCCACTACCAGTCGTAAAAGCCTGCGACAAGAGTTTCCTTCACAGATGTAAGTCTCAAAGCTGTTCTATATTTATTAGTGCCACTCCCCCAATAATTTGCCCAAGTTGCAGCATTATAGCCCAATATTTGGCTTGGTTAGGCCGCCAAAATGGCGCACTGCCTACATGGGTTTATTGCAGCCAGACCCCTCCATTGCAGGTTACAGAGCAATGTGACATGGGTTTAACTCCTCTGTACGTCTCAAAGCTGTTCCACCTTTATTGGTGTAATTCACTCAGTGTTTGGTCCAAATTGCAGCATAATATTTTAATATTTGGCTTAGTTATGGTGGAAACATGAGCCGCTGTATATACTAGTTTACTGCAACCAGTGTACTCCACTACCAGTCGTAAAAGCCTGCGACAAGAGTTTCCTTCACAGATGTAAGTCTCAAAGCTGTTCTATATTTATTAGTGCCACTCCCCCAATAATTTGCCCAAGTTGCAGCATTATAGCCCAATATTTGGCTTGGTTAGGCCGCCAAAATGGCGCACTGCCTACATGGGTTTATTGCAGCCAGACCCCTCCATTGCAGGTTACAGAGCAATGTGACATGGGTTTAACTCTTCTGTACGTCTCAAAGCTGTTCCACCTTTATTGGTGTAATTCACTCAGTGTTTGGTCCAAATTGCAGCATAATATTTTAATATTTGGCTTAGTTATGGTGGAAACATGAGCCGCTGTATATACTAGTTTACTGCAACCAGTGTACCCCACTACCAGTCGTAAAAGCCTGCGATAAGAGTTTCCTTCACAGATGTAAGTCTCAAAGCTGTTCTATATTTATTAGTGCCACTCCCCCAATAATTTGCCCAAGTTGCAGCATTATAGCCCAATATTTGGCTTGGTTAGGCCGCCAAAATGGCACACTGCCTACATGGGTTTATTGCAGCCAGACCCCTCCATTGCAGGTTACAGAGCAATGTGACATGGGTTTAACTCCTCTGTACGTCTCAAAGCTGTTCCACCTTTATTGGTGTAATTCACTCAGTGTTTGGTCCAAATTGCAGCATAATATTTTAATATTTGGCTTAGTTATGGTGGAAACATGACCCGCTGTATATACTAGTTTACTGCAACCAGTGTACCCCACTACCAGTCGTAAAAGCCTGCGACAAGAGTTTCCTTCACAGATGTAAGTCTCAAAGCTGTTCTATATTTATTAGTGCCACTCCCCCAATAATTTGCCCAAGTTGCAGCATTATAGCCCAATATTTGGCTTGGTTAGGCCGCCAAAATGGCGCACTGCCTACATGGGTTTATTGCAGCCAGACCCCTCCATTGCAGGTTACAGAGCAATGTGACATGGGTTTAACTCCTCTGTACGTCTCAAAGCTGTTCCACCTTTATTGGTGTAATTCACTCAGTGTTTGGTCCAAATTGCAGCATAATATTTTAATATTTGGCTTAGTTATGGTGGAAACATGAGCCGCTGTATATACTAGTTTACTGCAACCAGTGTACCCCACTAGCAGTCGTAAAAGCCTGCGACAAGAGTTTCCTTCACAGATGTAAGTCTCAAAGCTGTTCTATATTTATTAGTGCCACTCCCCCAATAATTTGCCCAAGTTGCAGCATTATAGCCCAATATTTGGCTTGGTTAGGCCGCCAAAATGGCGCACTGCCTACATGGGTTTATTGCAGCCAGACCCCTCCATTGCAGGTTACAGAGCAATGTGACATGGGTTTAACTCCTCTGTACGTCTCAAAGCTGTTCCACCTTTATTGGTGTAATTCACTCAGTGTTTGGTCCAAATTGCAGCATAATATTTTAATATTTGGCTTAGTTATGGTGGAAACATGAGCCGCTGTATATACTAGTTTACTGCAACCAGTGTACTCCACTACCAGTCGTAAAAGCCTGCGACAAGAGTTTCCTTCACAGATGTAAGTCTCAAAGCTGTTCTATATTTATTAGTGCCACTCCCCCAATAATTTGCCCAAGTTGCAGCATTATAGCCCAATATTTGGCTTGGTTAGGCCGCCAAAATGGCGCACTGCCTACATGGGTTTATTGCAGCCAGACCCCTCCATTGCAGGTTACAGAGCAATGTGACATGGGTTTAACTCTTCTGTACGTCTCAAAGCTGTTCCACCTTTATTGGTGTAATTCACTCAGTGTTTGGTCCAAATTGCAGCATAATATTTTAATATTTGGCTTAGTTATGGTGGAAACATGAGCCGCTGTATATACTAGTTTACTGCAACCAGTGTACCCCACTACCAGTCGTAAAAGCCTGCGATAAGAGTTTCCTTCACAGATGTAAGTCTCAAAGCTGTTCTATATTTATTAGTGCCACTCCCCCAATAATTTGCCCAAGTTGCAGCATTATAGCCCAATATTTGGCTTGGTTAGGCCGCCAAAATGGCACACTGCCTACATGGGTTTATTGCAGCCAGACCCCTCCATTGCAGGTTACAGAGCAATGTGACATGGGTTTAACTCCTCTGTACGTCTCAAAGCTGTTCCACCTTTATTGGTGTAATTCACTCAGTGTTTGGTCCAAATTGCAGCATAATATTTTAATATTTGGCTTAGTTATGGTGGAAACATGACCCGCTGTATATACTAGTTTACTGCAACCAGTGTACCCCACTACCAGTCGTAAAAGCCTGCGACAAGAGTTTCCTTCACAGATGTAAGTCTCAAAGCTGTTCTATATTTATTAGTGCCACTCCCCCAATAATTTGCCCAAGTTGCAGCATTATAGCCCAATATTTGGCTTGGTTAGGCCGCCAAAATGGCGCACTGCCTACATGGGTTTATTGCAGCCAGACCCCTCCATTGCAGGTTACAGAGCAATGTGACATGGGTTTAACTCCTCTGTACGTCTCAAAGCTGTTCCACCTTTATTGGTGTAATTCACTCAGTGTTTGGTCCAAATTGCAGCATAATATTTTAATATTTGGCTTAGTTATGGTGGAAACATGAGCCGCTGTATATACTAGTTTACTGCAACCAGTGTACCCCACTAGCAGTCGTAAAAGCCTGCGACAAGAGTTTCCTTCACAGATGTAAGTCTCAAAGCTGTTCTATATTTATTAGTGCCACTCCCCCAATAATTTGCCCAAGTTGCAGCATTATAGCCCAATATTTGGCTTGGTTAGGCCGCCAAAATGGCGCACTGCCTACATGGGTTTATTGCAGCCAGACCCCTCCATTGCAGGTTACAGAGCAATGTGACATGGGTTTAACTCCTCTGTACGTCTCAAAGCTGTTCCACCTTTATTAGTGTAATTCACTCAGTGTTTGGTCCAAATTGCAGCATAATATTTTAATATTTGGCTTAGTTATGGTGGAAACATGACCCGCTGTATATACTAGTTTACTGCAACCAGTGTACCCCACTACCAGTCGTAAAAGCCTGCGACAAGAGTTTCCTTCACAGATGTAAGTCTCAAAGCTGTTCTATATTTATTAGTGCCACTCCCCCAATAATTTGCCCAAGTTGCAGCATTATAGCCCAATATTTGGCTTGGTTAGGCCGCCAAAATGGCACACTGCCTACATGGGTTTATTGCAGCCAGACCCCTCCATTGCAGGTTACAGAGCAATGTGACATGGGTTTAACTCCTCTGTACGTCTCAAAGCTGTTCCACCTTTATTGGTGTAATTCACTCAGTGTTTGGTCCAAATTGCAGCATAATATTTTAATATTTGGCTTAGTTATGGTGGAAACATGAGCCGCTGTATATACTAGTTTACTGCAACCAGTGTACCCCACTACCAGTCGTAAAAGCCTGCGACAAGAGTTTCCTTCACAGATGTAAGTCTCAAAGCTGTTCTATATTTATTAGTGCCACTCCCCCAATAATTTGCCCAAGTTGCAGCATTATAGCCCAATATTTGGCTTGGTTAGGCCGCCAAAATGGCGCACTGCCTACATGGGTTTATTGCAGCCAGACCCCTCCATTGCAGGTTACAGAGCAATGTGACATGGGTTTAACTCCTCTGTACGTCTCAAAGCTGTTCCACCTTTATTGGTGTAATTCACTCAGTGTTTGGTCCAAATTGCAGCATAATATTTTAATATTTGGCTTAGTTATGGTGGAAACATGAGCCGCTGTATATACTAGTTTACTGCAACCAGTGTACCCCACTACCAGTCGTAAAAGCCTGCGACAAGAGTTTCCTTCACAGATGTAAGTCTCAAAGCTGTTCTATATTTATTAGTGCCACTCCCCCAATAATTTGCCCAAGTTGCAGCATTATAGCCCAATATTTGGCTTGGTTAGGCCGCCAAAATGGCGCACTGCCTACATGGGTTTATTGCAGCCAGACCCCTCCATTGCAGGTTACAGAGCAATGTGACATGGGTTTAACTCCTCTGTACGTCTCAAAGCTGTTCCACCTTTATTGGTGTAATTCACTCAGTGTTTGGTCCAAATTGCAGCATAATATTTTAATATTTGGCTTAGTTATGGTGGAAACATGAGCCGCTGTATATACTAGTTTACTGCAACCAGTGTACCCCACTACCAGTCGTAAAAGCCTGCGACAAGAGTTTCCTTCACAGATGTAAGTCTCAAAGCTGTTCTATATTTATTAGTGCCACTCCCCCAATAATTTGCCCAAGTTGCAGCATTATAGCCCAATATTTGGCTTGGTTAGGCCGCCAAAATGGCGCACTGCCTACATGGGTTTATTGCAGCCAGACCCCTCCATTGCAGGTTACAGAGCAATGTGACATGGGTTTAACTCCTCTGTACGTCTCAAAGCTGTTCCACCTTTATTGGTGTAATTCACTCAGTGTTTGGTCCAAATTGCAGCATAATATTTTAATATTTGGCTTAGTTATGGTGGAAACATGAGCCGCTGTATATACTAGTTTACTGCAACCAGTGTACTCCACTACCAGTCGTAAAAGCCTGCGACAAGAGTTTCCTTCACAGATGTAAGTCTCAAAGCTGTTCTATATTTATTAGTGCCACTCCCCCAATAATTTGCCCAAGTTGCAGCATTATAGCCCAATATTTGGCTTGGTTAGGCCGCCAAAATGGCGCACTGCCTACATGGGTTTATTGCAGCCAGACCCCTCCATTGCAGGTTACAGAGCAATGTGACATGGGTTTAACTCTTCTGTACGTCTCAAAGCTGTTCCACCTTTATTGGTGTAATTCACTCAGTGTTTGGTCCAAATTGCAGCATAATATTTTAATATTTGGCTTAGTTATGGTGGAAACATGAGCCGCTGTATATACTAGTTTACTGCAACCAGTGTACCCCACTACCAGTCGTAAAAGCCTGCGATAAGAGTTTCCTTCACAGATGTAAGTCTCAAAGCTGTTCTATATTTATTAGTGCCACTCCCCCAATAATTTGCCCAAGTTGCAGCATTATAGCCCAATATTTGGCTTGGTTAGGCCGCCAAAATGGCGCACTGCCTACATGGGTTTATTGCAGCCAGACCCCTCCATTGCAGGTTACAGAGCAATGTGACATGGGTTTAACTCCTCTGTACGTCTCAAAGCTGTTCCACCTTTATTGGTGTAATTCACTCAGTGTTTGGTCCAAATTGCAGCATAATATTTTAATATTTGGCTTAGTTATGGTGGAAACATGAGCCGCTGTATATACTAGTTTACTGCAACCAGTGTACTCCACTACCAGTCGTAAAAGCCTGCGACAAGAGTTTCCTTCACAGATGTAAGTCTCAAAGCTGTTCTATATTTATTAGTGCCACTCCCCCAATAATTTGCCCAAGTTGCAGCATTATAGCCCAATATTTGGCTTGGTTAGGCCGCCAAAATGGCGCACTGCCTACATGGGTTTATTGCAGCCAGACCCCTCCATTGCAGGTTACAGAGCAATGTGACATGGGTTTAACTCTTCTGTACGTCTCAAAGCTGTTCCACCTTTATTGGTGTAATTCACTCAGTGTTTGGTCCAAATTGCAGCATAATATTTTAATATTTGGCTTAGTTATGGTGGAAACATGAGCCGCTGTATATACTAGTTTACTGCAACCAGTGTACCCCACTACCAGTCGTAAAAGCCTGCGATAAGAGTTTCCTTCACAGATGTAAGTCTCAAAGCTGTTCTATATTTATTAGTGCCACTCCCCCAATAATTTGCCCAAGTTGCAGCATTATAGCCCAATATTTGGCTTGGTTAGGCCGCCAAAATGGCGCACTGCCTACATGGGTTTATTGCAGCCAGACCCCTCCATTGCAGGTTACAGAGCAATGTGACATGGGTTTAACTCCTCTGTACGTCTCAAAGCTGTTCCACCTTTATTGGTGTAATTCACTCAGTGTTTGGTCCAAATTGCAGCATAATATTTTAATATTTGGCTTAGTTATGGTGGAAACATGAGCCGCTGTATATACTAGTTTACTGCAACCAGTGTACCCCACTACCAGTCGTAAAAGCCTGCGACAAGAGTTTCCTTCACAGATGTAAGTCTCAAAGCTGTTCTATATTTATTAGTGCCACTCCCCCAATAATTTGCCCAAGTTGCAGCATTATAGCCCAATATTTGGCTTGGTTAGGCCGCCAAAATGGCACACTGCCTACATGGGTTTATTGCAGCCAGACCCCTCCATTGCAGGTTACAGAGCAATGTGACATGGGTTTAACTCCTCTGTACGTCTCAAAGCTGTTCCACCTTTATTGGTGTAATTCACTCAGTGTTTGGTCCAAATTGCAGCATAATATTTTAATATTTGGCTTAGTTATGGTGGAAACATGAGCCGCTGTATATACTAGTTTACTGCAACCAGTGTACCCCACTAGCAGTCGTAAAAGCCTGCGACAAGAGTTTCCTTCACAGATGTAAGTCTCAAAGCTGTTCTATATTTATTAGTGCCACTCCCCCAATAATTTGCCCAAGTTGCAGCATTATAGCCCAATATTTGGCTTGGTTAGGCCGCCAAAATGGCGCACTGCCTACATGGGTTTATTGCAGCCAGACCCCTCCATTGCAGGTTACAGAGCAATGTGACATGGGTTTAACTCCTCTGTACGTCTCAAAGCTGTTCCACCTTTATTAGTGTAATTCACTCAGTGTTTGGTCCAAATTGCAGCATAATATTTTAATATTTGGCTTAGTTATGGTGGAAACATGAGCCGCTGTATATACTAGTTTACTGCAACCAGTGTACCCCACTAGCAGTCGTAAAAGCCTGCGACAAGAGTTTCCTTCACAGATGTAAGTCTCAAAGCTGTTCTATATTTATTAGTGCCACTCCCCCAATAATTTGCCCAAGTTGCAGCATTATAGCCCAATATTTGGCTTGGTTAGGCCGCCAAAATGGCGCACTGCCTACATGGGTTTATTGCAGCCAGACCCCTCCATTGCAGGTTACAGAGCAATGTGACATGGGTTTAACTCCTCTGTACGTCTCAAAGCTGTTCCACCTTTATTGGTGTAATTCACTCAGTGTTTGGTCCAAATTGCAGCATAATATTTTAATATTTGGCTTAGTTATGGTGGAAACATGAGCCGCTGTATATACTAGTTTACTGCAACCAGTGTACCCCACTACCAGTCGTAAAAGCCTGCGACAAGAGTTTCCTTCACAGATGTAAGTCTCAAAGCTGTTCTATATTTATTAGTGCCACTCCCCCAATAATTTGCCCAAGTTGCAGCATTATAGCCCAATATTTGGCTTGGTTAGGCCGCCAAAATGGCGCACTGCCTACATGGGTTTATTGCAGCCAGACCCCTCCATTGCAGGTTACAGAGCAATGTGACATGGGTTTAACTCCTCTGTACGTCTCAAAGCTGTTCCACCTTTATTGGTGTAATTCACTCAGTGTTTGGTCCAAATTGCAGCATAATATTTTAATATTTGGCTTAGTTATGGTGGAAACATGAGCCGCTGTATATACTAGTTTACTGCAACCAGTGTACCCCACTACCAGTCGTAAAAGCCTGCGACAAGAGTTTCCTTCACAGATGTAAGTCTCAAAGCTGTTCTATATTTATTAGTGCCACTCCCCCAATAATTTGCCCAAGTTGCAGCATTATAGCCCAATATTTGGCTTGGTTAGGCCGCCAAAATGGCACACTGCCTACATGGGTTTATTGCAGCCAGACCCCTCCATTGCAGGTTACAGAGCAATGTGACATGGGTTTAACTCCTCTGTACGTCTCAAAGCTGTTCCACCTTTATTGGTGTAATTCACTCAGTGTTTGGTCCAAATTGCAGCATAATATTTTAATATTTGGCTTAGTTATGGTGGAAACATGAGCCGCTGTATATACTAGTTTACTGCAACCAGTGTACCCCACTACCAGTCGTAAAAGCCTGCGACAAGAGTTTCCTTCACAGATGTAAGTCTCAAAGCTGTTCTATATTTATTAGTGCCACTCCCCCAATAATTTGCCCAAGTTGCAGCATTATAGCCCAATATTTGGCTTGGTTAGGCCGCCAAAATGGCGCACTGCCTACATGGGTTTATTGCAGCCAGACCCCTCCATTGCAGGTTACAGAGCAATGTGACATGGGTTTAACTCCTCTGTACGTCTCAAAGCTGTTCCACCTTTATTGGTGTAATTCACTCAGTGTTTGGTCCAAATTGCAGCATAATATTTTAATATTTGGCTTAGTTATGGTGGAAACATGAGCCGCTGTATATACTAGTTTACTGCAACCAGTGTACCCCACTAGCAGTCGTAAAAGCCTGCGACAAGAGTTTCCTTCACAGATGTAAGTCTCAAAGCTGTTCTATATTTATTAGTGCCACTCCCCCAATAATTTGCCCAAGTTGCAGCATTATAGCCCAATATTTGGCTTGGTTAGGCCGCCAAAATGGCGCACTGCCTACATGGGTTTATTGCAGCCAGACCCCTCCATTGCAGGTTACAGAGCAATGTGACATGGGTTTAACTCCTCTGTACGTCTCAAAGCTGTTCCACCTTTATTAGTGTAATTCACTCAGTGTTTGGTCCAAATTGCAGCATAATATTTTAATATTTGGCTTAGTTATGGTGGAAACATGACCCGCTGTATATACTAGTTTACTGCAACCAGTGTACCCCACTACCAGTCGTAAAAGCCTGCGACAAGAGTTTCCTTCACAGATGTAAGTCTCAAAGCTGTTCTATATTTATTAGTGCCACTCCCCCAATAATTTGCCCAAGTTGCAGCATTATAGCCCAATATTTGGCTTGGTTAGGCCGCCAAAATGGCACACTGCCTACATGGGTTTATTGCAGCCAGACCCCTCCATTGCAGGTTACAGAGCAATGTGACATGGGTTTAACTCCTCTGTACGTCTCAAAGCTGTTCCACCTTTATTGGTGTAATTCACTCAGTGTTTGGTCCAAATTGCAGCATAATATTTTAATATTTGGCTTAGTTATGGTGGAAACATGAGCCGCTGTATATACTAGTTTACTGCAACCAGTGTACCCCACTACCAGTCGTAAAAGCCTGCGACAAGAGTTTCCTTCACAGATGTAAGTCTCAAAGCTGTTCTATATTTATTAGTGCCACTCCCCCAATAATTTGCCCAAGTTGCAGCATTATAGCCCAATATTTGGCTTGGTTAGGCCGCCAAAATGGCGCACTGCCTACATGGGTTTATTGCAGCCAGACCCCTCCATTGCAGGTTACAGAGCAATGTGACATGGGTTTAACTCCTCTGTACGTCTCAAAGCTGTTCCACCTTTATTGGTGTAATTCACTCAGTGTTTGGTCCAAATTGCAGCATAATATTTTAATATTTGGCTTAGTTATGGTGGAAACATGAGCCGCTGTATATACTAGTTTACTGCAACCAGTGTACCCCACTACCAGTCGTAAAAGCCTGCGACAAGAGTTTCCTTCACAGATGTAAGTCTCAAAGCTGTTCTATATTTATTAGTGCCACTCCCCCAATAATTTGCCCAAGTTGCAGCATTATAGCCCAATATTTGGCTTGGTTAGGCCGCCAAAATGGCGCACTGCCTACATGGGTTTATTGCAGCCAGACCCCTCCATTGCAGGTTACAGAGCAATGTGACATGGGTTTAACTCCTCTGTACGTCTCAAAGCTGTTCCACCTTTATTGGTGTAATTCACTCAGTGTTTGGTCCAAATTGCAGCATAATATTTTAATATTTGGCTTAGTTATGGTGGAAACATGAGCCGCTGTATATACTAGTTTACTGCAACCAGTGTACCCCACTACCAGTCGTAAAAGCCTGCGACAAGAGTTTCCTTCACAGATGTAAGTCTCAAAGCTGTTCTATATTTATTAGTGCCACTCCCCCAATAATTTGCCCAAGTTGCAGCATTATAGCCCAATATTTGGCTTGGTTAGGCCGCCAAAATGGCACACTGCCTACATGGGTTTATTGCAGCCAGACCCCTCCATTGCAGGTTACAGAGCAATGTGACATGGGTTTAACTCCTCTGTACGTCTCAAAGCTGTTCCACCTTTATTGGTGTAATTCACTCAGTGTTTGGTCCAAATTGCAGCATAATATTTTAATATTTGGCTTAGTTATGGTGGAAACATGAGCCGCTGTATATACTAGTTTACTGCAACCAGTGTACCCCACTACCAGTCGTAAAAGCCTGCGACAAGAGTTTCCTTCACAGATGTAAGTCTCAAAGCTGTTCTATATTTATTAGTGCCACTCCCCCAATAATTTGCCCAAGTTGCAGCATTATAGCCCAATATTTGGCTTGGTTAGGCCGCCAAAATGGCGCACTGCCTACATGGGTTTATTGCAGCCAGACCCCTCCATTGCAGGTTACAGAGCAATGTGACATGGGTTTAACTCCTCTGTACATCTCAAAGCTGTTCCACCTTTATTAGTGTAATTCACTCAGTGTTTGGTCCAAATTGCAGCATAATATTTTAATATTTGGCTTAGTTATGGTGGAAACATGACCCGCTGTATATACTAGTTTACTGCAACCAGTGTACCCCACTACCAGTCGTAAAAGCCTGCGACAAGAGTTTCCTTCACAGATGTAAGTCTCAAAGCTGTTCTATATTTATTAGTGCCACTCCCCCAATAATTTGCCCAAGTTGCAGCATTATAGCCCAATATTTGGCTTGGTTAGGCCGCCAAAATGGCACACTGCCTACATGGGTTTATTGCAGCCAGACCCCTCCATTGCAGGTTACAGAGCAATGTGACATGGGTTTAACTCCTCTGTACGTCTCAAAGCTGTTCCACCTTTATTGGTGTAATTCACTCAGTGTTTGGTCCAAATTGCAGCATAATATTTTAATATTTGGCTTAGTTATGGTGGAAACATGACCCGCTGTATATACTAGTTTACTGCAACCAGTGTACCCCACTACCAGTCGTAAAAGCCTGCGACAAGAGTTTCCTTCACAGATGTAAGTCTCAAAGCTGTTCTATATTTATTAGTGCCACTCCCCCAATAATTTGCCCAAGTTGCAGCATTATAGCCCAATATTTGGCTTGGTTAGGCCGCCAAAATGGCGCACTGCCTACATGGGTTTATTGCAGCCAGACCCCTCCATTGCAGGTTACAGAGCAATGTGACATGGGTTTAACTCCTCTGTACGTCTCAAAGCTGTTCCACCTTTATTGGTGTAATTCACTCAGTGTTTGGTCCAAATTGCAGCATAATATTTTAATATTTGGCTTAGTTATGGTGGAAACATGAGCCGCTGTATATACTAGTTTACTGCAACCAGTGTACCCCACTACCAGTCGTAAAAGCCTGCGACAAGAGTTTCCTTCACAGATGTAAGTCTCAAAGCTGTTCTATATTTATTAGTGCCACTCCCCCAATAATTTGCCCAAGTTGCAGCATTATAGCCCAATATTTGGCTTGGTTAGGCCGCCAAAATGGCGCACTGCCTACATGGGTTTATTGCAGCCAGACCCCTCCATTGCAGGTTACAGAGCAATGTGACATGGGTTTAACTCCTCTGTACGTCTCAAAGCTGTTCCACCTTTATTGGTGTAATTCACTCAGTGTTTGGTCCAAATTGCAGCATAATATTTTAATATTTGGCTTAGTTATGGTGGAAACATGAGCCGCTGTATATACTAGTTTACTGCAACCAGTGTACCCCACTACCAGTCGTAAAAGCCTGCGACAAGAGTTTCCTTCACAGATGTAAGTCTCAAAGCTGTTCTATATTTATTAGTGCCACTCCCCCAATAATTTGCCCAAGTTGCAGCATTATAGCCCAATATTTGGCTTGGTTAGGCCGCCAAAATGGCACACTGCCTACATGGGTTTATTGCAGCCAGACCCCTCCATTGCAGGTTACAGAGCAATGTGACATGGGTTTAACTCCTCTGTACGTCTCAAAGCTGTTCCACCTTTATTGGTGTAATTCACTCAGTGTTTGGTCCAAATTGCAGCATAATATTTTAATATTTGGCTTAGTTATGGTGGAAACATGAGCCGCTGTATATACTAGTTTACTGCAACCAGTGTACCCCACTACCAGTCGTAAAAGCCTGCGACAAGAGTTTCCTTCACAGATGTAAGTCTCAAAGCTGTTCTATATTTATTAGTGCCACTCCCCCAATAATTTGCCCAAGTTGCAGCATTATAGCCCAATATTTGGCTTGGTTAGGCCGCCAAAATGGCGCACTGCCTACATGGGTTTATTGCAGCCAGACCCCTCCATTGCAGGTTACAGAGCAATGTGACATGGGTTTAACTCCTCTGTACGTCTCAAAGCTGTTCCACCTTTATTGGTGTAATTCACTCAGTGTTTGGTCCAAATTGCAGCATAATATTTTAATATTTGGCTTAGTTATGGTGGAAACATGAGCCGCTGTATATACTAGTTTACTGCAACCAGTGTACCCCACTAGCAGTCGTAAAAGCCTGCGACAAGAGTTTCCTTCACAGATGTAAGTCTCAAAGCTGTTCTATATTTATTAGTGCCACTCCCCCAATAATTTGCCCAAGTTGCAGCATTATAGCCCAATATTTGGCTTGGTTAGGCCGCCAAAATGGCGCACTGCCTACATGGGTTTATTGCAGCCAGAACCCTCCATTGCAGGTTACAGAGCAATGTGACATGGGTTTAACTCCTCTGTACGTCTCAAAGCTGTTCCACCTTTATTAGTGTAATTCACTCAGTGTTTGGTCCAAATTGCAGCATAATATTTTAATATTTGGCTTAGTTATGGTGGAAACATGACCCGCTGTATATACTAGTTTACTGCAACCAGTGTACCCCACTACCAGTCGTAAAAGCCTGCGACAAGAGTTTCCTTCACAGATGTAAGTCTCAAAGCTGTTCTATATTTATTAGTGCCACTTCCCCAATAATTTGCCCAAGTTGCAGCATTATAGCCCAATATTTGGCTTGGTTAGGCCGCCAAAATGGCACACTGCCTACATGGGTTTATTGCAGCCAGACCCCTCCATTGCAGGTTACAGAGCAATGTGACATGGGTTTAACTCCTCTGTACGTCTCAAAGCTGTTCCACCTTTATTGGTGTAATTCACTCAGTGTTTGGTCCAAATTGCAGCATAATATTTTAATATTTGGCTTAGTTATGGTGGAAACATGAGCCGCTGTATATACTAGTTTACTGCAACCAGTGTACCCCACTACCAGTCGTAAAAGCCTGCGACAAGAGTTTCCTTCACAGATGTAAGTCTCAAAGCTGTTCTATATTTATTAGTGCCACTTCCCCAATAATTTGCCCAAGTTGCAGCATTATAGCCCAATATTTGGCTTGGTTAGGCCGCCAAAATGGCACACTGCCTACATGGGTTTATTGCAGCCAGACCCCTCCATTGCAGGTTACAGAGCAATGTGACATGGGTTTAACTCCTCTGTACGTCTCAAAGCTGTTCCACCTTTATTGGTGTAATTCACTCAGTGTTTGGTCCAAATTGCAGCATAATATTTTAATATTTGGCTTAGTTATGGTGGAAACATGAGCCGCTGTATATACTAGTTTACTGCAACCAGTGTACCCCACTACCAGTCGTAAAAGCCTGCGACAAGAGTTTCCTTCACAGATGTAAGTCTCAAAGCTGTTCTATATTTATTAGTGCCACTCCCCCAATAATTTGCCCAAGTTGCAGCATTATAGCCCAATATTTGGCTTGGTTAGGCCGCCAAAATGGCGCACTGCCTACATGGGTTTATTGCAGCCAGACCCCTCCATTGCAGGTTACAGAGCAATGTGACATGGGTTTAACTCCTCTGTACATCTCAAAGCTGTTCCACCTTTATTAGTGTAATTCACTCAGTGTTTGGTCCAAATTGCAGCATAATATTTTAATATTTGGCTTAGTTATGGTGGAAACATGACCCGCTGTATATACTAGTTTACTGCAACCAGTGTACCCCACTAGCAGTCGTAAAAGCCTGCGACAAGAGTTTCCTTCACAGATGTAAGTCTCAAAGCTGTTCTATATTTATTAGTGCCACTCCCCCAATAATTTGCCCAAGTTGCAGCATTATAGCCCAATATTTGGCTTGGTTAGGCCGCCAAAATGGCACACTGCCTACATGGGTTTATTGCAGCCAGACCCCTCCATTGCAGGTTACAGAGCAATGTGACATGGGTTTAACTCCTCTGTACGTCTCAAAGCTGTTCCACCTTTATTGGTGTAATTCACTCAGTGTTTGGTCCAAATTGCAGCATAATATTTTAATATTTGGCTTAGTTATGGTGGAAACATGACCCGCTGTATATACTAGTTTACTGCAACCAGTGTACCCCACTACCAGTCGTAAAAGCCTGCGACAAGAGTTTCCTTCACAGATGTAAGTCTCAAAGCTGTTCTATATTTATTAGTGCCACTTCCCCAATAATTTGCCCAAGTTGCAGCATTATAGCCCAATATTTGGCTTGGTTAGGCCGCCAAAATGGCACACTGCCTACATGGGTTTATTGCAGCCAGACCCCTCCATTGCAGGTTACAGAGCAATGTGACATGGGTTTAACTCCTCTGTACGTCTCAAAGCTGTTCCACCTTTATTGGTGTAATTCACTCAGTGTTTGGTCCAAATTGCAGCATAATATTTTAATATTTGGCTTAGTTATGGTGGAAACATGAGCCGCTGTATATACTAGTTTACTGCAACCAGTGTACCCCACTACCAGTCGTAAAAGCCTGCGACAAGAGTTTCCTTCACAGATGTAAGTCTCAAAGCTGTTCTATATTTATTAGTGCCACTCCCCCAATAATTTGCCCAAGTTGCAGCATTATAGCCCAATATTTGGCTTGGTTAGGCCGCCAAAATGGCGCACTGCCTACATGGGTTTATTGCAGCCAGACCCCTCCATTGCAGGTTACAGAGCAATGTGACATGGGTTTAACTCCTCTGTACATCTCAAAGCTGTTCCACCTTTATTAGTGTAATTCACTCAGTGTTTGGTCCAAATTGCAGCATAATATTTTAATATTTGGCTTAGTTATGGTGGAAACATGACCCGCTGTATATACTAGTTTACTGCAACCAGTGTACCCCACTAGCAGTCGTAAAAGCCTGCGACAAGAGTTTCCTTCACAGATGTAAGTCTCAAAGCTGTTCTATATTTATTAGTGCCACTCCCCCAATAATTTGCCCAAGTTGCAGCATTATAGCCCAATATTTGGCTTGGTTAGGCCGCCAAAATGGCACACTGCCTACATGGGTTTATTGCAGCCAGACCCCTCCATTGCAGGTTACAGAGCAATGTGACATGGGTTTAACTCCTCTGTACGTCTCAAAGCTGTTCCACCTTTATTGGTGTAATTCACTCAGTGTTTGGTCCAAATTGCAGCATAATATTTTAATATTTGGCTTAGTTATGGTGGAAACATGACCCGCTGTATATACTAGTTTACTGCAACCAGTGTACCCCACTACCAGTCGTAAAAGCCTGCGACAAGAGTTTCCTTCACAGATGTAAGTCTCAAAGCTGTTCTATATTTATTAGTGCCACTCCCCCAATAATTTGCCCAAGTTGCAGCATTATAGCCCAATATTTGGCTTGGTTAGGCCGCCAAAATGGCGCACTGCCTACATGGGTTTATTGCAGCCAGACCCCTCCATTGCAGGTTACAGAGCAATGTGACATGGGTTTAACTCCTCTGTACGTCTCAAAGCTGTTCCACCTTTATTGGTGTAATTCACTCAGTGTTTGGTCCAAATTGCAGCATAATATTTTAATATTTGGCTTAGTTATGGTGGAAACATGAGCCGCTGTATATACTAGTTTACTGCAACCAGTGTACCCCACTACCAGTCGTAAAAGCCTGCGACAAGAGTTTCCTTCACAGATGTAAGTCTCAAAGCTGTTCTATATTTATTAGTGCCACTCCCCCAATAATTTGCCCAAGTTGCAGCATTATAGCCCAATATTTGGCTTGGTTAGGCCGCCAAAATGGCGCACTGCCTACATGGGTTTATTGCAGCCAGACCCCTCCATTGCAGGTTACAGAGCAATGTGACATGGGTTTAACTCCTCTGTACGTCTCAAAGCTGTTCCACCTTTATTGGTGTAATTCACTCAGTGTTTGGTCCAAATTGCAGCATAATATTTTAATATTTGGCTTAGTTATGGTGGAAACATGAGCCGCTGTATATACTAGTTTACTGCAACCAGTGTACCCCACTAGCAGTCGTAAAAGCCTGCGACAAGAGTTTCCTTCACAGATGTAAGTCTCAAAGCTGTTCTATATTTATTAGTGCCACTCCCCCAATAATTTGCCCAAGTTGCAGCATTATAGCCCAATATTTGGCTTGGTTAGGCCGCCAAAATGGCGCACTGCCTACATGGGTTTATTGCAGCCAGACCCCTCCATTGCAGGTTACAGAGCAATGTGACATGGGTTTAACTCCTCTGTACGTCTCAAAGCTGTTCCACCTTTATTGGTGTAATTCACTCAGTGTTTGGTCCAAATTGCAGCATAATATTTTAATATTTGGCTTAGTTATGGTGGAAACATGAGCCGCTGTATATACTAGTTTACTGCAACCAGTGTACCCCACTACCAGTCGTAAAAGCCTGCGACAAGAGTTTCCTTCACAGATGTAAGTCTCAAAGCTGTTCTATATTTATTAGTGCCACTCCCCCAATAATTTGCCCAAGTTGCAGCATTATAGCCCAATATTTGGCTTGGTTAGGCCGCCAAAATGGCGCACTGCCTACATGGGTTTATTGCAGCCAGACCCCTCCATTGCAGGTTACAGAGCAATGTGACATGGGTTTAACTCCTCTGTATGTCTCAAAGCTGTTCCACCTTTATTGGTGTAATTCACTCAGTGTTTGGTCCAAATTGCAGCATAATATTTTAATATTTGGCTTAGTTATGGTGGAAACATGAGCCGCTGTATATACTAGTTTACTGCAACCAGTGTACCCCACTACCAGTCGTAAAAGCCTGCGACAAGAGTTTCCTTCACAGATGTAAGTCTCAAAGCTGTTCTATATTTATTAGTGCCACTCCCCCAATAATTTGCCCAAGTTGCAGCATTATAGCCCAATATTTGGCTTGGTTAGGCCGCCAAAATGGCACACTGCCTACATGGGTTTATTGCAGCCAGACCCCTCCATTGCAGGTTACAGAGCAATGTGACATGGGTTTAACTCCTCTGTACGTCTCAAAGCTGTTCCACCTTTATTGGTGTAATTCACTCAGTGTTTGGTCCAAATTGCAGCATAATATTTTAATATTTGGCTTAGTTATGGTGGAAACATGAGCCGCTGTATATACTAGTTTACTGCAACCAGTGTACCCCACTACCAGTCGTAAAAGCCTGCGACAAGAGTTTCCTTCACAGATGTAAGTCTCAAAGCTGTTCTATATTTATTAGTGCCACTCCCCCAATAATTTGCCCAAGTTGCAGCATTATAGCCCAATATTTGGCTTGGTTAGGCCGCCAAAATGGCGCACTGCCTACATGGGTTTATTGCAGCCAGACCCCTCCATTGCAGGTTACAGAGCAATGTGACATGGGTTTAACTCCTCTGTACATCTCAAAGCTGTTCCACCTTTATTAGTGTAATTCACTCAGTGTTTGGTCCAAATTGCAGCATAATATTTTAATATTTGGCTTAGTTATGGTGGAAACATGACCCGCTGTATATACTAGTTTACTGCAACCAGTGTACCCCACTACCAGTCGTAAAAGCCTGCGACAAGAGTTTCCTTCACAGATGTAAGTCTCAAAGCTGTTCTATATTTATTAGTGCCACTCCCCCAATAATTTGCCCAAGTTGCAGCATTATAGCCCAATATTTGGCTTGGTTAGGCCGCCAAAATGGCGCACTGCCTACATGGGTTTATTGCAGCCAGACCCCTCCATTGCAGGTTACAGAGCAATGTGACATGGGTTTAACTCCTCTGTACGTCTCAAAGCTGTTCCACCTTTATTGGTGTAATTCACTCAGTGTTTGGTCCAAATTGCAGCATAATATTTTAATATTTGGCTTAGTTATGGTGGAAACATGACCCGCTGTATATACTAGTTTACTGCAACCAGTGTACCCCACTACCAGTCGTAAAAGCCTGCGACAAGAGTTTCCTTCACAGATGTAAGTCTCAAAGCTGTTCTATATTTATTAGTGCCACTCCCCCAATAATTTGCCCAAGTTGCAGCATTATAGCCCAATATTTGGCTTGGTTAGGCCGCCAAAATGGCACACTGCCTACATGGGTTTATTGCAGCCAGACCCCTCCATTGCAGGTTACAGAGCAATGTGACATGGGTTTAACTCCTCTGTACGTCTCAAAGCTGTTCCACCTTTATTGGTGTAATTCACTCAGTGTTTGGTCCAAATTGCAGCATAATATTTTAATATTTGGCTTAGTTATGGTGGAAACATGAGCCGCTGTATATACTAGTTTACTGCAACCAGTGTACCCCACTACCAGTCGTAAAAGCCTGCGACAAGAGTTTCCTTCACAGATGTAAGTCTCAAAGCTGTTCTATATTTATTAGTGCCACTCCCCCAATAATTTGCCCAAGTTGCAGCATTATAGCCCAATATTCGGCTTGGTTAGGCCGCCACAATGGCGCACTGCCTACATGGGTTTATTGCAGCCAGACCCCTCCATTGCAGGTTACAGAGCAATGTGACATGGGTTTAACTCCTCTGTACGTCTCAAAGCTGTTCCACCTTTATTGGTGTAATTCACTCAGTGTTTGGTCCAAATTGCAGCATAATATTTTAATATTTGGCTTAGTTATGGTGGAAACATGACCCGCTGTATGTACTAGTTTACTGCAACCAGTGTACCCCACTACCAGTCGTAAAAGCCTGCGACAAGAGTTTCCTTCACAGATGTAAGTCTCAAAGCTGTTCTATATTTATTAGTGCCACTCCCCCAATAATTTGCCCAAGTTGCAGCATTATAGCCCAATATTCGGCTTGGTTAGGCCGCCAAAATGGCGCACTGCCTACATGGGTTTATTGCAGCCAGACCCCTCCATTGCAGGTTACAGAGCAATGTGACATGGGTTTAACTCCTCTGTATGTCTCAAAGCTGTTCCACCTTTATTGGTGTAATTCACTCAGTGTTTGGTCCAAATTGCAGCATAATATTTTAATATTTGGCTTAGTTATGGTGGAAACATGAGCCGCTGTATATACTAGTTTACTGCAACCAGTGTACCCCACTACCAGTCGTAAAAGCCTGCGACAAGAGTTTCCTTCACAGATGTAAGTCTCAAAGCTGTTCTATATTTATTAGTGCCACTCCCCCAATAATTTGCCCAAGTTGCAGCATTATAGCCCAATATTTGGCTTGGTTAGGCCGCCAAAATGGCACACTGCCTACATGGGTTTATTGCAGCCAGACCCCTCCATTGCAGGTTACAGAGCAATGTGACATGGGTTTAACTCCTCTGTACGTCTCAAAGCTGTTCCACCTTTATTGGTGTAATTCACTCAGTGTTTGGTCCAAATTGCAGCATAATATTTTAATATTTGGCTTAGTTATGGTGGAAACATGAGCCGCTGTATATACTAGTTTACTGCAACCAGTGTACCCCACTACCAGTCGTAAAAGCCTGCGACAAGAGTTTCCTTCACAGATGTAAGTCTCAAAGCTGTTCTATATTTATTAGTGCCACTCCCCCAATAATTTGCCCAAGTTGCAGCATTATAGCCCAATATTTGGCTTGGTTAGGCCGCCAAAATGGCGCACTGCCTACATGGGTTTATTGCAGCCAGACCCCTCCATTGCAGGTTACAGAGCAATGTGACATGGGTTTAACTCCTCTGTACATCTCAAAGCTGTTCCACCTTTATTAGTGTAATTCACTCAGTGTTTGGTCCAAATTGCAGCATAATATTTTAATATTTGGCTTAGTTATGGTGGAAACATGACCCGCTGTATATACTAGTTTACTGCAACCAGTGTACCCCACTACCAGTCGTAAAAGCCTGCGACAAGAGTTTCCTTCACAGATGTAAGTCTCAAAGCTGTTCTATATTTATTAGTGCCACTCCCCCAATAATTTGCCCAAGTTGCAGCATTATAGCCCAATATTTGGCTTGGTTAGGCCGCCAAAATGGCGCACTGCCTACATGGGTTTATTGCAGCCAGACCCCTCCATTGCAGGTTACAGAGCAATGTGACATGGGTTTAACTCCTCTGTACGTCTCAAAGCTGTTCCACCTTTATTAGTGTAATTCACTCAGTGTTTGGTCCAAATTGCAGCATAATATTTTAATATTTGGCTTAGTTATGGTGGAAACATGACCCGCTGTATATACTAGTTTACTGCAACCAGTGTACCCCACTACCAGTCGTAAAAGCCTGCGACAAGAGTTTCCTTCACAGATGTAAGTCTCAAAGCTGTTCTATATTTATTAGTGCCACTCCCCCAATAATTTGCCCAAGTTGCAGCATTATAGCCCAATATTTGGCTTGGTTAGGCCGCCAAAATGGCACACTGCCTACATGGGTTTATTGCAGCCAGACCCCTCCATTGCAGGTTACAGAGCAATGTGACATGGGTTTAACTCCTCTGTACGTCTCAAAGCTGTTCCACCTTTATTGGTGTAATTCACTCAGTGTTTGGTCCAAATTGCAGCATAATATTTTAATATTTGGCTTAGTTATGGTGGAAACATGAGCCGCTGTATATACTAGTTTACTGCAACCAGTGTACCCCACTACCAGTCGTAAAAGCCTGCGACAAGAGTTTCCTTCACAGATGTAAGTCTCAAAGCTGTTCTATATTTATTAGTGCCACTCCCCCAATAATTTGCCCAAGTTGCAGCATTATAGCCCAATATTCGGCTTGGTTAGGCCGCCACAATGGCGCACTGCCTACATGGGTTTATTGCAGCCAGACCCCTCCATTGCAGGTTACAGAGCAATGTGACATGGGTTTAACTCCTCTGTACGTCTCAAAGCTGTTCCACCTTTATTGGTGTAATTCACTCAGTGTTTGGTCCAAATTGCAGCATAATATTTTAATATTTGGCTTAGTTATGGTGGAAACATGACCCGCTGTATGTACTAGTTTACTGCAACCAGTGTACCCCACTACCAGTCGTAAAAGCCTGCGACAAGAGTTTCCTTCACAGATGTAAGTCTCAAAGCTGTTCTATATTTATTAGTGCCACTCCCCCAATAATTTGCCCAAGTTGCAGCATTATAGCCCAATATTCGGCTTGGTTAGGCCGCCAAAATGGCGCACTGCCTACATGGGTTTATTGCAGCCAGACCCCTCCATTGCAGGTTACAGAGCAATGTGACATGGGTTTAACTCCTCTGTACGTCTCAAAGCTGTTCCACCTTTATTGGTGTAATTCACTCAGTGTTTGGTCCAAATTGCAGCATAATATTTTAATATTTGGCTTAGTTATGGTGGAAACATGACCCGCTGTATATACTAGTTTACTGCAACCAGTGTACCCCACTACCAGTCGTAAAAGCCTGCGACAAGAGTTTCCTTCACAGATGTAAGTCTCAAAGCTGTTCTATATTTATTAGTGCCACTCCCCCAATAATTTGCCCAAGTTGCAGCATTATAGCCCAATATTCGGCTTGGTTAGGCCGCCACAATGGCGCACTGCCTACATGGGTTTATTGCAGCCAGACCCCTCCATTGCAGGTTACAGAGCAATGTGACATGGGTTTAACTCCTCTGTACGTCTCAAAGCTGTTCCACCTTTATTGGTGTAATTCACTCAGTGTTTGGTCCAAATTGCAGCATAATATTTTAATATTTGGCTTAGTTATGGTGGAAACATGACCCGCTGTATGTACTAGTTTACTGCAACCAGTGTACCCCACTACCAGTCGTAAAAGCCTGCGACAAGAGTTTCCTTCACAGATGTAAGTCTCAAAGCTGTTCTATATTTATTAGTGCCACTCCCCCAATAATTTGCCCAAGTTGCAGCATTATAGCCCAATATTCGGCTTGGTTAGGCCGCCAAAATGGCGCACTGCCTACATGGGTTTATTGCAGCCAGACCCCTCCATTGCAGGTTACAGAGCAATGTGACATGGGTTTAACTCCTCTGTACGTCTCAAAGCTGTTCCAACTTTATTGGTGTAATTCACTCAGTGTTTGGTCCAAATTGCAGCATAATATTTTAATATTTGGCTTAGTTATGGTGGAAACATGACCCGCTGTATATACTAGTTTACTGCAACCAGTGTACCCCACTACCAGTCGTAAAAGCCTGCGACAAGAGTTTCCTTCACAGATGTAAGTCTCAAAGCTGTTCTATATTTATTAGTGCCACTCCCCCAATAATTTGCCCAAGTTGCAGCATTATAGCCCAATATTCGGCTTGGTTAGGCCGCCAAAATGGCGCACTGCCTACATGGGTTTATTGCAGCCAGACCCCCCATTGCAGGTTACAGAGCAATGTGACATGGGTTTAACTCCTCTGTACGTCTCAAAGCTGTTCCACCTTTATTGGTGTAATTCACTCAGTGTTTGGTCCAAATTGCAGCATAATATTTTAATATTTGGCTTAGTTATGGTGGAAACATGACCCGCTGTATATACTAGTTTACTGCAACCAGTGTACCCCACTACCAGTCGTAAAAGCCTGCGACAAGAGTTTCCTTCACAGATGTAAGTCTCAAAGCTGTTCTATATTTATTAGTGCCACTCCCCCAATAATTTGCCCAAGTTGCAGCATTATAGCCCAATATTCGGCTTGGTTAGGCCGCCAAAATGGCGCACTGCCTACATGGGTTTATTGCAGCCAGACCCCTCCATTGCAGGTTACAGAGCAATGTGACATGGGTTTAACTCCTCTGTACGTCTCAAAGCTGTTCCACCTTTATTGGTGTAATTCACTCAGTGTTTGGTCCAAATTGCAGCATAATATTTTAATATTTGGCTTAGTTATGGTGGAAACATGACCCGCTGTATATACTAGTTTACTGCAACCAGTGTACCCCACTACCAGTCGTAAAAGCCTGCGACAAGAGTTTCCTTCACAGATGTAAGTCTCAAAGCTGTTCTATATTTATTAGTGCCACTCCCCCAATAATTTGCCCAAGTTGCAGCATTATAGCCCAATATTCGGCTTGGTTAGGCCGCCACAATGGCGCACTGCCTACATGGGTTTATTGCAGCCAGACCCCTCCATTGCAGGTTACAGAGCAATGTGACATGGGTTTAACTCCTCTGTACGTCTCAAAGCTGTTCCACCTTTATTGGTGTAATTCACTCAGTGTTTGGTCCAAATTGCAGCATAATATTTTAATATTTGGCTTAGTTATGGTGGAAACATGACCCGCTGTATGTACTAGTTTACTGCAACCAGTGTACCCCACTACCAGTCGTAAAAGCCTGCGACAAGAGTTTCCTTCACAGATGTAAGTCTCAAAGCTGTTCTATATTTATTAGTGCCACTCCCCCAATAATTTGCCCAAGTTGCAGCATTATAGCCCAATATTCGGCTTGGTTAGGCCGCCAAAATGGCGCACTGCCTACATGGGTTTATTGCAGCCAGACCCCTCCATTGCAGGTTACAGAGCAATGTGACATGGGTTTAACTCCTCTGTACGTCTCAAAGCTGTTCCACCTTTATTGGTGTAATTCACTCAGTGTTTGGTCCAAATTGCAGCATAATATTTTAATATTTGGCTTAGTTATGGTGGAAACATGACCCGCTGTATATACTAGTTTACTGCAACCAGTGTACCCCACTACCAGTCGTAAAAGCCTGCGACAAGAGTTTCCTTCACAGATGTAAGTCTCAAAGCTGTTCTATATTTATTAGTGCCACTCCCCCAATAATTTGCCCAAGTTGCAGCATTATAGCCCAATATTCGGCTTGGTTAGGCCGCCACAATGGCGCACTGCCTACATGGGTTTATTGCAGCCAGACCCCTCCATTGCAGGTTACAGAGCAATGTGACATGGGTTTAACTCCTCTGTACGTCTCAAAGCTGTTCCACCTTTATTGGTGTAATTCACTCAGTGTTTGGTCCAAATTGCAGCATAATATTTTAATATTTGGCTTAGTTATGGTGGAAACATGACCCGCTGTATGTACTAGTTTACTGCAACCAGTGTACCCCACTACCAGTCGTAAAAGCCTGCGACAAGAGTTTCCTTCACAGATGTAAGTCTCAAAGCTGTTCTATATTTATTAGTGCCACTCCCCCAATAATTTGCCCAAGTTGCAGCATTATAGCCCAATATTCGGCTTGGTTAGGCCGCCAAAATGGCGCACTGCCTACATGGGTTTATTGCAGCCAGACCCCTCCATTGCAGGTTACAGAGCAATGTGACATGGGTTTAACTCCTCTGTACGTCTCAAAGCTGTTCCACCTTTATTGGTGTAATTTACTCAGTGTTTGGTCCAAATTGCAGCATAATATTTTAATATTTGGCTTAGTTATGGTGGAAACATGACCCGCTGTATATACTAGTTTACTGCAACCAGTGTACCCCACTACCAGTCGTAAAAGCCTGCGACAAGAGTTTCCTTCACAGATGTAAGTCTCAAAGCTGTTCTATATTTATTAGTGCCACTCCCCCAATAATTTGCCCAAGTTGCAGCATTATAGCCCAATATTCGGCTTGGTTAGGCCGCCAAAATGGCGCACTGCCTACATGGGTTTATTGCAGCCAGACCCCCCATTGCAGGTTACAGAGCAATGTGACATGGGTTTAACTCCTCTGTACGTCTCAAAGCTGTTCCACCTTTATTGGTGTAATTCACTCAGTGTTTGGTCCAAATTGCAGCATAATATTTTAATATTTGGCTTAGTTATGGTGGAAACATGACCCGCTGTATATACTAGTTTACTGCAACCAGTGTACCCCACTACCAGTCGTAAAAGCCTGCGACAAGAGTTTCCTTCAGAGATGTAAGTCTCAAAGCTGTTCTATATTTATTAGTGCCACTCCCCCAATAATTTGCCCAAGTTGCAGCATTATAGCCCAATATTCGGCTTGGTTAGGCCGCCAAAATGGCGCACTGCCTACATGGGTTTATTGCAGCCAGACCCCTCCATTGCAGGTTACAGAGCAATGTGACATGGGTTTAACTCCTCTGTACGTCTCAAAGCTGTTCCACCTTTATTGGTGTAATTCACTCAGTGTTTGGTCCAAATTGCAGCATAATATTTTAATATTTGGCTTAGTTATGGTGGAAACATGACCCGCTGTATATACTAGTTTACTGCAACCAGTGTACCCCACTACCAGTCGTAAAAGCCTGCGACAAGAGTTTCCTTCACAGATGTAAGTCTCAAAGCTGTTCTATATTTATTAGTGCCACTCCCCCAATAATTTGCCCAAGTTGCAGCATTATAGCCCAATATTCGGCTTGGTTAGGCCGCCAAAATGGCGCACTGCCTACATGGGTTTATTGCAGCCAGACCCCTCCATTGCAGGTTACAGAGCAATGTGACATGGGTTTAACTCCTCTGTACGTCTCAAAGCTGTTCCACCTTTATTGGTGTAATTCACTCAGTGTTTGGTCCAAATTGCAGCATAATATTTTAATATTTGGCTTAGTTATGGTGGAAACATGACTCGCTGTATATACTAGTTTACTGCAACCAGTGTACCCCACTACCAGTCGTAAAAGCCTGCGACAAGAGTTTCCTTCACAGATGTAAGTCTCAAAGCTGTTCTATATTTATTAGTGCCACTCCCCCAATAATTTGCCCAAGTTGCAGCATTATAGCCCAATATTCGGCTTGGTTAGGCCGCCAAAATGGCGCACTGCCTACATGGGTTTATTGCAGCCAGACCCCTCCATTGCAGGTTACAGAGCAATGTGACATGGGTTTAACTCCTCTGTACGTCTCAAAGCTGTTCCACCTTTATTGGTGTAATTCACTCAGTGTTTGGTCCAAATTGCAGCATAATATTTTAATATTTGGCTTAGTTATGGTGGAAACATGACCCGCTGTATGTACTAGTTTACTGCAACCAGTGTACCCCACTACCAGTCGTAAAAGCCTGCGACAAGAGTTTCCTTCACAGATGTAAGTCTCAAAGCTGTTCTATATTTATTAGTGCCACTCCCCCAATAATTTGCCCAAGTTGCAGCATTATAGCCCAATATTCGGCTTGGTTAGGCCGCCAAAATGGCGCACTGCCTACATGGGTTTATTGCAGCCAGACCCCCCATTGCAGGTTACAGAGCAATGTGACATGGGTTTAACTCCTCTGTACGTCTCAAAGCTGTTCCACCTTTATTGGTGTAATTCACTCAGTGTTTGGTCCAAATTGCAGCATAATATTTTAATATTTGGCTTAGTTATGGTGGAAACATGACCCGCTGTATGTACTAGTTTACTGCAACCAGTGTACCCCACTACCAGTCGTAAAAGCCTGCGACAAGAGTTTCCTTCACAGATGTAAGTCTCAAAGCTGTTCTATATTTATTAGTGCCACTCCCCCAATAATTTGCCCAAGTTGCAGCATTATAGCCCAATATTCGGCTTGGTTAGGCCGCCAAAATGGCGCACTGCCTACATGGGTTTATTGCAGCCAGACCCCTCCATTGCAGGTTACAGAGCAATGTGACATGGGTTTAACTCCTCTGTACGTCTCAAAGCTGTTCCACCTTTATTGGTGTAATTCACTCAGTGTTTGGTCCAAATTGCAGCATAATATTTTAATATTTGGCTTAGTTATGGTGGAAACATGACCCGCTGTATGTACTAGTTTACTGCAACCAGTGTACCCCACTACCAGTCGTAAAAGCCTGCGACAATAGTTTCCTTCACAGATGTAAGTCTCAAAGCTGTTCTATATTTATTAGTGCCACTCCCCCAATAATTTGCCCAAGTTGCAGCATTATAGCCCAATATTCGGCTTGGATAGGCCGCCACAATGGCGCACTGCCTACATGGGTTTATTGCAGCCAGACCCCTCCATTGCAGGTTACAGAGCAATGTGACATGGGTTTAACTCCTCTGTACGTCTCAAAGCTGTTCCACCTTTATTGGTGTAATTCACTCAGTGTTTGGTCCAAATTGCAGCATAATATTTTAATATTTGGCTTAGTTATGGTGGAAACATGACCCGCTGTATATACTAGTTTACTGCAACCAGTGTACCCCACTACCAGTCGTAAAAGCCTGCGACAAGAGTTTCCTTCACAGATGTAAGTCTCAAAGCTGTTCTATATTTATTAGTGCCACTCCCCCAATAATTTGCCCAAGTTGCAGCATTATAGCCCAATATTCGGCTTGGTTAGGCCGCCAAAATGGCGCACTGCCTACATGGGTTTATTGCAGCCAGACCCCTCCATTGCAGGTTACAGAGCAATGTGACATGGGTTTAACTCCTCTGTACGTCTCAAAGCTGTTCCACCTTTATTGGTGTAATTCACTCAGTGTTTGGTCCAAATTGCAGCATAATATTTTAATATTTGGCTTAGTTATGGTGGAAACATGACCCGCTGTATATACTAGTTTACTGCAACCAGTGTACCCCACTACCAGTCGTAAAAGCCTGCGACAAGAGTTTCCTTCACAGATGTAAGTCTCAAAGCTGTTCTATATTTATTAGTGCCACTCCCCCAATAATTTGCCCAAGTTGCAGCATTATAGCCCAATATTCGGCTTGGTTAGGCCGCCAAAATGGCGCACTGCCTACATGGGTTTATTGCAGCCAGACCCCTCCATTGCAGGTTACAGAGCAATGTGACATGGGTTTAACTCCTCTGTACGTCTCAAAGCTGTTCCACCTTTATTGGTGTAATTCACTCAGTGTTTGGTCCAAATTGCAGCATAATATTTTAATATTTGGCTTAGTTATGGTGGAAACATGACCCGCTGTATATACTAGTTTACTGCAACCAGTGTACCCCACTACCAGTCGTAAAAGCCTGCGACAAGAGTTTCCTTCACAGATGTAAGTCTCAAAGCTGTTCTATATTTATTAGTGCCACTCCCCCAATAATTTGCCCAAGTTGCAGCATTATAGCCCAATATTCGGCTTGGATAGGCCGCCACAATGGCGCACTGCCTACATGGGTTTATTGCAGCCAGACCCCTCCATTGCAGGTTACAGAGCAATGTGACATGGGTTTAACTCCTCTGTACGTCTCAAAGCTGTTCCACCTTTATTGGTGTAATTCACTCAGTGTTTGGTCCAAATTGCAGCATAATATTTTAATATTTGGCTTAGTTATGGTGGAAACATGACCCGCTGTATATACTAGTTTACTGCAACCAGTGTACCCCACTACCAGTCGTAAAAGCCTGCGACAAGAGTTTCCTTCACAGATGTAAGTCTCAAAGCTGTTCTATATTTATTAGTGCCACTCCCCCAATAATTTGCCCAAGTTGCAGCATTATAGCCCAATATTCGGCTTGGTTAGGCCGCCAAAATGGCGCACTGCCTACATGGGTTTATTGCAGCCAGACCCCTCCATTGCAGGTTACAGAGCAATGTGACATGGGTTTAACTCCTCTGTACGTCTCAAAGCTGTTCCACCTTTATTGGTGTAATTCACTCAGTGTTTGGTCCAAATTGCAGCATAATATTTTAATATTTGGCTTAGTTATGGTGGAAACATGACCCGCTGTATATACTAGTTTACTGCAACCAGTGTACCCCACTACCAGTCGTAAAAGCCTGCGACAAGAGTTTCCTTCACAGATGTAAGTCTCAAAGCTGTTCTATATTTATTAGTGCCACTCCCCCAATAATTTGCCCAAGTTGCAGCATTATAGCCCAATATTCGGCTTGGTTAGGCCGCCAAAATGGCGCACTGCCTACATGGGTTTATTGCAGCCAGACCCCCCATTGCAGGTTACAGAGCAATGTGACATGGGTTTAACTCCTCTGTACGTCTCAAAGCTGTTCCACCTTTATTGGTGTAATTCACTCAGTGTTTGGTCCAAATTGCAGCATAATATTTTAATATTTGGCTTAGTTATGGTGGAAACATGACCCGCTGTATATACTAGTTTACTGCAACCAGTGTACCCCACTACCAGTCGTAAAAGCCTGCGACAAGAGTTTCCTTCACAGATGTAAGTCTCAAAGCTGTTCTATATTTATTAGTGCCACTCCCCCAATAATTTGCCCAAGTTGCAGCATTATAGCCCAATATTCGGCTTGGTTAGGCCGCCAAAATGGCGCACTGCCTACATGGGTTTATTGCAGCCAGACCCCTCCATTGCAGGTTACAGAGCAATGTGACATGGGTTTAACTCCTCTGTACGTCTCAAAGCTGTTCCACCTTTATTGGTGTAATTCACTCAGTGTTTGGTCCAAATTGCAGCATAATATTTTAATATTTGGCTTAGTTATGGTGGAAACATGACCCGCTGTATATACTAGTTTACTGCAACCAGTGTACCCCACTACCAGTCGTAAAAGCCTGCGACAAGAGTTTCCTTCACAGATGTAAGTCTCAAAGCTGTTCTATATTTATTAGTGCCACTCCCCCAATAATTTGCCCAAGTTGCAGCATTATAGCCCAATATTCGGCTTGGTTAGGCCGCCAAAATGGCGCACTGCCTACATGGGTTTATTGCAGCCAGACCCCTCCATTGCAGGTTACAGAGCAATGTGACATGGGTTTAACTCCTCTGTACGTCTCAAAGCTGTTCCACCTTTATTGGTGTAATTCACTCAGTGTTTGGTCCAAATTGCAGCATAATATTTTAATATTTGGCTTAGTTATGGTGGAAACATGACCCGCTGTATATACTAGTTTACTGCAACCAGTGTACCCCACTACCAGTCGTAAAAGCCTGCGACAAGAGTTTCCTTCACAGATGTAAGTCTCAAAGCTGTTCTATATTTATTAGTGCCACTCCCCCAATAATTTGCCCAAGTTGCAGCATTATAGCCCAATATTCGGCTTGGTTAGGCCGCCAAAATGGCGCACTGCCTACATGGGTTTATTGCAGCCAGACCCCTCCATTGCAGGTTACAGAGCAATGTGACATGGGTTTAACTCCTCTGTACGTCTCAAAGCTGTTCCACCTTTATTGGTGTAATTCACTCAGTGTTTGGTCCAAATTGCAGCATAATATTTTAATATTTGGCTTAGTTATGGTGGAAACATGACCCGCTGTATATACTAGTTTACTGCAACCAGTGTACCCCACTACCAGTCGTAAAAGCCTGCGACAAGAGTTTCCTTCACAGATGTAAGTCTCAAAGCTGTTCTATATTTATTA
Organism: Sabellastarte sp. h YS-2021; assembly: GCA_964017235.1. Taxonomy (NCBI): domain Eukaryota; kingdom Metazoa; phylum Annelida; class Polychaeta; order Sabellida; family Sabellidae; genus Sabellastarte; species Sabellastarte sp. h YS-2021. The sequence continues at coordinate 38,871,130 of OZ024929.1, forward strand.
GTGCCACTCCCCCAATAATTTGCCCAAGTTGCAGCATTATAGCCCAATATTCGGCTTGGTTAGGCCGCCAAAATGGCGCACTGCCTACATGGGTTTATTGCAGCCAGACCCCTCCATTGCAGGTTACAGAGCAATGTGACATGGGTTTAACTCCTCTGTACGTCTCAAAGCTGTTCCACCTTTATTGGTGTAATTCACTCAGTGTTTGGTCCAAATTGCAGCATAATATTTTAATATTTGGCTTAGTTATGGTGGAAACATGACTCGCTGTATATACTAGTTTACTGCAACCAGTGTACCCCACTACCAGTCGTAAAAGCCTGCGACAAGAGTTTCCTTCACAGATGTAAGTCTCAAAGCTGTTCTATATTTATTAGTGCCACTCCCCCAATAATTTGCCCAAGTTGCAGCATTATAGCCCAATATTCGGCTTGGTTAGGCCGCCAAAATGGCGCACTGCCTACATGGGTTTATTGCAGCCAGACCCCTCCATTGCAGGTTACAGAGCAATGTGACATGGGTTTAACTCCTCTGTACGTCTCAAAGCTGTTCCACCTTTATTGGTGTAATTCACTCAGTGTTTGGTCCAAATTGCAGCATAATATTTTAATATTTGGCTTAGTTATGGTGGAAACATGACCCGCTGTATGTACTAGTTTACTGCAACCAGTGTACCCCACTACCAGTCGTAAAAGCCTGCGACAAGAGTTTCCTTCACAGATGTAAGTCTCAAAGCTGTTCTATATTTATTAGTGCCACTCCCCCAATAATTTGCCCAAGTTGCAGCATTATAGCCCAATATTCGGCTTGGTTAGGCCGCCAAAATGGCGCACTGCCTACATGGGTTTATTGCAGCCAGACCCCCCATTGCAGGTTACAGAGCAATGTGACATGGGTTTAACTCCTCTGTACGTCTCAAAGCTGTTCCACCTTTATTGGTGTAATTCACTCAGTGTTTGGTCCAAATTGCAGCATAATATTTTAATATTTGGCTTAGTTATGGTGGAAACATGACCCGCTGTATGTACTAGTTTACTGCAACCAGTGTACCCCACTACCAGTCGTAAAAGCCTGCGACAAGAGTTTCCTTCACAGATGTAAGTCTCAAAGCTGTTCTATATTTATTAGTGCCACTCCCCCAATAATTTGCCCAAGTTGCAGCATTATAGCCCAATATTCGGCTTGGTTAGGCCGCCAAAATGGCGCACTGCCTACATGGGTTTATTGCAGCCAGACCCCTCCATTGCAGGTTACAGAGCAATGTGACATGGGTTTAACTCCTCTGTACGTCTCAAAGCTGTTCCACCTTTATTGGTGTAATTCACTCAGTGTTTGGTCCAAATTGCAGCATAATATTTTAATATTTGGCTTAGTTATGGTGGAAACATGACCCGCTGTATGTACTAGTTTACTGCAACCAGTGTACCCCACTACCAGTCGTAAAAGCCTGCGACAATAGTTTCCTTCACAGATGTAAGTCTCAAAGCTGTTCTATATTTATTAGTGCCACTCCCCCAATAATTTGCCCAAGTTGCAGCATTATAGCCCAATATTCGGCTTGGATAGGCCGCCACAATGGCGCACTGCCTACATGGGTTTATTGCAGCCAGACCCCTCCATTGCAGGTTACAGAGCAATGTGACATGGGTTTAACTCCTCTGTACGTCTCAAAGCTGTTCCACCTTTATTGGTGTAATTCACTCAGTGTTTGGTCCAAATTGCAGCATAATATTTTAATATTTGGCTTAGTTATGGTGGAAACATGACCCGCTGTATATACTAGTTTACTGCAACCAGTGTACCCCACTACCAGTCGTAAAAGCCTGCGACAAGAGTTTCCTTCACAGATGTAAGTCTCAAAGCTGTTCTATATTTATTAGTGCCACTCCCCCAATAATTTGCCCAAGTTGCAGCATTATAGCCCAATATTCGGCTTGGTTAGGCCGCCAAAATGGCGCACTGCCTACATGGGTTTATTGCAGCCAGACCCCTCCATTGCAGGTTACAGAGCAATGTGACATGGGTTTAACTCCTCTGTACGTCTCAAAGCTGTTCCACCTTTATTGGTGTAATTCACTCAGTGTTTGGTCCAAATTGCAGCATAATATTTTAATATTTGGCTTAGTTATGGTGGAAACATGACCCGCTGTATATACTAGTTTACTGCAACCAGTGTACCCCACTACCAGTCGTAAAAGCCTGCGACAAGAGTTTCCTTCACAGATGTAAGTCTCAAAGCTGTTCTATATTTATTAGTGCCACTCCCCCAATAATTTGCCCAAGTTGCAGCATTATAGCCCAATATTCGGCTTGGTTAGGCCGCCAAAATGGCGCACTGCCTACATGGGTTTATTGCAGCCAGACCCCTCCATTGCAGGTTACAGAGCAATGTGACATGGGTTTAACTCCTCTGTACGTCTCAAAGCTGTTCCACCTTTATTGGTGTAATTCACTCAGTGTTTGGTCCAAATTGCAGCATAATATTTTAATATTTGGCTTAGTTATGGTGGAAACATGACCCGCTGTATATACTAGTTTACTGCAACCAGTGTACCCCACTACCAGTCGTAAAAGCCTGCGACAAGAGTTTCCTTCACAGATGTAAGTCTCAAAGCTGTTCTATATTTATTAGTGCCACTCCCCCAATAATTTGCCCAAGTTGCAGCATTATAGCCCAATATTCGGCTTGGATAGGCCGCCACAATGGCGCACTGCCTACATGGGTTTATTGCAGCCAGACCCCTCCATTGCAGGTTACAGAGCAATGTGACATGGGTTTAACTCCTCTGTACGTCTCAAAGCTGTTCCACCTTTATTGGTGTAATTCACTCAGTGTTTGGTCCAAATTGCAGCATAATATTTTAATATTTGGCTTAGTTATGGTGGAAACATGACCCGCTGTATATACTAGTTTACTGCAACCAGTGTACCCCACTACCAGTCGTAAAAGCCTGCGACAAGAGTTTCCTTCACAGATGTAAGTCTCAAAGCTGTTCTATATTTATTAGTGCCACTCCCCCAATAATTTGCCCAAGTTGCAGCATTATAGCCCAATATTCGGCTTGGTTAGGCCGCCAAAATGGCGCACTGCCTACATGGGTTTATTGCAGCCAGACCCCTCCATTGCAGGTTACAGAGCAATGTGACATGGGTTTAACTCCTCTGTACGTCTCAAAGCTGTTCCACCTTTATTGGTGTAATTCACTCAGTGTTTGGTCCAAATTGCAGCATAATATTTTAATATTTGGCTTAGTTATGGTGGAAACATGACCCGCTGTATATACTAGTTTACTGCAACCAGTGTACCCCACTACCAGTCGTAAAAGCCTGCGACAAGAGTTTCCTTCACAGATGTAAGTCTCAAAGCTGTTCTATATTTATTAGTGCCACTCCCCCAATAATTTGCCCAAGTTGCAGCATTATAGCCCAATATTCGGCTTGGTTAGGCCGCCAAAATGGCGCACTGCCTACATGGGTTTATTGCAGCCAGACCCCCCATTGCAGGTTACAGAGCAATGTGACATGGGTTTAACTCCTCTGTACGTCTCAAAGCTGTTCCACCTTTATTGGTGTAATTCACTCAGTGTTTGGTCCAAATTGCAGCATAATATTTTAATATTTGGCTTAGTTATGGTGGAAACATGACCCGCTGTATATACTAGTTTACTGCAACCAGTGTACCCCACTACCAGTCGTAAAAGCCTGCGACAAGAGTTTCCTTCACAGATGTAAGTCTCAAAGCTGTTCTATATTTATTAGTGCCACTCCCCCAATAATTTGCCCAAGTTGCAGCATTATAGCCCAATATTCGGCTTGGTTAGGCCGCCAAAATGGCGCACTGCCTACATGGGTTTATTGCAGCCAGACCCCTCCATTGCAGGTTACAGAGCAATGTGACATGGGTTTAACTCCTCTGTACGTCTCAAAGCTGTTCCACCTTTATTGGTGTAATTCACTCAGTGTTTGGTCCAAATTGCAGCATAATATTTTAATATTTGGCTTAGTTATGGTGGAAACATGACCCGCTGTATATACTAGTTTACTGCAACCAGTGTACCCCACTACCAGTCGTAAAAGCCTGCGACAAGAGTTTCCTTCACAGATGTAAGTCTCAAAGCTGTTCTATATTTATTAGTGCCACTCCCCCAATAATTTGCCCAAGTTGCAGCATTATAGCCCAATATTCGGCTTGGTTAGGCCGCCAAAATGGCGCACTGCCTACATGGGTTTATTGCAGCCAGACCCCTCCATTGCAGGTTACAGAGCAATGTGACATGGGTTTAACTCCTCTGTACGTCTCAAAGCTGTTCCACCTTTATTGGTGTAATTCACTCAGTGTTTGGTCCAAATTGCAGCATAATATTTTAATATTTGGCTTAGTTATGGTGGAAACATGACCCGCTGTATATACTAGTTTACTGCAACCAGTGTACCCCACTACCAGTCGTAAAAGCCTGCGACAAGAGTTTCCTTCACAGATGTAAGTCTCAAAGCTGTTCTATATTTATTAGTGCCACTCCCCCAATAATTTGCCCAAGTTGCAGCATTATAGCCCAATATTCGGCTTGGTTAGGCCGCCAAAATGGCGCACTGCCTACATGGGTTTATTGCAGCCAGACCCCTCCATTGCAGGTTACAGAGCAATGTGACATGGGTTTAACTCCTCTGTACGTCTCAAAGCTGTTCCACCTTTATTGGTGTAATTCACTCAGTGTTTGGTCCAAATTGCAGCATAATATTTTAATATTTGGCTTAGTTATGGTGGAAACATGACCCGCTGTATATACTAGTTTACTGCAACCAGTGTACCCCACTACCAGTCGTAAAAGCCTGCGACAAGAGTTTCCTTCACAGATGTAAGTCTCAAAGCTGTTCTATATTTATTAGTGCCACTCCCCCAATAATTTGCCCAAGTTGCAGCATTATAGCCCAATATTCGGCTTGGTTAGGCCGCCACAATGGCGCACTGCCTACATGGGTTTATTGCAGCCAGACCCCTCCATTGCAGGTTACAGAGCAATGTGACATGGGTTTAACTCCTCTGTACGTCTCAAAGCTGTTCCACCTTTATTGGTGTAATTCACTCAGTGTTTGGTCCAAATTGCAGCATAATATTTTAATATTTGGCTTAGTTATGGTGGAAACATGACCCGCTGTATGTACTAGTTTACTGCAACCAGTGTACCCCACTACCAGTCGTAAAAGCCTGCGACAAGAGTTTCCTTCACAGATGTAAGTCTCAAAGCTGTTCTATATTTATTAGTGCCACTCCCCCAATAATTTGCCCAAGTTGCAGCATTATAGCCCAATATTCGGCTTGGTTAGGCCGCCACAATGGCGCACTGCCTACATGGGTTTATTGCAGCCAGACCCCTCCATTGCAGGTTACAGAGCAATGTGACATGGGTTTAACTCCTCTGTACGTCTCAAAGCTGTTCCACCTTTATTGGTGTAATTCACTCAGTGTTTGGTCCAAATTGCAGCATAATATTTTAATATTTGGCTTAGTTATGGTGGAAACATGACCCGCTGTATGTACTAGTTTACTGCAACCAGTGTACCCCACTACCAGTCGTAAAAGCCTGCGACAATAGTTTCCTTCACAGATGTAAGTCTCAAAGCTGTTCTATATTTATTAGTGCCACTCCCCCAATAATTTGCCCAAGTTGCAGCATTATAGCCCAATATTCGGCTTGGTTAGGCCGCCAAAATGGCGCACTGCCTACATGGGTTTATTGCAGCCAGACCCCTCCATTGCAGGTTACAGAGCAATGTGACATAGGTTTAACTCCTCTGTACGTCTCAAAGCTGTTCCACCTTTATTGGTGTAATTCACTCAGTGTTTGGTCCAAATTGCAGCATAATATTTTAATATTTGGCTTAGTTATGGTGGAAATATGACCCGCTGTATATACTAGTTTACTGCAACCAGTGTACCCCACTACCAGTCGTAAAAGCCTGCGACAAGAGTTTCCTTCACAGATGTAAGTCTCAAAGCTGTTCTATATTTATTAGTGCCACTCCCCCAATAATTTGCCCAAGTTGCAGCATTATAGCCCAATATTCGGCTTGGTTAGGCCGCCAAAATGGCGCACTGCCTACATGGGTTTATTGCAGCCAGACCCCTCCATTGCAGGTTACAGAGCAATGTGACATGGGTTTAACTCCTCTGTACGTCTCAAAGCTGTTCCACCTTTATTGGTGTAATTCACTCAGTGTTTGGTCCAAATTGCAGCATAATATTTTAATATTTGGCTTAGTTATGGTGGAAACATGACCCGCTGTATATACTAGTTTACTGCAACCAGTGTACCCCACTACCAGTCGTAAAAGCCTGCGACAAGAGTTTCCTTCACAGATGTAAGTCTCAAAGCTGTTCTATATTTATTAGTGCCACTCCCCCAATAATTTGCCCAAGTTGCAGCATTATAGCCCAATATTCGGCTTGGTTAGGCCGCCACAATGGCGCACTGCCTACATGGGTTTATTGCAGCCAGACCCCTCCATTGCAGGTTACAGAGCAATGTGACATGGGTTTAACTCCTCTGTACGTCTCAAAGCTGTTCCACCTTTATTGGTGTAATTCACTCAGTGTTTGGTCCAAATTGCAGCATAATATTTTAATATTTGGCTTAGTTATGGTGGAAACATGACCCGCTGTATATACTAGTTTACTGCAACCAGTGTACCCCACTACCAGTCGTAAAAGCCTGCGACAAGAGTTTCCTTCACAGATGTAAGTCTCAAAGCTGTTCTATATTTATTAGTGCCACTCCCCCAATAATTTGCCCAAGTTGCAGCATTATAGCCCAATATTCGGCTTGGTTAGGCCGCCAAAATGGCGCACTGCCTACATGGGTTTATTGCAGCCAGACCCCTCCATTGCAGGTTACAGAGCAATGTGACATGGGTTTAACTCCTCTGTACGTCTCAAAGCTGTTCCACCTTTATTGGTGTAATTCACTCAGTGTTTGGTCCAAATTGCAGCATAATATTTTAATATTTGGCTTAGTTATGGTGGAAACATGACCCGCTGTATGTACTAGTTTACTGCAACCAGTGTACCCCACTACCAGTCGTAAAAGCCTGCGACAATAGTTTCCTTCACAGATGTAAGTCTCAAAGCTGTTCTATATTTATTAGTGCCACTCCCCCAATAATTTGCCCAAGTTGCAGCATTATAGCCCAATATTCGGCTTGGTTAGGCCGCCAAAATGGCGCACTGCCTACATGGGTTTATTGCAGCCAGACCCCTCCATTGCAGGTTACAGAGCAATGTGACATGGGTTTAACTCCTCTGTACGTCTCAAAGCTGTTCCACCTTTATTGGTGTAATTCACTCAGTGTTTGGTCCAAATTGCAGCATAATATTTTAATATTTGGCTTAGTTATGGTGGAAACATGACCCGCTGTATATACTAGTTTACTGCAACCAGTGTACCCCACTACCAGTCGTAAAAGCCTGCGACAAGAGTTTCCTTCACAGATGTAAGTCTCAAAGCTGTTCTATATTTATTAGTGCCACTCCCCCAATAATTTGCCCAAGTTGCAGCATTATAGCCCAATATTCGGCTTGGTTAGGCCGCCACAATGGCGCACTGCCTACATGGGTTTATTGCAGCCAGACCCCTCCATTGCAGGTTACAGAGCAATGTGACATGGGTTTAACTCCTCTGTACGTCTCAAAGCTGTTCCACCTTTATTGGTGTAATTCACTCAGTGTTTGGTCCAAATTGCAGCATAATATTTTAATATTTGGCTTAGTTATGGTGGAAACATGACCCGCTGTATGTACTAGTTTACTGCAACCAGTGTACCCCACTACCAGTCGTAAAAGCCTGCGACAATAGTTTCCTTCACAGATGTAAGTCTCAAAGCTGTTCTATATTTATTAGTGCCACTCCCCCAATAATTTGCCCAAGTTGCAGCATTATAGCCCAATATTCGGCTTGGTTAGGCCGCCAAAATGGCGCACTGCCTACATGGGTTTATTGCAGCCAGACCCCTCCATTGCAGGTTACAGAGCAATGTGACATAGGTTTAACTCCTCTGTACGTCTCAAAGCTGTTCCACCTTTATTGGTGTAATTCACTCAGTGTTTGGTCCAAATTGCAGCATAATATTTTAATATTTGGCTTAGTTATGGTGGAAATATGACCCGCTGTATATACTAGTTTACTGCAACCAGTGTACCCCACTACCAGTCGTAAAAGCCTGCGACAAGAGTTTCCTTCACAGATGTAAGTCTCAAAGCTGTTCTATATTTATTAGTGCCACTCCCCCAATAATTTGCCCAAGTTGCAGCATTATAGCCCAATATTCGGCTTGGTTAGGCCGCCAAAATGGCGCACTGCCTACATGGGTTTATTGCAGCCAGACCCCTCCATTGCAGGTTACAGAGCAATGTGACATGGGTTTAACTCCTCTGTACGTCTCAAAGCTGTTCCACCTTTATTGGTGTAATTCACTCAGTGTTTGGTCCAAATTGCAGCATAATATTTTAATATTTGGCTTAGTTATGGTGGAAACATGACCCGCTGTATATACTAGTTTACTGCAACCAGTGTACCCCACTACCAGTCGTAAAAGCCTGCGACAAGAGTTTCCTTCACAGATGTAAGTCTCAAAGCTGTTCTATATTTATTAGTGCCACTCCCCCAATAATTTGCCCAAGTTGCAGCATTATAGCCCAATATTCGGCTTGGTTAGGCCGCCACAATGGCGCACTGCCTACATGGGTTTATTGCAGCCAGACCCCTCCATTGCAGGTTACAGAGCAATGTGACATGGGTTTAACTCCTCTGTACGTCTCAAAGCTGTTCCACCTTTATTGGTGTAATTCACTCAGTGTTTGGTCCAAATTGCAGCATAATATTTTAATATTTGGCTTAGTTATGGTGGAAACATGACCCGCTGTATATACTAGTTTACTGCAACCAGTGTACCCCACTACCAGTCGTAAAAGCCTGCGACAAGAGTTTCCTTCACAGATGTAAGTCTCAAAGCTGTTCTATATTTATTAGTGCCACTCCCCCAATAATTTGCCCAAGTTGCAGCATTATAGCCCAATATTCGGCTTGGTTAGGCCGCCAAAATGGCGCACTGCCTACATGGGTTTATTGCAGCCAGACCCCTCCATTGCAGGTTACAGAGCAATGTGACATGGGTTTAACTCCTCTGTACGTCTCAAAGCTGTTCCACCTTTATTGGTGTAATTCACTCAGTGTTTGGTCCAAATTGCAGCATAATATTTTAATATAGGAATAAAAGACATATTCGAGTGCTTTATGATGGTTTTAAACTATCGAGCGGCTGAATATTAAAGCCACGAAGCCCGAAGGGCTGAGTGCTTTAATACAGCCGCTCGATAGTTTAAAACCATCATAAAGCACGAGAATTTGTCTTTTATTCCTATTCTAAAATGGTTATATTAATAATTTGGTCAAAATAAGTGGTAAATCTTACGCAAAAATCAAAACAAATCCAACGCCATGTTGGCTGTTCCATTAACTAAACATGCATAGTGATGGATGTGTAAACAGCCTTTTGGTTTAAATATTGTTAGGAAATACCCACAGAATTCCGTGATCTCATAAATATTTATGAGCAGTCGATCTTTAAATGAAATATTGATAAAAAACCCTACAGAATTATTTGACTTAGCATTTGCTTCATATAATTTAAGTTTTATTTCACCGCGAGTTGTTTACGTTTGTACGCGAAGGGACGATGTACGAGATTTCAACAGCGTGCTTTATTTACCGTTCTATATTCGCGGTTCAAGCATTGCGCAAAAGACGTGTCCACGTTCACTGCGCAGCCTACCATTTTAGAATATTTGGCTTAGTTATGGTGGAAACATGACCCGCTGTATATACTAGTTTACTGCAACCAGTGTACCCCACTACCAGTCGTAAAAGCCTGCGACAAGAGTTTCCTTCACAGATGTAAGTCTCAAAGCTGTTCTATATTTATTAGTGCCACTCCCCCAATAATTTGCCCAAGTTGCAGCATTATAGCCCAATATTCGGCTTGGTTAGGCCGCCAAAATGGCGCACTGCCTACATGGGTTTATTGCAGCCAGACCCCTCCATTGCAGGTTACAGAGCAATGTGACATGGGTTTAACTCCTCTGTATGTCTCAAAGCTGTTCCACCTTTATTGGTGTAATTCACTCAGTGTTTGGTCCAAATTGCAGCATAATATTTTAATATTTGGCTTAGTTATGGTGGAAACATGACCCGCTGTATATACTAGTTTACTGCAACCAGTGTACCCCACTACCAGTCGTAAAAGCCTGCGACAAGAGTTTCCTTCACAGATGTAAGTCTCAAAGCTGTTCTATATTTATTAGTGCCACTCCCCCAATAATTTGCCCAAGTTGCAGCATTATAGCCCAATATTCGGCTTGGTTAGGCCGCCACAATGGCGCACTGCCTACATGGGTTTATTGCAGCCAGACCCCTCCATTGCAGGTTACAGAGCAATGTGACATGGGTTTAACTCCTCTGTACGTCTCAAAGCTGTTCCACCTTTATTGGTGTAATTCACTCAGTGTTTGGTCCAAATTGCAGCATAATATTTTAATATTTGGCTTAGTTATGGTGGAAACATGACCCGCTGTATGTACTAGTTTACTGCAACCAGTGTACCCCACTACCAGTCGTAAAAGCCTGCGACAATAGTTTCCTTCACAGATGTAAGTCTCAAAGCTGTTCTATATTTATTAGTGCCACTCCCCCAATAATTTGCCCAAGTTGCAGCATTATAGCCCAATATTCGGCTTGGTTAGGCCGCCAAAATGGCGCACTGCCTACATGGGTTTATTGCAGCCAGACCCCTCCATTGCAGGTTACAGAGCAATGTGACATGGGTTTAACTCCTCTGTACGTCTCAAAGCTGTTCCACCTTTATTGGTGTAATTCACTCAGTGTTTGGTCCAAATTGCAGCATAATATTTTAATATTTGGCTTAGTTATGGTGGAAACATGACCCGCTGTATATACTAGTTTACTGCAACCAGTGTACCCCACTACCAGTCGTAAAAGCCTGCGACAAGAGTTTCCTTCACAGATGTAAGTCTCAAAGCTGTTCTATATTTATTAGTGCCACTCCCCCAATAATTTGCCCAAGTTGCAGCATTATAGCCCAATATTCGGCTTGGTTAGGCCGCCACAATGGCGCACTGCCTACATGGGTTTATTGCAGCCAGACCCCTCCATTGCAGGTTACAGAGCAATGTGACATGGGTTTAACTCCTCTGTACGTCTCAAAGCTGTTCCACCTTTATTGGTGTAATTCACTCAGTGTTTGGTCCAAATTGCAGCATAATATTTTAATATTTGGCTTAGTTATGGTGGAAACATGACCCGCTGTATGTACTAGTTTACTGCAACCAGTGTACCCCACTACCAGTCGTAAAAGCCTGCGACAAGAGTTTCCTTCACAGATGTAAGTCTCAAAGCTGTTCTATATTTATTAGTGCCACTCCCCCAATAATTTGCCCAAGTTGCAGCATTATAGCCCAATATTCGGCTTGGTTAGGCCGCCAAAATGGCGCACTGCCTACATGGGTTTATTGCAGCCAGACCCCTCCATTGCAGGTTACAGAGCAATGTGACATGGGTTTAACTCCTCTGTACGTCTCAAAGCTGTTCCACCTTTATTGGTGTAATTCACTCAGTGTTTGGTCCAAATTGCAGCATAATATTTTAATATTTGGCTTAGTTATGGTGGAAACATGACCCGCTGTATATACTAGTTTACTGCAACCAGTGTACCCCACTACCAGTCGTAAAAGCCTGCGACAAGAGTTTCCTTCACAGATGTAAGTCTCAAAGCTGTTCTATATTTATTAGTGCCACTCCCCCAATAATTTGCCCAAGTTGCAGCATTATAGCCCAATATTCGGCTTGGTTAGGCCGCCACAATGGCGCACTGCCTACATGGGTTTATTGCAGCCAGACCCCTCCATTGCAGGTTACAGAGCAATGTGACATGGGTTTAACTCCTCTGTACGTCTCAAAGCTGTTCCACCTTTATTGGTGTAATTCACTCAGTGTTTGGTCCAAATTGCAGCATAATATTTTAATATTTGGCTTAGTTATGGTGGAAACATGACCCGCTGTATGTACTAGTTTACTGCAACCAGTGTACCCCACTACCAGTCGTAAAAGCCTGCGACAAGAGTTTCCTTCACAGATGTAAGTCTCAAAGCTGTTCTATATTTATTAGTGCCACTCCCCCAATAATTTGCCCAAGTTGCAGCATTATAGCCCAATATTCGGCTTGGTTAGGCCGCCACAATGGCGCACTGCCTACATGGGTTTATTGCAGCCAGACCCCTCCATTGCAGGTTACAGAGCAATGTGACATGGGTTTAACTCCTCTGTACGTCTCAAAGCTGTTCCACCTTTATTGGTGTAATTCACTCAGTGTTTGGTCCAAATTGCAGCATAATATTTTAATATTTGGCTTAGTTATGGTGGAAACATGACCCGCTGTATGTACTAGTTTACTGCAACCAGTGTACCCCACTACCAGTCGTAAAAGCCTGCGACAAGAGTTTCCTTCACAGATGTAAGTCTCAAAGCTGTTCTATATTTATTAGTGCCACTCCCCCAATAATTTGCCCAAGTTGCAGCATTATAGCCCAATATTCGGCTTGGTTAGGCCGCCAAAATGGCGCACTGCCTACATGGGTTTATTGCAGCCAGACCCCTCCATTGCAGGTTACAGAGCAATGTGACATGGGTTTAACTCCTCTGTACGTCTCAAAGCTGTTCCACCTTTATTGGTGTAATTCACTCAGTGTTTGGTCCAAATTGCAGCATAATATTTTAATATTTGGCTTAGTTATGGTGGAAACATGACCCGCTGTATATACTAGTTTACTGCAACCAGTGTACCCCACTACCAGTCGTAAAAGCCTGCGACAAGAGTTTCCTTCACAGATGTAAGTCTCAAAGCTGTTCTATATTTATTAGTGCCACTCCCCCAATAATTTGCCCAAGTTGCAGCATTATAGCCCAATATTCGGCTTGGTTAGGCCGCCACAATGGCGCACTGCCTACATGGGTTTATTGCAGCCAGACCCCTCCATTGCAGGTTACAGAGCAATGTGACATGGGTTTAACTCCTCTGTACGTCTCAAAGCTGTTCCACCTTTATTGGTGTAATTCACTCAGTGTTTGGTCCAAATTGCAGCATAATATTTTAATATTTGGCTTAGTTATGGTGGAAACATGACCCGCTGTATGTACTAGTTTACTGCAACCAGTGTACCCCACTACCAGTCGTAAAAGCCTGCGACAAGAGTTTCCTTCACAGATGTAAGTCTCAAAGCTGTTCTATATTTATTAGTGCCACTCCCCCAATAATTTGCCCAAGTTGCAGCATTATAGCCCAATATTCGGCTTGGTTAGGCCGCCAAAATGGCGCACTGCCTACATGGGTTTATTGCAGCCAGACCCCTCCATTGCAGGTTACAGAGCAATGTGACATGGGTTTAACTCCTCTGTACGTCTCAAAGCTGTTCCACCTTTATTGGTGTAATTCACTCAGTGTTTGGTCCAAATTGCAGCATAATATTTTAATATTTGGCTTAGTTATGGTGGAAACATGACCCGCTGTATATACTAGTTTACTGCAACCAGTGTACCCCACTACCAGTCGTAAAAGCCTGCGACAAGAGTTTCCTTCACAGATGTAAGTCTCAAAGCTGTTCTATATTTATTAGTGCCACTCCCCCAATAATTTGCCCAAGTTGCAGCATTATAGCCCAATATTCGGCTTGGTTAGGCCGCCACAATGGCGCACTGCCTACATGGGTTTATTGCAGCCAGACCCCTCCATTGCAGGTTACAGAGCAATGTGACATGGGTTTAACTCCTCTGTACGTCTCAAAGCTGTTCCACCTTTATTGGTGTAATTCACTCAGTGTTTGGTCCAAATTGCAGCATAATATTTTAATATTTGGCTTAGTTATGGTGGAAACATGACCCGCTGTATGTACTAGTTTACTGCAACCAGTGTACCCCACTACCAGTCGTAAAAGCCTGCGACAAGAGTTTCCTTCACAGATGTAAGTCTCAAAGCTGTTCTATATTTATTAGTGCCACTCCCCCAATAATTTGCCCAAGTTGCAGCATTATAGCCCAATATTCGGCTTGGTTAGGCCGCCAAAATGGCGCACTGCCTACATGGGTTTATTGCAGCCAGACCCCTCCATTGCAGGTTACAGAGCAATGTGACATGGGTTTAACTCCTCTGTACGTCTCAAAGCTGTTCCACCTTTATTGGTGTAATTCACTCAGTGTTTGGTCCAAATTGCAGCATAATATTTTAATATTTGGCTTAGTTATGGTGGAAACATGACCCGCTGTATATACTAGTTTACTGCAACCAGTGTACCCCACTACCAGTCGTAAAAGCCTGCGACAAGAGTTTCCTTCACAGATGTAAGTCTCAAAGCTGTTCTATATTTATTAGTGCCACTCCCCCAATAATTTGCCCAAGTTGCAGCATTATAGCCCAATATTCGGCTTGGTTAGGCCGCCAAAATGGCGCACTGCCTACATGGGTTTATTGCAGCCAGACCCCCCATTGCAGGTTACAGAGCAATGTGACATGGGTTTAACTCCTCTGTACGTCTCAAAGCTGTTCCACCTTTATTGGTGTAATTCACTCAGTGTTTGGTCCAAATTGCAGCATAATATTTTAATATTTGGCTTAGTTATGGTGGAAACATGACCCGCTGTATATACTAGTTTACTGCAACCAGTGTACCCCACTACCAGTCGTAAAAGCCTGCGACAAGAGTTTCCTTCAGAGATGTAAGTCTCAAAGCTGTTCTATATTTATTAGTGCCACTCCCCCAATAATTTGCCCAAGTTGCAGCATTATAGCCCAATATTCGGCTTGGTTAGGCCGCCACAATGGCGCACTGCCTACATGGGTTTATTGCAGCCAGACCCCTCCATTGCAGGTTACAGAGCAATGTGACATGGGTTTAACTCCTCTGTACGTCTCAAAGCTGTTCCACCTTTATTGGTGTAATTCACTCAGTGTTTGGTCCAAATTGCAGCATAATATTTTAATATTTGGCTTAGTTATGGTGGAAACATGACCCGCTGTATGTACTAGTTTACTGCAACCAGTGTACCCCACTACCAGTCGTAAAAGCCTGCGACAATAGTTTCCTTCACAGATGTAAGTCTCAAAGCTGTTCTATATTTATTAGTGCCACTCCCCCAATAATTTGCCCAAGTTGCAGCATTATAGCCCAATATTCGGCTTGGATAGGCCGCCACAATGGCGCACTGCCTACATGGGTTTATTGCAGCCAGACCCCTCCATTGCAGGTTACAGAGCAATGTGACATGGGTTTAACTCCTCTGTACGTCTCAAAGCTGTTCCACCTTTATTGGTGTAATTCACTCAGTGTTTGGTCCAAATTGCAGCATAATATTTTAATATTTGGCTTAGTTATGGTGGAAACATGACCCGCTGTATATACTAGTTTACTGCAACCAGTGTACCCCACTACCAGTCGTAAAAGCCTGCGACAAGAGTTTCCTTCACAGATGTAAGTCTCAAAGCTGTTCTATATTTATTAGTGCCACTCCCCCAATAATTTGCCCAAGTTGCAGCATTATAGCCCAATATTCGGCTTGGTTAGGCCGCCAAAATGGCGCACTGCCTACATGGGTTTATTGCAGCCAGACCCCTCCATTGCAGGTTACAGAGCAATGTGACATGGGTTTAACTCCTCTGTACGTCTCAAAGCTGTTCCACCTTTATTGGTGTAATTCACTCAGTGTTTGGTCCAAATTGCAGCATAATATTTTAATATTTGGCTTAGTTATGGTGGAAACATGACCCGCTGTATATACTAGTTTACTGCAACCAGTGTACCCCACTACCAGTCGTAAAAGCCTGCGACAAGAGTTTCCTTCACAGATGTAAGTCTCAAAGCTGTTCTATATTTATTAGTGCCACTCCCCCAATAATTTGCCCAAGTTGCAGCATTATAGCCCAATATTCGGCTTGGTTAGGCCGCCAAAATGGCGCACTGCCTACATGGGTTTATTGCAGCCAGACCCCTCCATTGCAGGTTACAGAGCAATGTGACATGGGTTTAACTCCTCTGTACGTCTCAAAGCTGTTCCACCTTTATTGGTGTAATTCACTCAGTGTTTGGTCCAAATTGCAGCATAATATTTTAATATTTGGCTTAGTTATGGTGGAAACATGACCCGCTGTATATACTAGTTTACTGCAACCAGTGTACCCCACTACCAGTCGTAAAAGCCTGCGACAAGAGTTTCCTTCACAGATGTAAGTCTCAAAGCTGTTCTATATTTATTAGTGCCACTCCCCCAATAATTTGCCCAAGTTGCAGCATTATAGCCCAATATTCGGCTTGGTTAGGCCGCCAAAATGGCGCACTGCCTACATGGGTTTATTGCAGCCAGACCCCTCCATTGCAGGTTACAGAGCAATGTGACATGGGTTTAACTCCTCTGTACGTCTCAAAGCTGTTCCACCTTTATTGGTGTAATTCACTCAGTGTTTGGTCCAAATTGCAGCATAATATTTTAATATTTGGCTTAGTTATGGTGGAAACATGACCCGCTGTATGTACTAGTTTACTGCAACCAGTGTACCCCACTACCAGTCGTAAAAGCCTGCGACAAGAGTTTCCTTCACAGATGTAAGTCTCAAAGCTGTTCTATATTTATTAGTGCCACTCCCCCAATAATTTGCCCAAGTTGCAGCATTATAGCCCAATATTCGGCTTGGTTAGGCCGCCAAAATGGCGCACTGCCTACATGGGTTTATTGCAGCCAGACCCCCCATTGCAGGTTACAGAGCAATGTGACATGGGTTTAACTCCTCTGTACGTCTCAAAGCTGTTCCACCTTTATTGGTGTAATTCACTCAGTGTTTGGTCCAAATTGCAGCATAATATTTTAATATTTGGCTTAGTTATGGTGGAAACATGACCCGCTGTATGTACTAGTTTACTGCAACCAGTGTACCCCACTACCAGTCGTAAAAGCCTGCGACAAGAGTTTCCTTCACAGATGTAAGTCTCAAAGCTGTTCTATATTTATTAGTGCCACTCCCCCAATAATTTGCCCAAGTTGCAGCATTATAGCCCAATATTCGGCTTGGTTAGGCCGCCAAAATGGCGCACTGCCTACATGGGTTTATTGCAGCCAGACCCCTCCATTGCAGGTTACAGAGCAATGTGACATGGGTTTAACTCCTCTGTACGTCTCAAAGCTATTCCACCTTTATTGGTGTAATTCACTCAGTGTTTGGTCCAAATTGCAGCATAATATTTTAATATTTGGCTTAGTTATGGTGGAAACATGACCCGCTGTATGTACTAGTTTACTGCAACCAGTGTACCCCACTACCAGTCGTAAAAGCCTGCGACAATAGTTTCCTTCACAGATGTAAGTCTCAAAGCTGTTCTATATTTATTAGTGCCACTCCCCCAATAATTTGCCCAAGTTGCAGCATTATAGCCCAATATTCGGCTTGGATAGGCCGCCACAATGGCGCACTGCCTACATGGGTTTATTGCAGCCAGACCCCTCCATTGCAGGTTACAGAGCAATGTGACATGGGTTTAACTCCTCTGTACGTCTCAAAGCTGTTCCACCTTTATTGGTGTAATTCACTCAGTGTTTGGTCCAAATTGCAGCATAATATTTTAATATTTGGCTTAGTTATGGTGGAAACATGACCCGCTGTATATACTAGTTTACTGCAACCAGTGTACCCCACTACCAGTCGTAAAAGCCTGCGACAAGAGTTTCCTTCACAGATGTAAGTCTCAAAGCTGTTCTATATTTATTAGTGCCACTCCCCCAATAATTTGCCCAAGTTGCAGCATTATAGCCCAATATTCGGCTTGGTTAGGCCGCCAAAATGGCGCACTGCCTACATGGGTTTATTGCAGCCAGACCCCTCCATTGCAGGTTACAGAGCAATGTGACATGGGTTTAACTCCTCTGTACGTCTCAAAGCTGTTCCACCTTTATTGGTGTAATTCACTCAGTGTTTGGTCCAAATTGCAGCATAATATTTTAATATTTGGCTTAGTTATGGTGGAAACATGACCCGCTGTATATACTAGTTTACTGCAACCAGTGTACCCCACTACCAGTCGTAAAAGCCTGCGACAAGAGTTTCCTTCACAGATGTAAGTCTCAAAGCTGTTCTATATTTATTAGTGCCACTCCCCCAATAATTTGCCCAAGTTGCAGCATTATAGCCCAATATTCGGCTTGGTTAGGCCGCCAAAATGGCGCACTGCCTACATGGGTTTATTGCAGCCAGACCCCTCCATTGCAGGTTACAGAGCAATGTGACATGGGTTTAACTCCTCTGTACGTCTCAAAGCTGTTCCACCTTTATTGGTGTAATTCACTCAGTGTTTGGTCCAAATTGCAGCATAATATTTTAATATTTGGCTTAGTTATGGTGGAAACATGACCCGCTGTATATACTAGTTTACTGCAACCAGTGTACCCCACTACCAGTCGTAAAAGCCTGCGACAAGAGTTTCCTTCACAGATGTAAGTCTCAAAGCTGTTCTATATTTATTAGTGCCACTCCCCCAATAATTTGCCCAAGTTGCAGCATTATAGCCCAATATTCGGCTTGGATAGGCCGCCACAATGGCGCACTGCCTACATGGGTTTATTGCAGCCAGACCCCTCCATTGCAGGTTACAGAGCAATGTGACATGGGTTTAACTCCTCTGTACGTCTCAAAGCTGTTCCACCTTTATTGGTGTAATTCACTCAGTGTTTGGTCCAAATTGCAGCATAATATTTTAATATTTGGCTTAGTTATGGTGGAAACATGACCCGCTGTATATACTAGTTTACTGCAACCAGTGTACCCCACTACCAGTCGTAAAAGCCTGCGACAAGAGTTTCCTTCACAGATGTAAGTCTCAAAGCTGTTCTATATTTATTAGTGCCACTCCCCCAATAATTTGCCCAAGTTGCAGCATTATAGCCCAATATTCGGCTTGGTTAGGCCGCCAAAATGGCGCACTGCCTACATGGGTTTATTGCAGCCAGACCCCTCCATTGCAGGTTACAGAGCAATGTGACATGGGTTTAACTCCTCTGTACGTCTCAAAGCTGTTCCACCTTTATTGGTGTAATTCACTCAGTGTTTGGTCCAAATTGCAGCATAATATTTTAATATTTGGCTTAGTTATGGTGGAAACATGACCCGCTGTATATACTAGTTTACTGCAACCAGTGTACCCCACTACCAGTCGTAAAAGCCTGCGACAAGAGTTTCCTTCACAGATGTAAGTCTCAAAGCTGTTCTATATTTATTAGTGCCACTCCCCCAATAATTTGCCCAAGTTGCAGCATTATAGCCCAATATTCGGCTTGGTTAGGCCGCCAAAATGGCGCACTGCCTACATGGGTTTATTGCAGCCAGACCCCCCATTGCAGGTTACAGAGCAATGTGACATGGGTTTAACTCCTCTGTACGTCTCAAAGCTGTTCCACCTTTATTGGTGTAATTCACTCAGTGTTTGGTCCAAATTGCAGCATAATATTTTAATATTTGGCTTAGTTATGGTGGAAACATGACCCGCTGTATATACTAGTTTACTGCAACCAGTGTACCCCACTACCAGTCGTAAAAGCCTGCGACAAGAGTTTCCTTCACAGATGTAAGTCTCAAAGCTGTTCTATATTTATTAGTGCCACTCCCCCAATAATTTGCCCAAGTTGCAGCATTATAGCCCAATATTCGGCTTGGTTAGGCCGCCACAATGGCGCACTGCCTACATGGGTTTATTGCAGCCAGACCCCTCCATTGCAGGTTACAGAGCAATGTGACATGGGTTTAACTCCTCTGTACGTCTCAAAGCTGTTCCACCTTTATTGGTGTAATTCACTCAGTGTTTGGTCCAAATTGCAGCATAATATTTTAATATTTGGCTTAGTTATGGTGGAAACATGACCCGCTGTATGTACTAGTTTACTGCAACCAGTGTACCCCACTACCAGTCGTAAAAGCCTGCGACAATAGTTTCCTTCACAGATGTAAGTCTCAAAGCTGTTCTATATTTATTAGTGCCACTCCCCCAATAATTTGCCCAAGTTGCAGCATTATAGCCCAATATTCGGCTTGGATAGGCCGCCACAATGGCGCACTGCCTACATGGGTTTATTGCAGCCAGACCCCTCCATTGCAGGTTACAGAGCAATGTGACATGGGTTTAACTCCTCTGTACGTCTCAAAGCTGTTCCACCTTTATTGGTGTAATTCACTCAGTGTTTGGTCCAAATTGCAGCATAATATTTTAATATTTGGCTTAGTTATGGTGGAAACATGACCCGCTGTATATACTAGTTTACTGCAACCAGTGTACCCCACTACCAGTCGTAAAAGCCTGCGACAAGAGTTTCCTTCACAGATGTAAGTCTCAAAGCTGTTCTATATTTATTAGTGCCACTCCCCCAATAATTTGCCCAAGTTGCAGCATTATAGCCCAATATTCGGCTTGGTTAGGCCGCCAAAATGGCGCACTGCCTACATGGGTTTATTGCAGCCAGACCCCTCCATTGCAGGTTACAGAGCAATGTGACATGGGTTTAACTCCTCTGTACGTCTCAAAGCTGTTCCACCTTTATTGGTGTAATTCACTCAGTGTTTGGTCCAAATTGCAGCATAATATTTTAATATTTGGCTTAGTTATGGTGGAAACATGACCCGCTGTATATACTAGTTTACTGCAACCAGTGTACCCCACTACCAGTCGTAAAAGCCTGCGACAAGAGTTTCCTTCACAGATGTAAGTCTCAAAGCTGTTCTATATTTATTAGTGCCACTCCCCCAATAATTTGCCCAAGTTGCAGCATTATAGCCCAATATTCGGCTTGGTTAGGCCGCCAAAATGGCGCACTGCCTACATGGGTTTATTGCAGCCAGACCCCTCCATTGCAGGTTACAGAGCAATGTGACATGGGTTTAACTCCTCTGTACGTCTCAAAGCTGTTCCACCTTTATTGGTGTAATTCACTCAGTGTTTGGTCCAAATTGCAGCATAATATTTTAATATTTGGCTTAGTTATGGTGGAAACATGACCCGCTGTATATACTAGTTTACTGCAACCAGTGTACCCCACTACCAGTCGTAAAAGCCTGCGACAAGAGTTTCCTTCACAGATGTAAGTCTCAAAGCTGTTCTATATTTATTAGTGCCACTCCCCCAATAATTTGCCCAAGTTGCAGCATTATAGCCCAATATTCGGCTTGGATAGGCCGCCACAATGGCGCACTGCCTACATGGGTTTATTGCAGCCAGACCCCTCCATTGCAGGTTACAGAGCAATGTGACATGGGTTTAACTCCTCTGTACGTCTCAAAGCTGTTCCACCTTTATTGGTGTAATTCACTCAGTGTTTGGTCCAAATTGCAGCATAATATTTTAATATTTGGCTTAGTTATGGTGGAAACATGACCCGCTGTATATACTAGTTTACTGCAACCAGTGTACCCCACTACCAGTCGTAAAAGCCTGCGACAAGAGTTTCCTTCACAGATGTAAGTCTCAAAGCTGTTCTATATTTATTAGTGCCACTCCCCCAATAATTTGCCCAAGTTGCAGCATTATAGCCCAATATTCGGCTTGGTTAGGCCGCCAAAATGGCGCACTGCCTACATGGGTTTATTGCAGCCAGACCCCTCCATTGCAGGTTACAGAGCAATGTGACATGGGTTTAACTCCTCTGTACGTCTCAAAGCTGTTCCACCTTTATTGGTGTAATTCACTCAGTGTTTGGTCCAAATTGCAGCATAATATTTTAATATTTGGCTTAGTTATGGTGGAAACATGACCCGCTGTATATACTAGTTTACTGCAACCAGTGTACCCCACTACCAGTCGTAAAAGCCTGCGACAAGAGTTTCCTTCACAGATGTAAGTCTCAAAGCTGTTCTATATTTATTAGTGCCACTCCCCCAATAATTTGCCCAAGTTGCAGCATTATAGCCCAATATTCGGCTTGGTTAGGCCGCCAAAATGGCGCACTGCCTACATGGGTTTATTGCAGCCAGACCCCCCATTGCAGGTTACAGAGCAATGTGACATGGGTTTAACTCCTCTGTACGTCTCAAAGCTGTTCCACCTTTATTGGTGTAATTCACTCAGTGTTTGGTCCAAATTGCAGCATAATATTTTAATATTTGGCTTAGTTATGGTGGAAACATGACCCGCTGTATATACTAGTTTACTGCAACCAGTGTACCCCACTACCAGTCGTAAAAGCCTGCGACAAGAGTTTCCTTCACAGATGTAAGTCTCAAAGCTGTTCTATATTTATTAGTGCCACTCCCCCAATAATTTGCCCAAGTTGCAGCATTATAGCCCAATATTCGGCTTGGTTAGGCCGCCACAATGGCGCACTGCCTACATGGGTTTATTGCAGCCAGACCCCTCCATTGCAGGTTACAGAGCAATGTGACATGGGTTTAACTCCTCTGTACGTCTCAAAGCTGTTCCACCTTTATTGGTGTAATTCACTCAGTGTTTGGTCCAAATTGCAGCATAATATTTTAATATTTGGCTTAGTTATGGTGGAAACATGACCCGCTGTATGTACTAGTTTACTGCAACCAGTGTACCCCACTACCAGTCGTAAAAGCCTGCGACAATAGTTTCCTTCACAGATGTAAGTCTCAAAGCTGTTCTATATTTATTAGTGCCACTCCCCCAATAATTTGCCCAAGTTGCAGCATTATAGCCCAATATTCGGCTTGGATAGGCCGCCACAATGGCGCACTGCCTACATGGGTTTATTGCAGCCAGACCCCTCCATTGCAGGTTACAGAGCAATGTGACATGGGTTTAACTCCTCTGTACGTCTCAAAGCTGTTCCACCTTTATTGGTGTAATTCACTCAGTGTTTGGTCCAAATTGCAGCATAATATTTTAATATTTGGCTTAGTTATGGTGGAAACATGACCCGCTGTATATACTAGTTTACTGCAACCAGTGTACCCCACTACCAGTCGTAAAAGCCTGCGACAAGAGTTTCCTTCACAGATGTAAGTCTCAAAGCTGTTCTATATTTATTAGTGCCACTCCCCCAATAATTTGCCCAAGTTGCAGCATTATAGCCCAATATTCGGCTTGGTTAGGCCGCCAAAATGGCGCACTGCCTACATGGGTTTATTGCAGCCAGACCCCTCCATTGCAGGTTACAGAGCAATGTGACATGGGTTTAACTCCTCTGTACGTCTCAAAGCTGTTCCACCTTTATTGGTGTAATTCACTCAGTGTTTGGTCCAAATTGCAGCATAATATTTTAATATTTGGCTTAGTTATGGTGGAAACATGACCCGCTGTATATACTAGTTTACTGCAACCAGTGTACCCCACTACCAGTCGTAAAAGCCTGCGACAAGAGTTTCCTTCACAGATGTAAGTCTCAAAGCTGTTCTATATTTATTAGTGCCACTCCCCCAATAATTTGCCCAAGTTGCAGCATTATAGCCCAATATTCGGCTTGGTTAGGCCGCCAAAATGGCGCACTGCCTACATGGGTTTATTGCAGCCAGACCCCTCCATTGCAGGTTACAGAGCAATGTGACATGGGTTTAACTCCTCTGTACGTCTCAAAGCTGTTCCACCTTTATTGGTGTAATTCACTCAGTGTTTGGTCCAAATTGCAGCATAATATTTTAATATTTGGCTTAGTTATGGTGGAAACATGACCCGCTGTATATACTAGTTTACTGCAACCAGTGTACCCCACTACCAGTCGTAAAAGCCTGCGACAAGAGTTTCCTTCACAGATGTAAGTCTCAAAGCTGTTCTATATTTATTAGTGCCACTCCCCCAATAATTTGCCCAAGTTGCAGCATTATAGCCCAATATTCGGCTTGGTTAGGCCGCCACAATGGCGCACTGCCTACATGGGTTTATTGCAGCCAGACCCCTCCATTGCAGGTTACAGAGCAATGTGACATGGGTTTAACTCCTCTGTACGTCTCAAAGCTGTTCCACCTTTATTGGTGTAATTCACTCAGTGTTTGGTCCAAATTGCAGCATAATATTTTAATATTTGGCTTAGTTATGGTGGAAATATGACCCGCTGTATATACTAGTTTACTGCAACCAGTGTACCCCACTACCAGTCGTAAAAGCCTGCGACAAGAGTTTCCTTCACAGATGTAAGTCTCAAAGCTGTTCTATATTTATTAGTGCCACTCCCCCAATAATTTGCCCAAGTTGCAGCATTATAGCCCAATATTCGGCTTGGTTAGGCTGCCAAAATGGCGCACTGCCTACATGGGTTTATTGCAGCCAGACCCCTCCATTGCAGGTTACAGAGCAATGTGACATGGGTTTAACTCCTCTGTACGTCTCAAAGCTGTTCCACCTTTATTGGTGTAATTCACTCAGTGTTTGGTCCAAATTGCAGCATAATATTTTAATATAGGAATAAAAGACATATTCGAGTGCTTTATGATGGTTTTAAACTATCGAGCGGCTGAATATTAAAGCCACGAAGCCCGAAGGGCTGAGTGCTTTAATACAGCCGCTCGATAGTTTAAAACCATCATAAAGCACGAGAATTTGTCTTTTATTCCTATTCTAAAATGGTTATATTAATAATTTGGTCAAAATAAGTGGTAAATCTTACGCAAAAATCAAAACAAATCCAACGCCATGTTGGCTGTTCCATTAACTAAACATGCATAGTGATGGATGTGTAAACAGCCTTTTGGTTTAAATATTGTTAGGAAATACCCACAGAATTCCGTGATCTCATAAATATTTATGAGCAGTCGATCTTTAAATGAAATATTGATAAAAAACCCTACAGAATTATTTGACTTAGCATTTGCTTCATATAATTTAAGTTTTATTTCACCGCGAGTTGTTTACGTTTGTACGCGAAGGGACGATGTACGAGATTTCAACAGCGTGCTTTATTTACCGTTCTATATTCGCGGTTCAAGCATTGCGCAAAAGACGTGTCCACGTTCACTGCGCAGCCTACCATTTTAGAATATTTGGCTTAGTTATGGTGGAAACATGACCCGCTGTATATACTAGTTTACTGCAACCAGTGTACCCCACTACCAGTCGTAAAAGCCTGCGACAAGAGTTTCCTTCACAGATGTAAGTCTCAAAGCTGTTCTATATTTATTAGTGCCACTCCCCCAATAATTTGCCCAAGTTGCAGCATTATAGCCCAATATTCGGCTTGGTTAGGCCGCCAAAATGGCGCACTGCCTACATGGGTTTATTGCAGCCAGACCCCTCCATTGCAGGTTACAGAGCAATGTGACATGGGTTTAACTCCTCTGTACGTCTCAAAGCTGTTCCACCTTTATTGGTGTAATTCACTCAGTGTTTGGTCCAAATTGCAGCATAATATTTTAATATTTGGCTTAGTTATGGTGGAAACATGACCCGCTGTATATACTAGTTTACTGCAACCAGTGTACCCCACTACCAGTCGTAAAAGCCTGCGACAAGAGTTTCCTTCACAGATGTAAGTCTCAAAGCTGTTCTATATTTATTAGTGCCACTCCCCCAATAATTTGCCCAAGTTGCAGCATTATAGCCCAATATTCGGCTTGGTTAGGCCGCCACAATGGCGCACTGCCTACATGGGTTTATTGCAGCCAGACCCCTCCATTGCAGGTTACAGAGCAATGTGACATGGGTTTAACTCCTCTGTACGTCTCAAAGCTGTTCCACCTTTATTGGTGTAATTCACTCAGTGTTTGGTCCAAATTGCAGCATAATATTTTAATATTTGGCTTAGTTATGGTGGAAACATGACCTGCTGTATGTACTAGTTTACTGCAACCAGTGTACCCCACTACCAGTCGTAAAAGCCTGCGACAATAGTTTCCTTCACAGATGTAAGTCTCAAAGCTGTTCTATATTTATTAGTGCCACTCCCCCAATAATTTGCCCAAGTTTCAGCATTATAGCCCAATATTCGGCTTGGTTAGGCCGCCAAAATGGCGCACTGCCTACATGGGTTTATTGCAGCCAGACCCCTCCATTGCAGGTTACAGAGCAATGTGACATGGGTTTAACTCCTCTGTACGTCTCAAAGCTGTTCCACCTTTATTGGTGTAATTCACTCAGTGTTTGGTCCAAATTGCAGCATAATATTTTAATATTTGGCTTAGTTATGGTGGAAACATGACCCGCTGTATATACTAGTTTACTGCAACCAGTGTACCCCACTACCAGTCGTAAAAGCCTGCGACAAGAGTTTCCTTCACAGATGTAAGTCTCAAAGCTGTTCTATATTTATTAGTGCCACTCCCCCAATAATTTGCCCAAGTTGCAGCATTATAGCCCAATATTCGGCTTGGTTAGGCCGCCACAATGGCGCACTGCCTACATGGGTTTATTGCAGCCAGACCCCTCCATTGCAGGTTACAGAGCAATGTGACATGGGTTTAACTCCTCTGTACGTCTCAAAGCTGTTCCACCTTTATTGGTGTAATTCACTCAGTGTTTGGTCCAAATTGCAGCATAATATTTTAATATTTGGCTTAGTTATGGTGGAAACATGACCCGCTGTATGTACTAGTTTACTGCAACCAGTGTACCCCACTACCAGTCGTAAAAGCCTGCGACAATAGTTTCCTTCACAGATGTAAGTCTCAAAGCTGTTCTATATTTATTAGTGCCACTCCCCCAATAATTTGCCCAAGTTGCAGCATTATAGCCCAATATTCGGCTTGGTTAGGCCGCCAAAATGGCGCACTGCCTACATGGGTTTATTGCAGCCAGACCCCTCCATTGCAGGTTACAGAGCAATGTGACATGGGTTTAACTCCTCTGTACGTCTCAAAGCTGTTCCACCTTTATTGGTGTAATTCACTCAGTGTTTGGTCCAAATTGCAGCATAATATTTTAATATTTGGCTTAGTTATGGTGGAAACATGACCCGCTGTATGTACTAGTTTACTGCAACCAGTGTACCCCACTACCAGTCGTAAAAGCCTGCGACAATAGTTTCCTTCACAGATGTAAGTCTCAAAGCTGTTCTATATTTATTAGTGCCACTCCCCCAATAATTTGCCCAAGTTGCAGCATTATAGCCCAATATTCGGCTTGGTTAGGCCGCCAAAATGGCGCACTGCCTACATGGGTTTATTGCAGCCAGACCCCTCCATTGCAGGTTACAGAGCAATGTGACATGGGTTTAACTCCTCTGTACGTCTCAAAGCTGTTCCACCTTTATTGGTGTAATTCACTCAGTGTTTGGTCCAAATTGCAGCATAATATTTTAATATTTGGCTTAGTTATGGTGGAAACATGACCCGCTGTATATACTAGTTTACTGCAACCAGTGTACCCCACTACCAGTCGTAAAAGCCTGCGACAAGAGTTTCCTTCACAGATGTAAGTCTCAAAGCTGTTCTATATTTATTAGTGCCACTCCCCCAATAATTTGCCCAAGTTGCAGCATTATAGCCCAATATTCGGCTTGGTTAGGCCGCCACAATGGCGCACTGCCTACATGGGTTTATTGCAGCCAGACCCCTCCATTGCAGGTTACAGAGCAATGTGACATGGGTTTAACTCCTCTGTACGTCTCAAAGCTGTTCCACCTTTATTGGTGTAATTCACTCAGTGTTTGGTCCAAATTGCAGCATAATATTTTAATATTTGGCTTAGTTATGGTGGAAACATGACCCGCTGTATGTACTAGTTTACTGCAACCAGTGTACCCCACTACCAGTCGTAAAAGCCTGCGACAATAGTTTCCTTCACAGATGTAAGTCTCAAAGCTGTTCTATATTTATTAGTGCCACTCCCCCAATAATTTGCCCAAGTTGCAGCATTATAGCCCAATATTCGGCTTGGTTAGGCCGCCAAAATGGCGCACTGCCTACATGGGTTTATTGCAGCCAGACCCCTCCATTGCAGGTTACAGAGCAATGTGACATGGGTTTAACTCCTCTGTACGTCTCAAAGCTGTTCCACCTTTATTGGTGTAATTCACTCAGTGTTTGGTCCAAATTGCAGCATAATATTTTAATATTTGGCTTAGTTATGGTGGAAACATGACCCGCTGTATATACTAGTTTACTGCAACCAGTGTACCCCACTACCAGTCGTAAAAGCCTGCGACAAGAGTTTCCTTCACAGATGTAAGTCTCAAAGCTGTTCTATATTTATTAGTGCCACTCCCCCAATAATTTGCCCAAGTTGCAGCATTATAGCCCAATATTCGGCTTGGTTAGGCCGCCACAATGGCGCACTGCCTACATGGGTTTATTGCAGCCAGACCCCTCCATTGCAGGTTACAGAGCAATGTGACATGGGTTTAACTCCTCTGTACGTCTCAAAGCTGTTCCACCTTTATTGGTGTAATTCACTCAGTGTTTGGTCCAAATTGCAGCATAATATTTTAATATTTGGCTTAGTTATGGTGGAAACATGACCCGCTGTATGTACTAGTTTACTGCAACCAGTGTACCCCACTACCAGTCGTAAAAGCCTGCGACAATAGTTTCCTTCACAGATGTAAGTCTCAAAGCTGTTCTATATTTATTAGTGCCACTCCCCCAATAATTTGCCCAAGTTGCAGCATTATAGCCCAATATTCGGCTTGGTTAGGCCGCCAAAATGGCGCACTGCCTACATGGGTTTATTGCAGCCAGACCCCTCCATTGCAGGTTACAGAGCAATGTGACATAGGTTTAACTCCTCTGTACGTCTCAAAGCTGTTCCACCTTTATTGGTGTAATTCACTCAGTGTTTGGTCCAAATTGCAGCATAATATTTTAATATTTGGCTTAGTTATGGTGGAAATATGACCCGCTGTATATACTAGTTTACTGCAACCAGTGTACCCCACTACCAGTCGTAAAAGCCTGCGACAAGAGTTTCCTTCACAGATGTAAGTCTCAAAGCTGTTCTATATTTATTAGTGCCACTCCCCCAATAATTTGCCCAAGTTGCAGCATTATAGCCCAATATTCGGCTTGGTTAGGCCGCCAAAATGGCGCACTGCCTACATGGGTTTATTGCAGCCAGACCCCTCCATTGCAGGTTACAGAGCAATGTGACATGGGTTTAACTCCTCTGTACGTCTCAAAGCTGTTCCACCTTTATTGGTGTAATTCACTCAGTGTTTGGTCCAAATTGCAGCATAATATTTTAATATTTGGCTTAGTTATGGTGGAAACATGACCCGCTGTATATACTAGTTTACTGCAACCAGTGTACCCCACTACCAGTCGTAAAAGCCTGCGACAAGAGTTTCCTTCACAGATGTAAGTCTCAAAGCTGTTCTATATTTATTAGTGCCACTCCCCCAATAATTTGCCCAAGTTGCAGCATTATAGCCCAATATTCGGCTTGGTTAGGCCGCCACAATGGCGCACTGCCTACATGGGTTTATTGCAGCCAGACCCCTCCATTGCAGGTTACAGAGCAATGTGACATGGGTTTAACTCCTCTGTACGTCTCAAAGCTGTTCCACCTTTATTGGTGTAATTCACTCAGTGTTTGGTCCAAATTGCAGCATAATATTTTAATATTTGGCTTAGTTATGGTGGAAACATGACCCGCTGTATATACTAGTTTACTGCAACCAGTGTACCCCACTACCAGTCGTAAAAGCCTGCGACAAGAGTTTCCTTCACAGATGTAAGTCTCAAAGCTGTTCTATATTTATTAGTGCCACTCCCCCAATAATTTGCCCAAGTTGCAGCATTATAGCCCAATATTCGGCTTGGTTAGGCCGCCAAAATGGCGCACTGCCTACATGGGTTTATTGCAGCCAGACCCCTCCATTGCAGGTTACAGAGCAATGTGACATGGGTTTAACTCCTCTGTACGTCTCAAAGCTGTTCCACCTTTATTGGTGTAATTCACTCAGTGTTTGGTCCAAATTGCAGCATAATATTTTAATATTTGGCTTAGTTATGGTGGAAACATGACCCGCTGTATGTACTAGTTTACTGCAACCAGTGTACCCCACTACCAGTCGTAAAAGCCTGCGACAATAGTTTCCTTCACAGATGTAAGTCTCAAAGCTGTTCTATATTTATTAGTGCCACTCCCCCAATAATTTGCCCAAGTTGCAGCATTATAGCCCAATATTCGGCTTGGTTAGGCCGCCAAAATGGCGCACTGCCTACATGGGTTTATTGCAGCCAGACCCCTCCATTGCAGGTTACAGAGCAATGTGACATGGGTTTAACTCCTCTGTACGTCTCAAAGCTGTTCCACCTTTATTGGTGTAATTCACTCAGTGTTTGGTCCAAATTGCAGCATAATATTTTAATATTTGGCTTAGTTATGGTGGAAACATGACCCGCTGTATATACTAGTTTACTGCAACCAGTGTACCCCACTACCAGTCGTAAAAGCCTGCGACAAGAGTTTCCTTCACAGATGTAAGTCTCAAAGCTGTTCTATATTTATTAGTGCCACTCCCCCAATAATTTGCCCAAGTTGCAGCATTATAGCCCAATATTCGGCTTGGTTAGGCCGCCACAATGGCGCACTGCCTACATGGGTTTATTGCAGCCAGACCCCTCCATTGCAGGTTACAGAGCAATGTGACATGGGTTTAACTCCTCTGTACGTCTCAAAGCTGTTCCACCTTTATTGGTGTAATTCACTCAGTGTTTGGTCCAAATTGCAGCATAATATTTTAATATTTGGCTTAGTTATGGTGGAAACATGACCCGCTGTATGTACTAGTTTACTGCAACCAGTGTACCCCACTACCAGTCGTAAAAGCCTGCGACAATAGTTTCCTTCACAGATGTAAGTCTCAAAGCTGTTCTATATTTATTAGTGCCACTCCCCCAATAATTTGCCCAAGTTGCAGCATTATAGCCCAATATTCGGCTTGGTTAGGCCGCCAAAATGGCGCACTGCCTACATGGGTTTATTGCAGCCAGACCCCTCCATTGCAGGTTACAGAGCAATGTGACATAGGTTTAACTCCTCTGTACGTCTCAAAGCTGTTCCACCTTTATTGGTGTAATTCACTCAGTGTTTGGTCCAAATTGCAGCATAATATTTTAATATTTGGCTTAGTTATGGTGGAAATATGACCCGCTGTATATACTAGTTTACTGCAACCAGTGTACCCCACTACCAGTCGTAAAAGCCTGCGACAAGAGTTTCCTTCACAGATGTAAGTCTCAAAGCTGTTCTATATTTATTAGTGCCACTCCCCCAATAATTTGCCCAAGTTGCAGCATTATAGCCCAATATTGGGCTTGGTTAGGCCGCCAAAATGGCGCACTGCCTACATGGGTTTATTGCAGCCAGACCCCTCCATTGCAGGTTACAGAGCAATGTGACATGGGTTTAACTCCTCTGTACGTCTCAAAGCTGTTCCACCTTTATTGGTGTAATTCACTCAGTGTTTGGTCCAAATTGCAGCATAATATTTTAATATTTGGCTTAGTTATGGTGGAAACATGACCCGCTGTATATACTAGTTTACTGCAACCAGTGTACCCCACTACCAGTCGTAAAAGCCTGCGACAAGAGTTTCCTTCACAGATGTAAGTCTCAAAGCTGTTCTATATTTATTAGTGCCACTCCCCCAATAATTTGCCCAAGTTGCAGCATTATAGCCCAATATTCGGCTTGGTTAGGCCGCCACAATGGCGCACTGCCTACATGGGTTTATTGCAGCCAGACCCCTCCATTGCAGGTTACAGAGCAATGTGACATGGGTTTAACTCCTCTGTACGTCTCAAAGCTGTTCCACCTTTATTGGTGTAATTCACTCAGTGTTTGGTCCAAATTGCAGCATAA
Source organism: Sabellastarte sp. h YS-2021 (assembly GCA_964017235.1). Taxonomy (NCBI): domain Eukaryota; kingdom Metazoa; phylum Annelida; class Polychaeta; order Sabellida; family Sabellidae; genus Sabellastarte; species Sabellastarte sp. h YS-2021. The sequence continues at coordinate 38,902,964 of OZ024929.1, forward strand.
TATTTTAATATTTGGCTTAGTTATGGTGGAAACATGACCCGCTGTATATACTAGTTTACTGCAACCAGTGTACCCCACTACCAGTCGTAAAAGCCTGCGACAAGAGTTTCCTTCACAGATGTAAGTCTCAAAGCTGTTCTATATTTATTAGTGCCACTCCCCCAATAATTTGCCCAAGTTGCAGCATTATAGCCCAATATTCGGCTTGGTTAGGCCGCCAAAATGGCGCACTGCCTACATGGGTTTATTGCAGCCAGACCCCTCCATTGCAGGTTACAGAGCAATGTGACATGGGTTTAACTCCTCTGTACGTCTCAAAGCTGTTCCACCTTTATTGGTGTAATTCACTCAGTGTTTGGTCCAAATTGCAGCATAATATTTTAATATTTGGCTTAGTTATGGTGGAAACATGACCCGCTGTATATACTAGTTTACTGCAACCAGTGTACCCCACTACCAGTCGTAAAAGCCTGCGACAAGAGTTTCCTTCACAGATGTAAGTCTCAAAGCTGTTCTATATTTATTAGTGCCACTCCCCCAATAATTTGCCCAAGTTGCAGCATTATAGCCCAATATTCGGCTTGGTTAGGCCGCCAAAATGGCGCACTGCCTACATGGGTTTATTGCAGCCAGACCCCTCCATTGCAGGTTACAGAGCAATGTGACATGGGTTTAACTCCTCTGTACGTCTCAAAGCTGTTCCACCTTTATTGGTGTAATTCACTCAGTGTTTGGTCCAAATTGCAGCATAATATTTTAATATAGGAATAAAAGACATATTCGAGTGCTTTATGATGGTTTTAAACTATCGAGCGGCTGAATATTAAAGCCACGAAGCCCGAAGGGCTGAGTGCTTTAATACAGCCGCTCGATAGTTTAAAACCATCATAAAGCACGAGAATTTGTCTTTTATTCCTATTCTAAAATGGCTATATTAATAATTTGGTCAAAATAAGTGGTAAATCTTACGCAAAAATCAAAACAAATCCAACGCCATGTTGGCTGTTCCATTAACTAAACATGCATAGTGATGGATGTGTAAACAGCCTTTTGGTTTAAATATTGTTAGGAAATACCCACAGAATTCCGTGATCTCATAAATATTTATGAGCAGTCGATCTTTAAATGAAATATTGATAAAAAACCCTACAGAATTATTTGACTTAGCATTTGCTTCATATAATTTAAGTTTTATTTCACCGCGAGTTGTTTACGTTTGTACGCGAAGGGACGATGTACGAGATTTCAACAGCGTGCTTTATTTACCGTTCTATATTCGCGGTTCAAGCATTGCGCAAAAGACGTGTCCACGTTCACTGCGCAGCCTACCATTTTAGAATATTTGGCTTAGTTATGGTGGAAACATGACCCGCTGTATATACTAGTTTACTGCAACCAGTGTACCCCACTACCAGTCGTAAAAGCCTGCGACAAGAGTTTCCTTCACAGATGTAAGTCTCAAAGCTGTTCTATATTTATTAGTGCCACTCCCCCAATAATTTGCCCAAGTTGCAGCATTATAGCCCAATATTCGGCTTGGTTAGGCCGCCAAAATGGCGCACTGCCTACATGGGTTTATTGCAGCCAGACCCCTCCATTGCAGGTTACAGAGCAATGTGACATGGGTTTAACTCCTCTGTATGTCTCAAAGCTGTTCCACCTTTATTGGTGTAATTCACTCAGTGTTTGGTCCAAATTGCAGCATAATATTTTAATATTTGGCTTAGTTATGGTGGAAACATGACCCGCTGTATATACTAGTTTACTGCAACCAGTGTACCCCACTACCAGTCGTAAAAGCCTGCGACAAGAGTTTCCTTCACAGATGTAAGTCTCAAAGCTGTTCTATATTTATTAGTGCCACTCCCCCAATAATTTGCCCAAGTTGCAGCATTATAGCCCAATATTCGGCTTGGTTAGGCCGCCACAATGGCGCACTGCCTACATGGGTTTATTGCAGCCAGACCCCTCCATTGCAGGTTACAGAGCAATGTGACATGGGTTTAACTCCTCTGTACGTCTCAAAGCTGTTCCACCTTTATTGGTGTAATTCACTCAGTGTTTGGTCCAAATTGCAGCATAATATTTTAATATTTGGCTTAGTTATGGTGGAAACATGACCCGCTGTATGTACTAGTTTACTGCAACCAGTGTACCCCACTACCAGTCGTAAAAGCCTGCGACAATAGTTTCCTTCACAGATGTAAGTCTCAAAGCTGTTCTATATTTATTAGTGCCACTCCCCCAATAATTTGCCCAAGTTGCAGCATTATAGCCCAATATTCGGCTTGGTTAGGCCGCCAAAATGGCGCACTGCCTACATGGGTTTATTGCAGCCAGACCCCTCCATTGCAGGTTACAGAGCAATGTGACATGGGTTTAACTCCTCTGTACGTCTCAAAGCTGTTCCACCTTTATTGGTGTAATTCACTCAGTGTTTGGTCCAAATTGCAGCATAATATTTTAATATTTGGCTTAGTTATGGTGGAAACATGACCCGCTGTATATACTAGTTTACTGCAACCAGTGTACCCCACTACCAGTCGTAAAAGCCTGCGACAAGAGTTTCCTTCACAGATGTAAGTCTCAAAGCTGTTCTATATTTATTAGTGCCACTCCCCCAATAATTTGCCCAAGTTGCAGCATTATAGCCCAATATTCGGCTTGGTTAGGCCGCCACAATGGCGCACTGCCTACATGGGTTTATTGCAGCCAGACCCCTCCATTGCAGGTTACAGAGCAATGTGACATGGGTTTAACTCCTCTGTACGTCTCAAAGCTGTTCCACCTTTATTGGTGTAATTCACTCAGTGTTTGGTCCAAATTGCAGCATAATATTTTAATATTTGGCTTAGTTATGGTGGAAACATGACCCGCTGTATATACTAGTTTACTGCAACCAGTGTACCCCACTACCAGTCGTAAAAGCCTGCGACAAGAGTTTCCTTCACAGATGTAAGTCTCAAAGCTGTTCTATATTTATTAGTGCCACTCCCCCAATAATTTGCCCAAGTTGCAGCATTATAGCCCAATATTCGGCTTGGTTAGGCCGCCACAATGGCGCACTGCCTACATGGGTTTATTGCAGCCAGACCCCTGCATTGCAGGTTACAGAGCAATGTGACATGGGTTTAACTCCTCTGTACGTCTCAAAGCTGTTCCACCTTTATTGGTGTAATTCACTCAGTGTTTGGTCCAAATTGCAGCATAATATTTTAATATTTGGCTTAGTTATGGTGGAAACATGACCCGCTGTATATACTAGTTTACTGCAACCAGTGTACCCCACTACCAGTCGTAAAAGCCTGCGACAAGAGTTTCCTTCACAGATGTAAGTCTCAAAGCTGTTCTATATTTATTAGTGCCACTCCCCCAATAATTTGCCCAAGTTGCAGCATTATAGCCCAATATTCGGCTTGGTTAGGCCGCCAAAATGGCGCACTGCCTACATGGGTTTATTGCAGCCAGACCCCTCCATTGCAGGTTACAGAGCAATGTGACATGGGTTTAACTCCTCTGTACGTCTCAAAGCTGTTCCACCTTTATTGGTGTAATTCACTCAGTGTTTGGTCCAAATTGCAGCATAATATTTTAATATAGGAATAAAAGACATATTCGAGTGCTTTATGATGGTTTTAAACTATCGAGCGGCTGAATATTAAAGCCACGAAGCCCGAAGGGCTGAGTGCTTTAATACAGCCGCTCGATAGTTTAAAACCATCATAAAGCACGAGAATTTGTCTTTTATTCCTATTCTAAAATGGTTATATTAATAATTTGGTCAAAATAAGTGGTAAATCTTACGCAAAAATCAAAACAAATCCAACGCCATGTTGGCTGTTCCATTAACTAAACATGCATAGTGATGGATGTGTAAACAGCCTTTTGGTTTAAATATTGTTAGGAAATACCCACAGAATTCCGTGATCTCATAAATATTTATGAGCAGTCGATCTTTAAATGAAATATTGATAAAAAACCCTACAGAATTATTTGACTTAGCATTTGCTTCATATAATTTAAGTTTTATTTCACCGCGAGTTGTTTACGTTTGTACGCGAAGGGACGATGTACGAGATTTCAACAGCGTGCTTTATTTACCGTTCTATATTCGCGGTTCAAGCATTGCGCAAAAGACGTGTCCACGTTCACTGCGCAGCCTACCATTTTAGAATATTTGGCTTAGTTATGGTGGAAACATGACCCGCTGTATATACTAGTTTACTGCAACCAGTGTACCCCACTACCAGTCGTAAAAGCCTGCGACAAGAGTTTCCTTCACAGATGTAAGTCTCAAAGCTGTTCTATATTTATTAGTGCCACTCCCCCAATAATTTGCCCAAGTTGCAGCATTATAGCCCAATATTCGGCTTGGTTAGGCCGCCAAAATGGCGCACTGCCTACATGGGTTTATTGCAGCCAGACCCCTCCATTGCAGGTTACAGAGCAATGTGACATGGGTTTAACTCCTCTGTATGTCTCAAAGCTGTTCCACCTTTATTGGTGTAATTCACTCAGTGTTTGGTCCAAATTGCAGCATAATATTTTAATATTTGGCTTAGTTATGGTGGAAACATGACCCGCTGTATATACTAGTTTACTGCAACCAGTGTACCCCACTACCAGTCGTAAAAGCCTGCGACAAGAGTTTCCTTCACAGATGTAAGTCTCAAAGCTGTTCTATATTTATTAGTGCCACTCCCCCAATAATTTGCCCAAGTTGCAGCATTATAGCCCAATATTCGGCTTGGTTAGGCCGCCACAATGGCGCACTGCCTACATGGGTTTATTGCAGCCAGACCCCTCCATTGCAGGTTACAGAGCAATGTGACATGGGTTTAACTCCTCTGTACGTCTCAAAGCTGTTCCACCTTTATTGGTGTAATTCACTCAGTGTTTGGTCCAAATTGCAGCATAATATTTTAATATTTGGCTTAGTTATGGTGGAAACATGACCCGCTGTATGTACTAGTTTACTGCAACCAGTGTACCCCACTACCAGTCGTAAAAGCCTGCGACAATAGTTTCCTTCACAGATGTAAGTCTCAAAGCTGTTCTATATTTATTAGTGCCACTCCCCCAATAATTTGCCCAAGTTGCAGCATTATAGCCCAATATTCGGCTTGGTTAGGCCGCCAAAATGGCGCACTGCCTACATGGGTTTATTGCAGCCAGACCCCTCCATTGCAGGTTACAGAGCAATGTGACATGGGTTTAACTCCTCTGTACGTCTCAAAGCTGTTCCACCTTTATTGGTGTAATTCACTCAGTGTTTGGTCCAAATTGCAGCATAATATTTTAATATTTGGCTTAGTTATGGTGGAAACATGACCCGCTGTATATACTAGTTTACTGCAACCAGTGTACCCCACTACCAGTCGTAAAAGCCTGCGACAAGAGTTTCCTTCACAGATGTAAGTCTCAAAGCTGTTCTATATTTATTAGTGCCACTCCCCCAATAATTTGCCCAAGTTGCAGCATTATAGCCCAATATTCGGCTTGGTTAGGCCGCCAAAATGGCGCACTGCCTACATGGGTTTATTGCAGCCAGACCCCTCCATTGCAGGTTACAGAGCAATGTGACATGGGTTTAACTCCTCTGTACGTCTCAAAGCTGTTCCACCTTTATTGGTGTAATTCACTCAGTGTTTGGTCCAAATTGCAGCATAATATTTTAATATAGGAATAAAAGACATATTCGAGTGCTTTATGATGGTTTTAAACTATCGAGCGGCTGAATATTAAAGCCACGAAGCCCGAAGGGCTGAGTGCTTTAATACAGCCGCTCGATAGTTTAAAACCATCATAAAGCACGAGAATTTGTCTTTTATTCCTATTCTAAAATGGTTATATTAATAATTTGGTCAAAATAAGTGGTAAATCTTACGCAAAAATCAAAACAAATCCAACGCCATGTTGGCTGTTCCATTAACTAAACATGCATAGTGATGGATGTGTAAACAGCCTTTTGGTTTAAATATTGTTAGGAAATACCCACAGAATTCCGTGATCTCATAAATATTTATGAGCAGTCGATCTTTAAATGAAATATTGATAAAAAACCCTACAGAATTATTTGACTTAGCATTTGCTTCATATAATTTAAGTTTTATTTCACCGCGAGTTGTTTACGTTTGTACGCGAAGGGACGATGTACGAGATTTCAACAGCGTGCTTTATTTACCGTTCTATATTCGCGGTTCAAGCATTGCGCAAAAGACGTGTCCACGTTCACTGCGCAGCCTACCATTTTAGAATATTTGGCTTAGTTATGGTGGAAACATGACCCGCTGTATATACTAGTTTACTGCAACCAGTGTACCCCACTACCAGTCGTAAAAGCCTGCGACAAGAGTTTCCTTCACAGATGTAAGTCTCAAAGCTGTTCTATATTTATTAGTGCCACTCCCCCAATAATTTGCCCAAGTTGCAGCATTATAGCCCAATATTCGGCTTGGTTAGGCCGCCAAAATGGCGCACTGCCTACATGGGTTTATTGCAGCCAGACCCCTCCATTGCAGGTTACAGAGCAATGTGACATGGGTTTAACTCCTCTGTATGTCTCAAAGCTGTTCCACCTTTATTGGTGTAATTCACTCAGTGTTTGGTCCAAATTGCAGCATAATATTTTAATATTTGGCTTAGTTATGGTGGAAACATGACCCGCTGTATATACTAGTTTACTGCAACCAGTGTACCCCACTACCAGTCGTAAAAGCCTGCGACAAGAGTTTCCTTCACAGATGTAAGTCTCAAAGCTGTTCTATATTTATTAGTGCCACTCCCCCAATAATTTGCCCAAGTTGCAGCATTATAGCCCAATATTCGGCTTGGTTAGGCCGCCACAATGGCGCACTGCCTACATGGGTTTATTGCAGCCAGACCCCTCCATTGCAGGTTACAGAGCAATGTGACATGGGTTTAACTCCTCTGTACGTCTCAAAGCTGTTCCACCTTTATTGGTGTAATTCACTCAGTGTTTGGTCCAAATTGCAGCATAATATTTTAATATTTGGCTTAGTTATGGTGGAAACATGACCCGCTGTATGTACTAGTTTACTGCAACCAGTGTACCCCACTACCAGTCGTAAAAGCCTGCGACAATAGTTTCCTTCACAGATGTAAGTCTCAAAGCTGTTCTATATTTATTAGTGCCACTCCCCCAATAATTTGCCCAAGTTGCAGCATTATAGCCCAATATTCGGCTTGGTTAGGCCGCCAAAATGGCGCACTGCCTACATGGGTTTATTGCAGCCAGACCCCTCCATTGCAGGTTACAGAGCAATGTGACATGGGTTTAACTCCTCTGTACGTCTCAAAGCTGTTCCACCTTTATTGGTGTAATTCACTCAGTGTTTGGTCCAAATTGCAGCATAATATTTTAATATTTGGCTTAGTTATGGTGGAAACATGACCCGCTGTATATACTAGTTTACTGCAACCAGTGTACCCCACTACCAGTCGTAAAAGCCTGCGACAAGAGTTTCCTTCACAGATGTAAGTCTCAAAGCTGTTCTATATTTATTAGTGCCACTCCCCCAATAATTTGCCCAAGTTGCAGCATTATAGCCCAATATTCGGCTTGGTTAGGCCGCCACAATGGCGCACTGCCTACATGGGTTTATTGCAGCCAGACCCCTCCATTGCAGGTTACAGAGCAATGTGACATGGGTTTAACTCCTCTGTACGTCTCAAAGCTGTTCCACCTTTATTGGTGTAATTCACTCAGTGTTTGGTCCAAATTGCAGCATAATATTTTAATATTTGGCTTAGTTATGGTGGAAACATGACCCGCTGTATATACTAGTTTACTGCAACCAGTGTACCCCACTACCAGTCGTAAAAGCCTGCGACAAGAGTTTCCTTCACAGATGTAAGTCTCAAAGCTGTTCTATATTTATTAGTGCCACTCCCCCAATAATTTGCCCAAGTTGCAGCATTATAGCCCAATATTCGGCTTGGTTAGGCCGCCACAATGGCGCACTGCCTACATGGGTTTATTGCAGCCAGACCCCTCCATTGCAGGTTACAGAGCAATGTGACATGGGTTTAACTCCTCTGTACGTCTCAAAGCTGTTCCACCTTTATTGGTGTAATTCACTCAGTGTTTGGTCCAAATTGCAGCATAATATTTTAATATTTGGCTTAGTTATGGTGGAAACATGACCCGCTGTATATACTAGTTTACTGCAACCAGTGTACCCCACTACCAGTCGTAAAAGCCTGCGACAAGAGTTTCCTTCACAGATGTAAGTCTCAAAGCTGTTCTATATTTATTAGTGCCACTCCCCCAATAATTTGCCCAAGTTGCAGCATTATAGCCCAATATTCGGCTTGGTTAGGCCGCCACAATGGCGCACTGCCTACATGGGTTTATTGCAGCCAGACCCCTCCATTGCAGGTTACAGAGCAATGTGACATGGGTTTAACTCCTCTGTACGTCTCAAAGCTGTTCCACCTTTATTGGTGTAATTCACTCAGTGTTTGGTCCAAATTGCAGCATAATATTTTAATATTTGGCTTAGTTATGGTGGAAACATGACCCGCTGTATATACTAGTTTACTGCAACCAGTGTACCCCACTACCAGTCGTAAAAGCCTGCGACAAGAGTTTCCTTCACAGATGTAAGTCTCAAAGCTGTTCTATATTTATTAGTGCCACTCCCCCAATAATTTGCCCAAGTTGCAGCATTATAGCCCAATATTCGGCTTGGTTAGGCCGCCACAATGGCGCACTGCCTACATGGGTTTATTGCAGCCAGACCCCTCCATTGCAGGTTACAGAGCAATGTGACATGGGTTTAACTCCTCTGTACGTCTCAAAGCTGTTCCACCTTTATTGGTGTAATTCACTCAGTGTTTGGTCCAAATTGCAGCATAATATTTTAATATTTGGCTTAGTTATGGTGGAAACATGACCCGCTGTATGTACTAGTTTACTGCAACCAGTGTACCCCACTACCAGTCGTAAAAGCCTGCGACAAGAGTTTCCTTCACAGATGTAAGTCTCAAAGCTGTTCTATATTTATTAGTGCCACTCCCCCAATAATTTGCCCAAGTTGCAGCATTATAGCCCAATATTCGGCTTGGTTAGGCCGCCAAAATGGCGCACTGCCTACATGGGTTTATTGCAGCCAGACCCCTCCATTGCAGGTTACAGAGCAATGTGACATGGGTTTAACTCCTCTGTACGTCTCAAAGCTGTTCCACCTTTATTGGTGTAATTCACTCAGTGTTTGGTCCAAATTGCAGCATAATATTTTAATATTTGGCTTAGTTATGGTGGAAACATGACCCGCTGTATATACTAGTTTACTGCAACCAGTGTACCCCACTACCAGTCGTAAAAGCCTGCGACAAGAGTTTCCTTCACAGATGTAAGTCTCAAAGCTGTTCTATATTTATTAGTGCCACTCCCCCAATAATTTGCCCAAGTTGCAGCATTATAGCCCAATATTCGGCTTGGTTAGGCCGCCAAAATGGCGCACTGCCTACATGGGTTTATTGCAGCCAGACCCCTCCATTGCAGGTTACAGAGCAATGTGACATGGGTTTAACTCCTCTGTACGTCTCAAAGCTGTTCCACCTTTATTGGTGTAATTCACTCAGTGTTTGGTCCAAATTGCAGCATAATATTTTAATATTTGGCTTAGTTATGGTGGAAACATGACCCGCTGTATATACTAGTTTACTGCAACCAGTGTACCCCACTACCAGTCGTAAAAGCCTGCGACAAGAGTTTCCTTCACAGATGTAAGTCTCAAAGCTGTTCTATATTTATTAGTGCCACTCCCCCAATAATTTGCCCAAGTTGCAGCATTATAGCCCAATATTCGGCTTGGTTAGGCCGCCACAATGGCGCACTGCCTACATGGGTTTATTGCAGCCAGACCCCTCCATTGCAGGTTACAGAGCAATGTGACATGGGTTTAACTCCTCTGTACGTCTCAAAGCTGTTCCACCTTTATTGGTGTAATTCACTCAGTGTTTGGTCCAAATTGCAGCATAATATTTTAATATTTGGCTTAGTTATGGTGGAAACATGACCCGCTGTATGTACTAGTTTACTGCAACCAGTGTACCCCACTACCAGTCGTAAAAGCCTGCGACAAGAGTTTCCTTCACAGATGTAAGTCTCAAAGCTGTTCTATATTTATTAGTGCCACTCCCCCAATAATTTGCCCAAGTTGCAGCATTATAGCCCAATATTCGGCTTGGTTAGGCCGCCAAAATGGCGCACTGCCTACATGGGTTTATTGCAGCCAGACCCCTCCATTGCAGGTTACAGAGCAATGTGACATGGGTTTAACTCCTCTGTACGTCTCAAAGCTGTTCCACCTTTATTGGTGTAATTCACTCAGTGTTTGGTCCAAATTGCAGCATAATATTTTAATATTTGGCTTAGTTATGGTGGAAACATGACCCGCTGTATATACTAGTTTACTGCAACCAGTGTACCCCACTACCAGTCGTAAAAGCCTGCGACAAGAGTTTCCTTCACAGATGTAAGTCTCAAAGCTGTTCTATATTTATTAGTGCCACTCCCCCAATAATTTGCCCAAGTTGCAGCATTATAGCCCAATATTCGGCTTGGTTAGGCCGCCAAAATGGCGCACTGCCTACATGGGTTTATTGCAGCCAGACCCCTCCATTGCAGGTTACAGAGCAATGTGACATGGGTTTAACTCCTCTGTACGTCTCAAAGCTGTTCCACCTTTATTGGTGTAATTCACTCAGTGTTTGGTCCAAATTGCAGCATAATATTTTAATATTTGGCTTAGTTATGGTGGAAACATGACCCGCTGTATATACTAGTTTACTGCAACCAGTGTACCCCACTACCAGTCGTAAAAGCCTGCGACACTAGTTTCCTTCACAGATGTAAGTCTCAAAGCTGTTCTATATTTATTAGTGCCACTCCCCCAATAATTTGCCCAAGTTGCAGCATTATAGCCCAATATTCGGCTTGGTTAGGCCGCCAAAATGGCGCACTGCCTACATGGGTTTATTGCAGCCAGACCCCTCCATTGCAGGTTACAGAGCAATGTGACATGGGTTTAACTCCTCTGTACGTCTCAAAGCTGTTCCACCTTTATTGGTGTAATTCACTCAGTGTTTGGTCCAAATTGCAGCATAATATTTTAATATTTGGCTTAGTTATGGTGGAAACATGACCCGCTGTATATACTAGTTTAATGCAACCAGTGTACCCCACTACCAGTCGTAAAAGCCTGCGACAAGAGTTTCCTTCACAGATGTAAGTCTCAAAGCTGTTCTATATTTATTAGTGCCACTCCCCCAATAATTTGCCCAAGTTGCAGCATTATAGCCCAATATTCGGCTTGGTTAGGCCGCCACAATGGCGCACTGCCTACATGGGTTTATTGCAGCCAGACCCCTCCATTGCAGGTTACAGAGCAATGTGACATGGGTTTAACTCCTCTGTACGTCTCAAAGCTGTTCCACCTTTATTGGTGTAATTCACTCAGTGTTTGGTCCAAATTGCAGCATAATATTTTAATATTTGGCTTAGTTATGGTGGAAACATGACCCGCTGTATATACTAGTTTACTGCAACCAGTGTAACCCGCTACCAGTCGTAAAAGCCTGCGACAAGAGTTTCCTTCACAGATGTAAGTCTCAAAGCTGTTCTATATTTATTAGTGCCACTCCCCCAATAATTTGCCCAAGTTGCAGCATTATAGCCCAATATTCGGCTTGGTTAGGCCGCCAAAATGGCGCACTGCCTACATGGGTTTATTGCAGCCAGACCCCTCCATTGCAGGTTACAGAGCAATGTGACATGGGTTTAACTCCTCTGTACGTCTCAAAGCTGTTCCACCTTTATTGGTGTAATTCACTCAGTGTTTGGTCCAAATTGCAGCATAATATTTTAATATTTGGCTTAGTTATGGTGGAAACATGACCCGCTGTATATACTAGTTTACTGCAACCAGTGTACCCCACTACCAGTCGTAAAAGCCTGCGACAAGAGTTTCCTTCACAGATGTAAGTCTCAAAGCTGTTCTATATTTATTAGTGCCACTCCCCCAATAATTTGCCCAAGTTGCAGCATTATAGCCCAATATTCGGCTTGGTTAGGCCGCCACAATGGCGCACTGCCTACATGGGTTTATTGCAGCCAGACCCCTCCATTGCAGGTTACAGAGCAATGTGACATGGGTTTAACTCCTCTGTACGTCTCAAAGCTGTTCCACCTTTATTGGTGTAATTCACTCAGTGTTTGGTCCAAATTGCAGCATAATATTTTAATATTTGGCTTAGTTATGGTGGAAACATGACCCGCTGTATATACTAGTTTACTGCAACCAGTGTACCCCACTACCAGTCGTAAAAGCCTGCGACAAGAGTTTCCTTCACAGATGTAAGTCTCAAAGCTGTTCTATATTTATTAGTGCCACTCCCCCAATAATTTGCCCAAGTTGCAGCATTATAGCCCAATATTTGGCTTGGTTAGGCCGCCAAAATGGCGCACTGCCTACATGGGTTTATTGCAGCCAGACCCCTCCATTGCAGGTTACAGAGCAATGTGACATGGGTTTAACTCCTCTGTATGTCTCAAAGCTGTTCCACCTTTATTGGTGTAATTCACTCAGTGTTTGGTCCAAATTGCAGCATAATATTTTAATATTTGGCTTAGTTATGGTGGAAACATGACCCGCTGTATATACTAGTTTACTGCAACCAGTGTACCCCACTACCAGTCGTAAAAGCCTGCGACAAGAGTTTCCTTCACAGATGTAAGTCTCAAAGCTGTTCTATATTTATTAGTGCCACTCCCCCAATAATTTGCCCAAGTTGCAGCATTATAGCCCAATATTCGGCTTGGTTAGGCCGCCACAATGGCGCACTGCCTACATGGGTTTATTGCAGCCAGACCCCTCCATTGCAGGTTACAGAGCAATGTGACATGGGTTTAACTCCTCTGTACGTCTCAAAGCTGTTCCACCTTTATTGGTGTAATTCACTCAGTGTTTGGTCCAAATTGCAGCATAATATTTTAATATTTGGCTTAGTTATGGTGGAAACATGACCCGCTGTATATACTAGTTTACTGCAACCAGTGTAACCCGCTACCAGTCGTAAAAGCCTGCGACAAGAGTTTCCTTCACAGATGTAAGTCTCAAAGCTGTTCTATATTTATTAGTGCCACTCCCCCAATAATTTGCCCAAGTTGCAGCATTATAGCCCAATATTCGGCTTGGTTAGGCCGCCAAAATGGCGCACTGCCTACATGGGTTTATTGCAGCCAGACCCCTCCATTGCAGGTTACAGAGCAATGTGACATGGGTTTAACTCCTCTGTACGTCTCAAAGCTGTTCCACCTTTATTGGTGTAATTCACTCAGTGTTTGGTCCAAATTGCAGCATAATATTTTAATATTTGGCTTAGTTATGGTGGAAACATGACCCGCTGTATATACTAGTTTACTGCAACCAGTGTACCCCACTACCAGTCGTAAAAGCCTGCGACAAGAGTTTCCTTCACAGATGTAAGTCTCAAAGCTGTTCTATATTTATTAGTGCCACTCCCCCAATAATTTGCCCAAGTTGCAGCATTATAGCCCAATATTCGGCTTGGTTAGGCCGCCAAAATGGCGCACTGCCTACATGGGTTTATTGCAGCCAGACCCCTCCATTGCAGGTTACAGAGCAATGTGACATGGGTTTAACTCCTCTGTACGTCTCAAAGCTGTTCCACCTTTATTGGTGTAATTCACTCAGTGTTTGGTCCAAATTGCAGCATAATATTTTAATATTTGGCTTAGTTATGGTGGAAACATGACCCGCTGTATATACTAGTTTACTGCAACCAGTGTACCCCACTACCAGTCGTAAAAGCCTGCGACACTAGTTTCCTTCACAGATGTAAGTCTCAAAGCTGTTCTATATTTATTAGTGCCACTCCCCCAATAATTTGCCCAAGTTGCAGCATTATAGCCCAATATTCGGCTTGGTTAGGCCGCCAAAATGGCGCACTGCCTACATGGGTTTATTGCAGCCAGACCCCTCCATTGCAGGTTACAGAGCAATGTGACATGGGTTTAACTCCTCTGTACGTCTCAAAGCTGTTCCACCTTTATTGGTGTAATTCACTCAGTGTTTGGTCCAAATTGCAGCATAATATTTTAATATTTGGCTTAGTTATGGTGGAAACATGACCCGCTGTATATACTAGTTTACTGCAACCAGTGTACCCCACTACCAGTCGTAAAAGCCTGCGACAAGAGTTTCCTTCACAGATGTAAGTCTCAAAGCTGTTCTATATTTATTAGTGCCACTCCCCCAATAATTTGCCCAAGTTGCAGCATTATAGCCCAATATTCGGCTTGGTTAGGCCGCCACAATGGCGCACTGCCTACATGGGTTTATTGCAGCCAGACCCCTCCATTGCAGGTTACAGAGCAATGTGACATGGGTTTAACTCCTCTGTACGTCTCAAAGCTGTTCCACCTTTATTGGTGTAATTCACTCAGTGTTTGGTCCAAATTGCAGCATAATATTTTAATATTTGGCTTAGTTATGGTGGAAACATGACCCGCTGTATATACTAGTTTACTGCAACCAGTGTAACCCGCTACCAGTCGTAAAAGCCTGCCACAAGAGTTTCCTTCACAGATGTAAGTCTCAAAGCTGTTCTATATTTATTAGTGCCACTCCCCCAATAATTTGCCCAAGTTGCAGCATTATAGCCCAATATTCGGCTTGGTTAGGCCGCCAAAATGGCGCACTGCCTACATGGGTTTATTGCAGCCAGACCCCTCCATTGCAGGTTACAGAGCAATGTGACATGGGTTTAACTCCTCTGTACGTCTCAAAGCTGTTCCACCTTTATTGGTGTAATTCACTCAGTGTTTGGTCCAAATTGCAGCATAATATTTTAATATTTGGCTTAGTTATGGTGGAAACATGACCCGCTGTATATACTAGTTTACTGCAACCAGTGTACCCCACTACCAGTCGTAAAAGCCTGCGACAAGAGTTTCCTTCACAGATGTAAGTCTCAAAGCTGTTCTATATTTATTAGTGCCACTCCCCCAATAATTTGCCCAAGTTGCAGCATTATAGCCCAATATTCGGCTTGGTTAGGCCGCCACAATGGCGCACTGCCTACATGGGTTTATTGCAGCCAGACCCCTCCATTGCAGGTTACAGAGCAATGTGACATGGGTTTAACTCCTCTGTACGTCTCAAAGCTGTTCCACCTTTATTGGTGTAATTCACTCAGTGTTTGGTCCAAATTGCAGCATAATATTTTAATATTTGGCTTAGTTATGGTGGAAACATGACCCGCTGTATATACTAGTTTACTGCAACCAGTGTACCCCACTACCAGTCGTAAAAGCCTGCGACAAGAGTTTCCTTCACAGATGTAAGTCTCAAAGCTGTTCTATATTTATTAGTGCCACTCCCCCAATAATTTGCCCAAGTTGCAGCATTATAGCCCAATATTTGGCTTGGTTAGGCCGCCAAAATGGCGCACTGCCTACATGGGTTTATTGCAGCCAGACCCCTCCATTGCAGGTTACAGAGCAATGTGACATGGGTTTAACTCCTCTGTACGTCTCAAAGCTGTTCCACCTTTATTGGTGTAATTCACTCAGTGTTTGGTCCAAATTGCAGCATAATATTTTAATATTTGGCTTAGTTATGGTGGAAACATGACCCGCTGTATATACTAGTTTACTGCAACCAGTGTACCCCACTACCAGTCGTAAAAGCCTGCGACAAGAGTTTCCTTCACAGATGTAAGTCTCAAAGCTGTTCTATATTTATTAGTGCCACTCCCCCAATAATTTGCCCAAGTTGCAGCATTATAGCCCAATATTCGGCTTGGTTAGGCCGCCACAATGGCGCACTGCCTACATGGGTTTATTGCAGCCAGACCCCTCCATTGCAGGTTACAGAGCAATGTGACATGGGTTTAACTCCTCTGTACGTCTCAAAGCTGTTCCACCTTTATTGGTGTAATTCACTCAGTGTTTGGTCCAAATTGCAGCATAATATTTTAATATTTGGCTTAGTTATGGTGGAAACATGACCCGCTGTATATACTAGTTTACTGCAACCAGTGTAACCCGCTACCAGTCGTAAAAGCCTGCGACAAGAGTTTCCTTCACAGATGTAAGTCTCAAAGCTGTTCTATATTTATTAGTGCCACTCCCCCAATAATTTGCCCAAGTTGCAGCATTATAGCCCAATATTCGGCTTGGTTAGGCCGCCAAAATGGCGCACTGCCTACATGGGTTTATTGCAGCCAGACCCCTCCATTGCAGGTTACAGAGCAATGTGACATGGGTTTAACTCCTCTGTACGTCTCAAAGCTGTTCCACCTTTATTGGTGTAATTCACTCAGTGTTTGGTCCAAATTGCAGCATAATATTTTAATATTTGGCTTAGTTATGGTGGAAACATGACCCGCTGTATATACTAGTTTACTGCAACCAGTGTACCCCACTACCAGTCGTAAAAGCCTGCGACAAGAGTTTCCTTCACAGATGTAAGTCTCAAAGCTGTTCTATATTTATTAGTGCCACTCCCCCAATAATTTGCCCAAGTTGCAGCATTATAGCCCAATATTCGGCTTGGTTAGGCCGCCAAAATGGCGCACTGCCTACATGGGTTTATTGCAGCCAGACCCCTCCATTGCAGGTTACAGAGCAATGTGACATGGGTTTAACTCCTCTGTACGTCTCAAAGCTGTTCCACCTTTATTGGTGTAATTCACTCAGTGTTTGGTCCAAATTGCAGCATAATATTTTAATATTTGGCTTAGTTATGGTGGAAACATGACCCGCTGTATATACTAGTTTACTGCAACCAGTGTACCCCACTACCAGTCGTAAAAGCCTGCGACACTAGTTTCCTTCACAGATGTAAGTCTCAAAGCTGTTCTATATTTATTAGTGCCACTCCCCCAATAATTTGCCCAAGTTGCAGCATTATAGCCCAATATTCGGCTTGGTTAGGCCGCCAAAATGGCGCACTGCCTACATGGGTTTATTGCAGCCAGACCCCTCCATTGCAGGTTACAGAGCAATGTGACATGGGTTTAACTCCTCTGTACGTCTCAAAGCTGTTCCACCTTTATTGGTGTAATTCACTCAGTGTTTGGTCCAAATTGCAGCATAATATTTTAATATTTGGCTTAGTTATGGTGGAAACATGACCCGCTGTATATACTAGTTTACTGCAACCAGTGTACCCCACTACCAGTCGTAAAAGCCTGCGACAAGAGTTTCCTTCACAGATGTAAGTCTCAAAGCTGTTCTATATTTATTAGTGCCACTCCCCCAATAATTTGCCCAAGTTGCAGCATTATAGCCCAATATTCGGCTTGGTTAGGCCGCCACAATGGCGCACTGCCTACATGGGTTTATTGCAGCCAGACCCCTCCATTGCAGGTTACAGAGCAATGTGACATGGGTTTAACTCCTCTGTACGTCTCAAAGCTGTTCCACCTTTATTGGTGTAATTCACTCAGTGTTTGGTCCAAATTGCAGCATAATATTTTAATATTTGGCTTAGTTATGGTGGAAACATGACCCGCTGTATATACTAGTTTACTGCAACCAGTGTAACCCGCTACCAGTCGTAAAAGCCTGCCACAAGAGTTTCCTTCACAGATGTAAGTCTCAAAGCTGTTCTATATTTATTAGTGCCACTCCCCCAATAATTTGCCCAAGTTGCAGCATTATAGCCCAATATTCGGCTTGGTTAGGCCGCCAAAATGGCGCACTGCCTACATGGGTTTATTGCAGCCAGACCCCTCCATTGCAGGTTACAGAGCAATGTGACATGGGTTTAACTCCTCTGTACGTCTCAAAGCTGTTCCACCTTTATTGGTGTAATTCACTCAGTGTTTGGTCCAAATTGCAGCATAATATTTTAATATTTGGCTTAGTTATGGTGGAAACATGACCCGCTGTATATACTAGTTTACTGCAACCAGTGTACCCCACTACCAGTCGTAAAAGCCTGCGACAAGAGTTTCCTTCACAGATGTAAGTCTCAAAGCTGTTCTATATTTATTAGTGCCACTCCCCCAATAATTTGCCCAAGTTGCAGCATTATAGCCCAATATTCGGCTTGGTTAGGCCGCCACAATGGCGCACTGCCTACATGGGTTTATTGCAGCCAGACCCCTCCATTGCAGGTTACAGAGCAATGTGACATGGGTTTAACTCCTCTGTACGTCTCAAAGCTGTTCCACCTTTATTGGTGTAATTCACTCAGTGTTTGTTCCAAATTGCAGCATAATATTTTAATATTTGGCTTAGTTATGGTGGAAACATGACCCGCTGTATATACTAGTTTACTGCAACCAGTGTACCCCACTACCAGTCGTAAAAGCCTGCGACAAGAGTTTCCTTCACAGATGTAAGTCTCAAAGCTGTTCTATATTTATTAGTGCCACTCCCCCAATAATTTGCCCAAGTTGCAGCATTATAGCCCAATATTTGGCTTGGTTAGGCCGCCAAAATGGCGCACTGCCTACATGGGTTTATTGCAGCCAGACCCCTCCATTGCAGGTTACAGAGCAATGTGACATGGGTTTAACTCCTCTGTACGTCTCAAAGCTGTTCCACCTTTATTGGTGTAATTCACTCAGTGTTTGGTCCAAATTGCAGCATAATATTTTAATATTTGGCTTAGTTATGGTGGAAACATGACCCGCTGTATATACTAGTTTACTGCAACCAGTGTAACCCGCTACCAGTCGTAAAAGCCTGCCACAAGAGTTTCCTTCACAGATGTAAGTCTCAAAGCTGTTCTATATTTATTAGTGCCACTCCCCCAATAATTTGCCCAAGTTGCAGCATTATAGCCCAATATTCGGCTTGGTTAGGCCGCCAAAATGGCGCACTGCCTACATGGGTTTATTGCAGCCAGACCCCTCCATTGCAGGTTACAGAGCAATGTGACATGGGTTTAACTCCTCTGTACGTCTCAAAGCTGTTCCACCTTTATTGGTGTAATTCACTCAGTGTTTGGTCCAAATTGCAGCATAATATTTTAATATTTGGCTTAGTTATGGTGGAAACATGACCCGCTGTATATACTAGTTTACTGCAACCAGTGTACCCCACTACCAGTCGTAAAAGCCTGCGACAAGAGTTTCCTTCACAGATGTAAGTCTCAAAGCTGTTCTATATTTATTAGTGCCACTCCCCCAATAATTTGCCCAAGTTGCAGCATTATAGCCCAATATTCGGCTTGGTTAGGCCGCCACAATGGCGCACTGCCTACATGGGTTTATTGCAGCCAGACCCCTCCATTGCAGGTTACAGAGCAATGTGACATGGGTTTAACTCCTCTGTACGTCTCAAAGCTGTTCCACCTTTATTGGTGTAATTCACTCAGTGTTTGGTCCAAATTGCAGCATAATATTTTAATATTTGGCTTAGTTATGGTGGAAACATGACCCGCTGTATATACTAGTTTACTGCAACCAGTGTACCCCACTACCAGTCGTAAAAGCCTGCGACAAGAGTTTCCTTCACAGATGTAAGTCTCAAAGCTGTTCTATATTTATTAGTGCCACTCCCCCAATAATTTGCCCAAGTTGCAGCATTATAGCCCAATATTTGGCTTGGTTAGGCCGCCAAAATGGCGCACTGCCTACATGGGTTTATTGCAGCCAGACCCCTCCATTGCAGGTTACAGAGCAATGTGACATGGGTTTAACTCCTCTGTACGTCTCAAAGCTGTTCCACCTTTATTGGTGTAATTCACTCAGTGTTTGGTCCAAATTGCAGCATAATATTTTAATATTTGGCTTAGTTATGGTGGAAACATGACCCGCTGTATATACTAGTTTACTGCAACCAGTGTACCCCACTACCAGTCGTAAAAGCCTGCGACAAGAGTTTCCTTCACAGATGTAAGTCTCAAAGCTGTTCTATATTTATTAGTGCCACTCCCCCAATAATTTGCCCAAGTTGCAGCATTATAGCCCAATATTCGGCTTGGTTAGGCCGCCACAATGGCGCACTGCCTACATGGGTTTATTGCAGCCAGACCCCTCCATTGCAGGTTACAGAGCAATGTGACATGGGTTTAACTCCTCTGTACGTCTCAAAGCTGTTCCACCTTTATTGGTGTAATTCACTCAGTGTTTGGTCCAAATTGCAGCATAATATTTTAATATTTGGCTTAGTTATGGTGGAAACATGACCCGCTGTATATACTAGTTTACTGCAACCAGTGTAACCCGCTACCAGTCGTAAAAGCCTGCGACAAGAGTTTCCTTCACAGATGTAAGTCTCAAAGCTGTT
This sequence comes from Sabellastarte sp. h YS-2021, assembly GCA_964017235.1. Lineage (NCBI taxonomy): Eukaryota > Metazoa > Annelida > Polychaeta > Sabellida > Sabellidae > Sabellastarte > Sabellastarte sp. h YS-2021. The sequence goes on from OZ024929.1 coordinate 38,923,263, forward strand.
CTATATTTATTAGTGCCACTCCCCCAATAATTTGCCCAAGTTGCAGCATTATAGCCCAATATTTGGCTTGGTTAGGCCGCCAAAATGGCGCACTGCCTACATGGGTTTATTGCAGCCAGACCCCTCCATTGCAGGTTACAGAGCAATGTGACATGGGTTTAACTCCTCTGTACGTCTCAAAGCTGTTCCACCTTTATTGGTGTAATTCACTCAGTGTTTGGTCCAAATTGCAGCATAATATTTTAATATTTGGCTTAGTTATGGTGGAAACATGACCCGCTGTATATACTAGTTTACTGCAACCAGTGTACCCCACTACCAGTCGTAAAAGCCTGCGACAAGAGTTTCCTTCACAGATGTAAGTCTCAAAGCTGTTCTATATTTATTAGTGCCACTCCCCCAATAATTTGCCCAAGTTGCAGCATTATAGCCCAATATTCGGCTTGGTTAGGCCGCCACAATGGCGCACTGCCTACATGGGTTTATTGCAGCCAGACCCCTCCATTGCAGGTTACAGAGCAATGTGACATGGGTTTAACTCCTCTGTACGTCTCAAAGCTGTTCCACCTTTATTGGTGTAATTCACTCAGTGTTTGGTCCAAATTGCAGCATAATATTTTAATATTTGGCTTAGTTATGGTGGAAACATGACCCGCTGTATATACTAGTTTACTGCAACCAGTGTACCCCACTACCAGTCGTAAAAGCCTGCGACAAGAGTTTCCTTCACAGATGTAAGTCTCAAAGCTGTTCTATATTTATTAGTGCCACTCCCCCAATAATTTGCCCAAGTTGCAGCATTATAGCCCAATATTTGGCTTGGTTAGGCCGCCAAAATGGCGCACTGCCTACATGGGTTTATTGCAGCCAGACCCCTCCATTGCAGGTTACAGAGCAATGTGACATGGGTTTAACTCCTCTGTACGTCTCAAAGCTGTTCCACCTTTATTGGTGTAATTCACTCAGTGTTTGGTCCAAATTGCAGCATAATATTTTAATATTTGGCTTAGTTATGGTGGAAACATGACCCGCTGTATATACTAGTTTACTGCAACCAGTGTACCCCACTACCAGTCGTAAAAGCCTGCGACAAGAGTTTCCTTCACAGATGTAAGTCTCAAAGCTGTTCTATATTTATTAGTGCCACTCCCCCAATAATTTGCCCAAGTTGCAGCATTATAGCCCAATATTCGGCTTGGTTAGGCCGCCACAATGGAGCACTGCCTACATGGGTTTATTGCAGCCAGACCCCTCCATTGCAGGTTACAGAGCAATGTGACATGGGTTTAACTCCTCTGTACGTCTCAAAGCTGTTCCACCTTTATTGGTGTAATTCACTCAGTGTTTGGTCCAAATTGCAGCATAATATTTTAATATTTGGCTTAGTTATGGTGGAAACATGACCCGCTGTATATACTAGTTTACTGCAACCAGTGTAACCCGCTACCAGTCGTAAAAGCCTGCGACAAGAGTTTCCTTCACAGATGTAAGTCTCAAAGCTGTTCTATATTTATTAGTGCCACTCCCCCAATAATTTGCCCAAGTTGCAGCATTATAGCCCAATATTCGGCTTGGTTAGGCCGCCAAAATGGCGCACTGCCTACATGGGTTTATTGCAGCCAGACCCCTCCATTGCAGGTTACAGAGCAATGTGACATGGGTTTAACTCCTCTGTACGTCTCAAAGCTGTTCCACCTTTATTGGTGTAATTCACTCAGTGTTTGGTCCAAATTGCAGCATAATATTTTAATATTTGGCTTAGTTATGGTGGAAACATGACCCGCTGTATATACTAGTTTACTGCAACCAGTGTACCCCACTACCAGTCGTAAAAGCCTGCGACAAGAGTTTCCTTCACAGATGTAAGTCTCAAAGCTGTTCTATATTTATTAGTGCCACTCCCCCAATAATTTGCCCAAGTTGCAGCATTATAGCCCAATATTCGGCTTGGTTAGGCCGCCACAATGGCGCACTGCCTACATGGGTTTATTGCAGCCAGACCCCTCCATTGCAGGTTACAGAGCAATGTGACATGGGTTTAACTCCTCTGTACGTCTCAAAGCTGTTCCACCTTTATTGGTGTAATTCACTCAGTGTTTGGTCCAAATTGCAGCATAATATTTTAATATTTGGCTTAGTTATGGTGGAAACATGACCCGCTGTATATACTAGTTTACTGCAACCAGTGTACCCCACTACCAGTCGTAAAAGCCTGCGACAAGAGTTTCCTTCACAGATGTAAGTCTCAAAGCTGTTCTATATTTATTAGTGCCACTCCCCCAATAATTTGCCCAAGTTGCAGCATTATAGCCCAATATTTGGCTTGGTTAGGCCGCCAAAATGGCGCACTGCCTACATGGGTTTATTGCAGCCAGACCCCTCCATTGCAGGTTACAGAGCAATGTGACATGGGTTTAACTCCTCTGTACGTCTCAAAGCTGTTCCACCTTTATTGGTGTAATTCACTCAGTGTTTGGTCCAAATTGCAGCATAATATTTTAATATTTGGCTTAGTTATGGTGGAAACATGACCCGCTGTATATACTAGTTTACTGCAACCAGTGTACCCCACTACCAGTCGTAAAAGCCTGCGACAAGAGTTTCCTTCACAGATGTAAGTCTCAAAGCTGTTCTATATTTATTAGTGCCACTCCCCCAATAATTTGCCCAAGTTGCAGCATTATAGCCCAATATTCGGCTTGGTTAGGCCGCCACAATGGCGCACTGCCTACATGGGTTTATTGCAGCCAGACCCCTCCATTGCAGGTTACAGAGCAATGTGACATGGGTTTAACTCCTCTGTACGTCTCAAAGCTGTTCCACCTTTATTGGTGTAATTCACTCAGTGTTTGTTCCAAATTGCAGCATAATATTTTAATATTTGGCTTAGTTATGGTGGAAACATGACCCGCTGTATATACTAGTTTACTGCAACCAGTGTACCCCACTACCAGTCGTAAAAGCCTGCGACAAGAGTTTCCTTCACAGATGTAAGTCTCAAAGCTGTTCTATATTTATTAGTGCCACTCCCCCAATAATTTGCCCAAGTTGCAGCATTATAGCCCAATATTTGGCTTGGTTAGGCCGCCAAAATGGCGCACTGCCTACATGGGTTTATTGCAGCCAGACCCCTCCATTGCAGGTTACAGAGCAATGTGACATGGGTTTAACTCCTCTGTACGTCTCAAAGCTGTTCCACCTTTATTGGTGTAATTCACTCAGTGTTTGGTCCAAATTGCAGCATAATATTTTAATATTTGGCTTAGTTATGGTGGAAACATGACCCGCTGTATATACTAGTTTACTGCAACCAGTGTAACCCGCTACCAGTCGTAAAAGCCTGCCACAAGAGTTTCCTTCACAGATGTAAGTCTCAAAGCTGTTCTATATTTATTAGTGCCACTCCCCCAATAATTTGCCCAAGTTGCAGCATTATAGCCCAATATTCGGCTTGGTTAGGCCGCCAAAATGGCGCACTGCCTACATGGGTTTATTGCAGCCAGACCCCTCCATTGCAGGTTACAGAGCAATGTGACATGGGTTTAACTCCTCTGTACGTCTCAAAGCTGTTCCACCTTTATTGGTGTAATTCACTCAGTGTTTGGTCCAAATTGCAGCATAATATTTTAATATTTGGCTTAGTTATGGTGGAAACATGACCCGCTGTATATACTAGTTTACTGCAACCAGTGTACCCCACTACCAGTCGTAAAAGCCTGCGACAAGAGTTTCCTTCACAGATGTAAGTCTCAAAGCTGTTCTATATTTATTAGTGCCACTCCCCCAATAATTTGCCCAAGTTGCAGCATTATAGCCCAATATTCGGCTTGGTTAGGCCGCCACAATGGCGCACTGCCTACATGGGTTTATTGCAGCCAGACCCCTCCATTGCAGGTTACAGAGCAATGTGACATGGGTTTAACTCCTCTGTACGTCTCAAAGCTGTTCCACCTTTATTGGTGTAATTCACTCAGTGTTTGGTCCAAATTGCAGCATAATATTTTAATATTTGGCTTAGTTATGGTGGAAACATGACCCGCTGTATATACTAGTTTACTGCAACCAGTGTACCCCACTACCAGTCGTAAAAGCCTGCGACAAGAGTTTCCTTCACAGATGTAAGTCTCAAAGCTGTTCTATATTTATTAGTGCCACTCCCCCAATAATTTGCCCAAGTTGCAGCATTATAGCCCAATATTTGGCTTGGTTAGGCCGCCAAAATGGCGCACTGCCTACATGGGTTTATTGCAGCCAGACCCCTCCATTGCAGGTTACAGAGCAATGTGACATGGGTTTAACTCCTCTGTACGTCTCAAAGCTGTTCCACCTTTATTGGTGTAATTCACTCAGTGTTTGGTCCAAATTGCAGCATAATATTTTAATATTTGGCTTAGTTATGGTGGAAACATGACCCGCTGTATATACTAGTTTACTGCAACCAGTGTACCCCACTACCAGTCGTAAAAGCCTGCGACAAGAGTTTCCTTCACAGATGTAAGTCTCAAAGCTGTTCTATATTTATTAGTGCCACTCCCCCAATAATTTGCCCAAGTTGCAGCATTATAGCCCAATATTCGGCTTGGTTAGGCCGCCACAATGGCGCACTGCCTACATGGGTTTATTGCAGCCAGACCCCTCCATTGCAGGTTACAGAGCAATGTGACATGGGTTTAACTCCTCTGTACGTCTCAAAGCTGTTCCACCTTTATTGGTGTAATTCACTCAGTGTTTGGTCCAAATTGCAGCATAATATTTTAATATTTGGCTTAGTTATGGTGGAAACATGACCCGCTGTATATACTAGTTTACTGCAACCAGTGTAACCCGCTACCAGTCGTAAAAGCCTGCGACAAGAGTTTCCTTCACAGATGTAAGTCTCAAAGCTGTTCTATATTTATTAGTGCCACTCCCCCAATAATTTGCCCAAGTTGCAGCATTATAGCCCAATATTTGGCTTGGTTAGGCCGCCAAAATGGCGCACTGCCTACATGGGTTTATTGCAGCCAGACCCCTCCATTGCAGGTTACAGAGCAATGTGACATGGGTTTAACTCCTCTGTACGTCTCAAAGCTGTTCCACCTTTATTGGTGTAATTCACTCAGTGTTTGGTCCAAATTGCAGCATAATATTTTAATATTTGGCTTAGTTATGGTGGAAACATGACCCGCTGTATATACTAGTTTACTGCAACCAGTGTACCCCACTACCAGTCGTAAAAGCCTGCGACAAGAGTTTCCTTCACAGATGTAAGTCTCAAAGCTGTTCTATATTTATTAGTGCCACTCCCCCAATAATTTGCCCAAGTTGCAGCATTATAGCCCAATATTCGGCTTGGTTAGGCCGCCACAATGGCGCACTGCCTACATGGGTTTATTGCAGCCAGACCCCTCCATTGCAGGTTACAGAGCAATGTGACATGGGTTTAACTCCTCTGTACGTCTCAAAGCTGTTCCACCTTTATTGGTGTAATTCACTCAGTGTTTGGTCCAAATTGCAGCATAATATTTTAATATTTGGCTTAGTTATGGTGGAAACATGACCCGCTGTATATACTAGTTTACTGCAACCAGTGTACCCCACTACCAGTCGTAAAAGCCTGCGACAAGAGTTTCCTTCACAGATGTAAGTCTCAAAGCTGTTCTATATTTATTAGTGCCACTCCCCCAATAATTTGCCCAAGTTGCAGCATTATAGCCCAATATTTGGCTTGGTTAGGCCGCCAAAATGGCGCACTGCCTACATGGGTTTATTGCAGCCAGACCCCTCCATTGCAGGTTACAGAGCAATGTGACATGGGTTTAACTCCTCTGTACGTCTCAAAGCTGTTCCACCTTTATTGGTGTAATTCACTCAGTGTTTGGTCCAAATTGCAGCATAATATTTTAATATTTGGCTTAGTTATGGTGGAAACATGACCCGCTGTATATACTAGTTTACTGCAACCAGTGTACCCCACTACCAGTCGTAAAAGCCTGCGACAAGAGTTTCCTTCACAGATGTAAGTCTCAAAGCTGTTCTATATTTATTAGTGCCACTCCCCCAATAATTTGCCCAAGTTGCAGCATTATAGCCCAATATTCGGCTTGGTTAGGCCGCCACAATGGAGCACTGCCTACATGGGTTTATTGCAGCCAGACCCCTCCATTGCAGGTTACAGAGCAATGTGACATGGGTTTAACTCCTCTGTACGTCTCAAAGCTGTTCCACCTTTATTGGTGTAATTCACTCAGTGTTTGGTCCAAATTGCAGCATAATATTTTAATATTTGGCTTAGTTATGGTGGAAACATGACCCGCTGTATATACTAGTTTACTGCAACCAGTGTAACCCGCTACCAGTCGTAAAAGCCTGCGACAAGAGTTTCCTTCACAGATGTAAGTCTCAAAGCTGTTCTATATTTATTAGTGCCACTCCCCCAATAATTTGCCCAAGTTGCAGCATTATAGCCCAATATTCGGCTTGGTTAGGCCGCCAAAATGGCGCACTGCCTACATGGGTTTATTGCAGCCAGACCCCTCCATTGCAGGTTACAGAGCAATGTGACATGGGTTTAACTCCTCTGTACGTCTCAAAGCTGTTCCACCTTTATTGGTGTAATTCACTCAGTGTTTGGTCCAAATTGCAGCATAATATTTTAATATTTGGCTTAGTTATGGTGGAAACATGACCCGCTGTATATACTAGTTTACTGCAACCAGTGTACCCCACTACCAGTCGTAAAAGCCTGCGACAAGAGTTTCCTTCACAGATGTAAGTCTCAAAGCTGTTCTATATTTATTAGTGCCACTCCCCCAATAATTTGCCCAAGTTGCAGCATTATAGCCCAATATTCGGCTTGGTTAGGCCGCCACAATGGCGCACTGCCTACATGGGTTTATTGCAGCCAGACCCCTCCATTGCAGGTTACAGAGCAATGTGACATGGGTTTAACTCCTCTGTACGTCTCAAAGCTGTTCCACCTTTATTGGTGTAATTCACTCAGTGTTTGGTCCAAATTGCAGCATAATATTTTAATATTTGGCTTAGTTATGGTGGAAACATGACCCGCTGTATATACTAGTTTACTGCAACCAGTGTACCCCACTACCAGTCGTAAAAGCCTGCGACAAGAGTTTCCTTCACAGATGTAAGTCTCAAAGCTGTTCTATATTTATTAGTGCCACTCCCCCAATAATTTGCCCAAGTTGCAGCATTATAGCCCAATATTTGGCTTGGTTAGGCCGCCAAAATGGCGCACTGCCTACATGGGTTTATTGCAGCCAGACCCCTCCATTGCAGGTTACAGAGCAATGTGACATGGGTTTAACTCCTCTGTACGTCTCAAAGCTGTTCCACCTTTATTGGTGTAATTCACTCAGTGTTTGGTCCAAATTGCAGCATAATATTTTAATATTTGGCTTAGTTATGGTGGAAACATGACCCGCTGTATATACTAGTTTACTGCAACCAGTGTACCCCACTACCAGTCGTAAAAGCCTGCGACAAGAGTTTCCTTCACAGATGTAAGTCTCAAAGCTGTTCTATATTTATTAGTGCCACTCCCCCAATAATTTGCCCAAGTTGCAGCATTATAGCCCAATATTCGGCTTGGTTAGGCCGCCACAATGGCGCACTGCCTACATGGGTTTATTGCAGCCAGACCCCTCCATTGCAGGTTACAGAGCAATGTGACATGGGTTTAACTCCTCTGTACGTCTCAAAGCTGTTCCACCTTTATTGGTGTAATTCACTCAGTGTTTGGTCCAAATTGCAGCATAATATTTTAATATTTGGCTTAGTTATGGTGGAAACATGACCCGCTGTATATACTAGTTTACTGCAACCAGTGTAACCCGCTACCAGTCGTAAAAGCCTGCGACAAGAGTTTCCTTCACAGATGTAAGTCTCAAAGCTGTTCTATATTTATTAGTGCCACTCCCCCAATAATTTGCCCAAGTTGCAGCATTATAGCCCAATATTCGGCTTGGTTAGGCCGCCAAAATGGCGCACTGCCTACATGGGTTTATTGCAGCCAGACCCCTCCATTGCAGGTTACAGAGCAATGTGACATGGGTTTAACTCCTCTGTACGTCTCAAAGCTGTTCCACCTTTATTGGTGTAATTCACTCAGTGTTTGGTCCAAATTGCAGCATAATATTTTAATATTTGGCTTAGTTATGGTGGAAACATGACCCGCTGTATATACTAGTTTACTGCAACCAGTGTACCCCACTACCAGTCGTAAAAGCCTGCGACAAGAGTTTCCTTCACAGATGTAAGTCTCAAAGCTGTTCTATATTTATTAGTGCCACTCCCCCAATAATTTGCCCAAGTTGCAGCATTATAGCCCAATATTCGGCTTGGTTAGGCCGCCACAATGGCGCACTGCCTACATGGGTTTATTGCAGCCAGACCCCTCCATTGCAGGTTACAGAGCAATGTGACATGGGTTTAACTCCTCTGTACGTCTCAAAGCTGTTCCACCTTTATTGGTGTAATTCACTCAGTGTTTGGTCCAAATTGCAGCATAATATTTTAATATTTGGCTTAGTTATGGTGGAAACATGACCCGCTGTATATACTAGTTTACTGCAACCAGTGTACCCCACTACCAGTCGTAAAAGCCTGCGACAAGAGTTTCCTTCACAGATGTAAGTCTCAAAGCTGTTCTATATTTATTAGTGCCACTCCCCCAATAATTTGCCCAAGTTGCAGCATTATAGCCCAATATTTGGCTTGGTTAGGCCGCCAAAATGGCGCACTGCCTACATGGGTTTATTGCAGCCAGACCCCTCCATTGCAGGTTACAGAGCAATGTGACATGGGTTTAACTCCTCTGTACGTCTCAAAGCTGTTCCACCTTTATTGGTGTAATTCACTCAGTGTTTGGTCCAAATTGCAGCATAATATTTTAATATTTGGCTTAGTTATGGTGGAAACATGACCCGCTGTATATACTAGTTTACTGCAACCAGTGTACCCCACTACCAGTCGTAAAAGCCTGCGACAAGAGTTTCCTTCACAGATGTAAGTCTCAAAGCTGTTCTATATTTATTAGTGTCACTCCCCCAATAATTTGCCCAAGTTGCAGCATTATAGCCCAATATTCGGCTTGGTTAGGCCGCCAAAATGGCGCACTGCCTACATGGGTTTATTGCAGCCAGACCCCTCCATTGCAGGTTACAGAGCAATGTGACATGGGTTTAACTCCTCTGTACGTCTCAAAGCTGTTCCACCTTTATTGGTGTAATTCACTCAGTGTTTGGTCCAAATTGCAGCATAATATTTTAATATTTGGCTTAGTTATGGTGGAAACATGACCCGCTGTATATACTAGTTTACTGCAACCAGTGTACCCCACTACCAGTCGTAAAAGCCTGCGACAAGAGTTTCCTTCACAGATGTAAGTCTCAAAGCTGTTCTATATTTATTAGTGCCACTCCCCCAATAATTTGCCCAAGTTGCAGCATTATAGCCCAATATTCGGCTTGGTTAGGCCGCCAAAATGGCGCACTGCCTACATGGGTTTATTGCAGCCAGACCCCTCCATTGCAGGTTACAGAGCAATGTGACATGGGTTTAACTCCTCTGTACGTCTCAAAGCTGTTCCACCTTTATTGGTGTAATTCACTCAGTGTTTGGTCCAAATTGCAGCATAATATTTTAATATTTGGCTTAGTTATGGTGGAAACATGACCCGCTGTATATACTAGTTTACTGCAACCAGTGTACCCCACTACCAGTCGTAAAAGCCTGCGACAAGAGTTTCCTTCACAGATGTAAGTCTCAAAGCTGTTCTATATTTATTAGTGCCACTCCCCCAATAATTTGCCCAAGTTGCAGCATTATAGCCCAATATTCGGCTTGGTTAGGCCGCCAAAATGGCGCACTGCCTACATGGGTTTATTGCAGCCAGACCCCTCCATTGCAGGTTACAGAGCAATGTGACATGGGTTTAACTCCTCTGTACGTCTCAAAGCTGTTCCACCTTTATTGGTGTAATTCACTCAGTGTTTGGTCCAAATTGCAGCATAATATTTTAATATTTGGCTTAGTTATGGTGGAAACATGACCCGCTGTATGTACTAGTTTACTGCAACCAGTGTACCCCACTACCAGTCGTAAAAGCCTGCGACAAGAGTTTCCTTCACAGATGTAAGTCTCAAAGCTGTTCTATATTTATTAGTGCCACTCCCCCAATAATTTGCCCAAGTTGCAGCATTATAGCCCAATATTTGGCTTGGTTAGGCCGCCAAAATGGCGCACTGCCTACATGGGTTTATTGCAGCCAGACCCCTCCATTGCAGGTTACAGAGCAATGTGACATGGGTTTAACTCCTCTGTACGTCTCAAAGCTGTTCCACCTTTATTGGTGTAATTCACTCAGTGTTTGGTCCAAATTGCAGCATAATATTTTAATATTTGGCTTAGTTATGGTGGAAACATGACCCGCTGTATATACTAGTTTACTGCAACCAGTGTACCCCACTACCAGTCGTAAAAGCCTGCGACAAGAGTTTCCTTCACAGATGTAAGTCTCAAAGCTGTTCTATATTTATTAGTGTCACTCCCCCAATAATTTGCCCAAGTTGCAGCATTATAGCCCAATATTCGGCTTGGTTAGGCCGCCAAAATGGCGCACTGCCTACATGGGTTTATTGCAGCCAGACCCCTCCATTGCAGGTTACAGAGCAATGTGACATGGGTTTAACTCCTCTGTACGTCTCAAAGCTGTTCCACCTTTATTGGTGTAATTCACTCAGTGTTTGGTCCAAATTGCAGCATAATATTTTAATATTTGGCTTAGTTATGGTGGAAACATGACCCGCTGTATATACTAGTTTACTGCAACCAGTGTACCCCACTACCAGTCGTAAAAGCCTGCGACAAGAGTTTCCTTCACAGATGTAAGTCTCAAAGCTGTTCTATATTTATTAGTGCCACTCCCCCAATAATTTGCCCAAGTTGCAGCATTATAGCCCAATATTCGGCTTGGTTAGGCCGCCAAAATGGCGCACTGCCTACATGGGTTTATTGCAGCCAGACCCCTCCATTGCAGGTTACAGAGCAATGTGACATGGGTTTAACTCCTCTGTACGTCTCAAAGCTGTTCCACCTTTATTGGTGTAATTCACTCAGTGTTTGGTCCAAATTGCAGCATAATATTTTAATATTTGGCTTAGTTATGGTGGAAACATGACCCGCTGTATATACTAGTTTACTGCAACCAGTGTACCCCACTACCAGTCGTAAAAGCCTGCGACAAGAGTTTCCTTCACAGATGTAAGTCTCAAAGCTGTTCTATATTTATTAGTGCCACTCCCCCAATAATTTGCCCAAGTTGCAGCATTATAGCCCAATATTCGGCTTGGTTAGGCCGCCAAAATGGCGCACTGCCTACATGGGTTTATTGCAGCCAGACCCCTCCATTGCAGGTTACAGAGCAATGTGACATGGGTTTAACTCCTCTGTACGTCTCAAAGCTGTTCCACCTTTATTGGTGTAATTCACTCAGTGTTTGGTCCAAATTGCAGCATAATATTTTAATATTTGGCTTAGTTATGGTGGAAACATGACCCGCTGTATGTACTAGTTTACTGCAACCAGTGTACCCCACTACCAGTCGTAAAAGCCTGCGACAAGAGTTTCCTTCACAGATGTAAGTCTCAAAGCTGTTCTATATTTATTAGTGCCACTCCCCCAATAATTTGCCCAAGTTGCAGCATTATAGCCCAATATTTGGCTTGGTTAGGCCGCCAAAATGGCGCACTGCCTACATGGGTTTATTGCAGCCAGACCCCTCCATTGCAGGTTACAGAGCAATGTGACATGGGTTTAACTCCTCTGTACGTCTCAAAGCTGTTCCACCTTTATTGGTGTAATTCACTCAGTGTTTGGTCCAAATTGCAGCATAATATTTTAATATTTGGCTTAGTTATGGTGGAAACATGACCCGCTGTATATACTAGTTTACTGCAACCAGTGTACCCCACTACCAGTCGTAAAAGCCTGCGACAAGAGTTTCCTTCACAGATGTAAGTCTCAAAGCTGTTCTATATTTATTAGTGTCACTCCCCCAATAATTTGCCCAAGTTGCAGCATTATAGCCCAATATTCGGCTTGGTTAGGCCGCCAAAATGGCGCACTGCCTACATGGGTTTATTGCAGCCAGACCCCTCCATTGCAGGTTACAGAGCAATGTGACATGGGTTTAACTCCTCTGTACGTCTCAAAGCTGTTCCACCTTTATTGGTGTAATTCACTCAGTGTTTGGTCCAAATTGCAGCATAATATTTTAATATTTGGCTTAGTTATGGTGGAAACATGACCCGCTGTATATACTAGTTTACTGCAACCAGTGTACCCCACTACCAGTCGTAAAAGCCTGCGACAAGAGTTTCCTTCACAGATGTAAGTCTCAAAGCTGTTCTATATTTATTAGTGCCACTCCCCCAATAATTTGCCCAAGTTGCAGCATTATAGCCCAATATTCGGCTTGGTTAGGCCGCCAAAATGGCGCACTGCCTACATGGGTTTATTGCAGCCAGACCCCTCCATTGCAGGTTACAGAGCAATGTGACATGGGTTTAACTCCTCTGTACGTCTCAAAGCTGTTCCACCTTTATTGGTGTAATTCACTCAGTGTTTGGTCCAAATTGCAGCATAATATTTTAATATTTGGCTTAGTTATGGTGGAAACATGACCCGCTGTATATACTAGTTTACTGCAACCAGTGTACCCCACTACCAGTCGTAAAAGCCTGCGACAAGAGTTTCCTTCACAGATGTAAGTCTCAAAGCTGTTCTATATTTATTAGTGCCACTCCCCCAATAATTTGCCCAAGTTGCAGCATTATAGCCCAATATTCGGCTTGGTTAGGCCGCCAAAATGGCGCACTGCCTACATGGGTTTATTGCAGCCAGACCCCTCCATTGCAGGTTACAGAGCAATGTGACATGGGTTTAACTCCTCTGTACGTCTCAAAGCTGTTCCACCTTTATTGGTGTAATTCACTCAGTGTTTGGTCCAAATTGCAGCATAATATTTTAATATTTGGCTTAGTTATGGTGGAAACATGACCCGCTGTATGTACTAGTTTACTGCAACCAGTGTACCCCACTACCAGTCGTAAAAGCCTGCGACAAGAGTTTCCTTCACAGATGTAAGTCTCAAAGCTGTTCTATATTTATTAGTGCCACTCCCCCAATAATTTGCCCAAGTTGCAGCATTATAGCCCAATATTTGGCTTGGTTAGGCCGCCAAAATGGCGCACTGCCTACATGGGTTTATTGCAGCCAGACCCCTCCATTGCAGGTTACAGAGCAATGTGACATGGGTTTAACTCCTCTGTACGTCTCAAAGCTGTTCCACCTTTATTGGTGTAATTCACTCAGTGTTTGGTCCAAATTGCAGCATAATATTTTAATATTTGGCTTAGTTATGGTGGAAACATGACCCGCTGCATATACTAGTTTACTGCAACCAGTGTACCCCACTACCAGTCGTAAAAGCCTGCGACAAGAGTTTCCTTCACAGATGTAAGTCTCAAAGCTGTTCTATATTTATTAGTGTCACTCCCCCAATAATTTGCCCAAGTTGCAGCATTATAGCCCAATATTCGGCTTGGTTAGGCCGCCAAAATGGCGCACTGCCTACATGGGTTTATTGCAGCCAGACCCCTCCATTGCAGGTTACAGAGCAATGTGACATGGGTTTAACTCCTCTGTACGTCTCAAAGCTGTTCCACCTTTATTGGTGTAATTCACTCAGTGTTTGGTCCAAATTGCAGCATAATATTTTAATATTTGGCTTAGTTATGGTGGAAACATGACCCGCTGTATGTACTAGTTTACTGCAACCAGTGTACCCCACTACCAGTCGTAAAAGCCTGCGACAAGAGTTTCCTTCACAGATGTAAGTCTCAAAGCTGTTCTATATTTATTAGTGCCACTCCCCCAATAATTTGCCCAAGTTGCAGCATTATAGACCAATATTTGGCTTGGTTAGGCCGCCAAAATGGCGCACTGCCTACATGGGTTTATTGCAGCCAGACCCCTCCATTGCAGGTTACAGAGCAATGTGACATGGGTTTAACTCCTCTGTACGTCTCAAAGCTGTTCCACCTTTATTGGTGTAATTCACTCAGTGTTTGGTCCAAATTGCAGCATAATATTTTAATATTTGGCTTAGTTATGGTGGAAACATGACCCGCTGTATATACTAGTTTACTGCAACCAGTGTACCCCACTACCAGTCGTAAAAGCCTGCGACAAGAGTTTCCTTCACAGATGTAAGTCTCAAAGCTGTTCTATATTTATTAGTGTCACTCCCCCAATAATTTGCCCAAGTTGCAGCATTATAGCCCAATATTCGGCTTGGTTAGGCCGCCAAAATGGCGCACTGCCTACATGGGTTTATTGCAGCCAGACCCCTCCATTGCAGGTTACAGAGCAATGTGACATGGGTTTAACTCCTCTGTACGTCTCAAAGCTGTTCCACCTTTATTGGTGTAATTCACTCAGTGTTTGGTCCAAATTGCAGCATAATATTTTAATATTTGGCTTAGTTATGGTGGAAACATGACCCGCTGTATGTACTAGTTTACTGCAACCAGTGTACCCCACTACCAGTCGTAAAAGCCTGCGACAAGAGTTTCCTTCACAGATGTAAGTCTCAAAGCTGTTCTATATTTATTAGTGCCACTCCCCCAATAATTTGCCCAAGTTGCAGCATTATAGACCAATATTTGGCTTGGTTAGGCCGCCAAAATGGCGCACTGCCTACATGGGTTTATTGCAGCCAGACCCCTCCATTGCAGGTTACAGAGCAATGTGACATGGGTTTAACTCCTCTGTACGTCTCAAAGCTGTTCCACCTTTATTGGTGTAATTCACTCAGTGTTTGGTCCAAATTGCAGCATAATATTTTAATATTTGGCTTAGTTATGGTGGAAACATGACCCGCTGTATATACTAGTTTACTGCAACCAGTGTACCCCACTACCAGTCGTAAAAGCCTGCGACAAGAGTTTCCTTCACAGATGTAAGTCTCAAAGCTGTTCTATATTTATTAGTGTCACTCCCCCAATAATTTGCCCAAGTTGCAGCATTATAGCCCAATATTCGGCTTGGTTAGGCCGCCAAAATGGCGCACTGCCTACATGGGTTTATTGCAGCCAGACCCCTCCATTGCAGGTTACAGAGCAATGTGACATGGGTTTAACTCCTCTGTACGTCTCAAAGCTGTTCCACCTTTATTGGTGTAATTCACTCAGTGTTTGGTCCAAATTGCAGCATAATATTTTAATATTTGGCTTAGTTATGGTGGAAACATGACCCGCTGTATATACTAGTTTACTGCAACCAGTGTACCCCACTACCAGTCGTAAAAGCCTGCGACAATAGTTTCCTTCCCAGATGTAAGTCTCAAAGCTGTTCTATATTTATTAGTGCCACTCCCCCAATAATTTGCCCAAGTTGCAGCATTATAGCCCAATATTCGGCTTGGTTAGGCCGCCAAAATGGCGCACTGCCTACATGGGTTTATTGCAGCCAGACCCCTCCATTGCAGGTTACAGAGCAATGTGACATGGGTTTAACTCCTCTGTACGTCTCAAAGCTGTTCCACCTTTATTGGTGTAATTCACTCAGTGTTTGGTCCAAATTGCAGCATAATATTTTAATATTTGGCTTAGTTATGGTGGAAACATGACCCGCTGTATGTACTAGTTTACTGCAACCAGTGTACCCCACTACCAGTCGTAAAAGCCTGCGACAAGAGTTTCCTTCAAAGATGTAAGTCTCAAAGCTGTTCTATATTTATTAGTGCCACTCCCCCAATAATTTGCCCAAGTTGCAGCATTATAGACCAATATTTGGCTTGGTTAGGCCGCCAAAATGGCGCACTGCCTACATGGGTTTATTGCAGCCAGACCCCTCCATTGCAGGTTACAGAGCAATGTGACATGGGTTTAACTCCTCTGTACGTCTCAAAGCTGTTCCACCTTTATTGGTGTAATTCACTCAGTGTTTGGTCCAAATTGCAGCATAATATTTTAATATTTGGCTTAGTTATGGTGGAAACATGAGCCGCTGTATATACTAGTTTACTGCAACCAGTGTACCCCACTACCAGTCGTAAAAGCCTGCGACAAGAGTTTCCTTCACAGATGTAAGTCTCAAAGCTGTTCTATATTTATTAGTGTCACTCCCCCAATAATTTGCCCAAGTTGCAGCATTATAGCCCAATATTCGGCTTGGTTAGGCCGCCAAAATGGCGCACTGCCTACATGGGTTTATTGCAGCCAGACCCCTCCATTGCAGGTTACAGAGCAATGTGACATGGGTTTAACTCCTCTGTACGTCTCAAAGCTGTTCCACCTTTATTGGTGTAATTCACTCAGTGTTTGGTCCAAATTGCAGCATAATATTTTAATATTTGGCTTAGTTATGGTGGAAACATGACCCGCTGTATATACTAGTTTACTGCAACCAGTGTACCCCACTACCAGTCGTAAAAGCCTGCGACAATAGTTTCCTTCCCAGATGTAAGTCTCAAAGCTGTTCTATATTTATTAGTGCCACTCCCCCAATAATTTGCCCAAGTTGCAGCATTATAGCCCAATATTCGGCTTGGTTAGGCCGCCAAAATGGCGCACTGCCTACATGGGTTTATTGCAGCCAGACCCCTCCATTGCAGGTTACAGAGCAATGTGACATGGGTTTAACTCCTCTGTACGTCTCAAAGCTGTTCCACCTTTATTGGTGTAATTCACTCAGTGTTTGGTCCAAATTGCAGCATAATATTTTAATATTTGGCTTAGTTATGGTGGAAACATGACCCGCTGTATGTACTAGTTTACTGCAACCAGTGTACCCCACTACCAGTCGTAAAAGCCTGCGACAAGAGTTTCCTTCACAGATGTAAGTCTCAAAGCTGTTCTATATTTATTAGTGCCACTCCCCCAATAATTTGCCCAAGTTGCAGCATTATAGACCAATATTTGGCTTGGTTAGGCCGCCAAAATGGCGCACTGCCTACATGGGTTTATTGCAGCCAGACCCCTCCATTGCAGGTTACAGAGCAATGTGACATGGGTTTAACTCCTCTGTACGTCTCAAAGCTGTTCCACCTTTATTGGTGTAATTCACTCAGTGTTTGGTCCAAATTGCAGCATAATATTTTAATATTTGGCTTAGTTATGGTGGAAACATGACCCGCTGTATATACTAGTTTACTGCAACCAGTGTACCCCACTACCAGTCGTAAAAGCCTGCGACAAGAGTTTCCTTCACAGATGTAAGTCTCAAAGCTGTTCTATATTTATTAGTGTCACTCCCCCAATAATTTGCCCAAGTTGCAGCATTATAGCCCAATATTCGGCTTGGTTAGGCCGCCAAAATGGCGCACTGCCTACATGGGTTTATTGCAGCCAGACCCCTCCATTGCAGGTTACAGAGCAATGTGACATGGGTTTAACTCCTCTGTACGTCTCAAAGCTGTTCCACCTTTATTGGTGTAATTCACTCAGTGTTTGGTCCAAATTGCAGCATAATATTTTAATATTTGGCTTAGTTATGGTGGAAACATGACCCGCTGTATATACTAGTTTACTGCAACCAGTGTACCCCACTACCAGTCGTAAAAGCCTGCGACAATAGTTTCCTTCCCAGATGTAAGTCTCAAAGCTGTTCTATATTTATTAGTGCCACTCCCCCAATAATTTGCCCAAGTTGCAGCATTATAGCCCAATATTCGGCTTGGTTAGGCCGCCAAAATGGCGCACTGCCTACATGGGTTTATTGCAGCCAGACCCCTCCATTGCAGGTTACAGAGCAATGTGACATGGGTTTAACTCCTCTGTACGTCTCAAAGCTGTTCCACCTTTATTGGTGTAATTCACTCAGTGTTTGGTCCAAATTGCAGCATAATATTTTAATATTTGGCTTAGTTATGGTGGAAACATGACCCGCTGTATGTACTAGTTTACTGCAACCAGTGTACCCCACTACCAGTCGTAAAAGCCTGCGACAAGAGTTTCCTTCACAGATGTAAGTCTCAAAGCTGTTCTATATTTATTAGTGCCACTCCCCCAATAATTTGCCCAAGTTGCAGCATTATAGACCAATATTTGGCTTGGTTAGGCCGCCAAAATGGCGCACTGCCTACATGGGTTTATTGCAGCCAGACCCCTCCATTGCAGGTTACAGAGCAATGTGACATGGGTTTAACTCCTCTGTACGTCTCAAAGCTGTTCCACCTTTATTGGTGTAATTCACTCAGTGTTTGGTCCAAATTGCAGCATAATATTTTAATATTTGGCTTAGTTATGGTGGAAACATGAGCCGCTGTATATACTAGTTTACTGCAACCAGTGTACCCCACTACCAGTCGTAAAAGCCTGCGACAAGAGTTTCCTTCACAGATGTAAGTCTCAAAGCTGTTCTATATTTATTAGTGTCACTCCCCCAATAATTTGCCCAAGTTGCAGCATTATAGCCCAATATTCGGCTTGGTTAGGCCGCCAAAATGGCGCACTGCCTACATGGGTTTATTGCAGCCAGACCCCTCCATTGCAGGTTACAGAGCAATGTGACATGGGTTTAACTCCTCTGTACGTCTCAAAGCTGTTCCACCTTTATTGGTGTAATTCACTCAGTGTTTGGTCCAAATTGCAGCATAATATTTTAATATTTGGCTTAGTTATGGTGGAAACATGACCCGCTGTATATACTAGTTTACTGCAACCAGTGTACCCCACTACCAGTCGTAAAAGCCTGCGACAATAGTTTCCTTCCCAGATGTAAGTCTCAAAGCTGTTCTATATTTATTAGTGCCACTCCCCCAATAATTTGCCCAAGTTGCAGCATTATAGCCCAATATTCGGCTTGGTTAGGCCGCCAAAATGGCGCACTGCCTACATGGGTTTATTGCAGCCAGACCCCTCCATTGCAGGTTACAGAGCAATGTGACATGGGTTTAACTCCTCTGTACGTCTCAAAGCTGTTCCACCTTTATTGGTGTAATTCACTCAGTGTTTGGTCCAAATTGCAGCATAATATTTTAATATTTGGCTTAGTTATGGTGGAAACATGACCCGCTGTATGTACTAGTTTACTGCAACCAGTGTACCCCACTACCAGTCGTAAAAGCCTGCGACAAGAGTTTCCTTCACAGATGTAAGTCTCAAAGCTGTTCTATATTTATTAGTGCCACTCCCCCAATAATTTGCCCAAGTTGCAGCATTATAGCCCAATATTTGGCTTGGTTAGGCCGCCAAAATGGCGCACTGCCTACATGGGTTTATTGCAGCCAGACCCCTCCATTGCAGGTTACAGAGCAATGTGACATGGGTTTAACTCCTCTGTACGTCTCAAAGCTGTTCCACCTTTATTGGTGTAATTCACTCAGTGTTTGGTCCAAATTGCAGCATAATATTTTAATATTTGGCTTAGTTATGGTGGAAACATGACCCGCTGTATATACTAGTTTACTGCAACCAGTGTACCCCACTACCAGTCGTAAAAGCCTGCGACAAGAGTTTCCTTCACAGATGTAAGTCTCAAAGCTGTTCTATATTTATTAGTGCCACTCCCCCAATAATTTGCCCAAGTTGCAGCATTATAGCCCAATATTTGGCTTGGTTGGGCCGCCAAAATGGCGCACTGCCTACATGGGTTTATTGCAGCCAGACCCCTCCATTGCAGGTTACAGAGCAATGTGACATGGGTTTAACTCCTCTGTACGTCTCAAAGCTGTTCCACCTTTATTGGTGTAATTCACTCAGTGTTTGGTCCAAATTGCAGCATAATATTTTAATATTTGGCTTAGTTATGGTGGAAACATGACCCGCTGTATATACTAGTTTACTGCAACCAGTGTACCCCACTACCAGTCGTAAAAGCCTGCGACAAGAGTTTCCTTCACAGATGTAAGTCTCAAAGCTGTTCTATATTTATTAGTGCCACTCCCCCAATAATTTGCCCAAGTTGCAGCATTATAGCCCAATATTTGGCTTGGTTGGGCCGCCAAAATGGCGCACTGCCTACATGGGTTTATTGCAGCCAGACCCCTCCATTGCAGGTTACAGAGCAATGTGACATGGGTTTAACTCCTCTGTACGTCTCAAAGCTGTTCCACCTTTATTGGTGTAATTCACTCAGTGTTTGGTCCAAATTGCAGCATAATATTTTAATATTTGGCTTAGTTATGGTGGAAACATGACCCGCTGTATGTACTAGTTTACTGCAACCAGTGTACCCCACTACCAGTCGTAAAAGCCTGCGACAAGAGTTTCCTTCACAGATGTAAGTCTCAAAGCTGTTCTATATTTATTAGTGCCACTCCCCCAATAATTTGCCCAAGTTGCAGCATTATAGCCCAATATTTGGCTTGGTTAGGCCGCCAAAATGGCGCACTGCCTACATGGGTTTATTGCAGCCAGACCCCTCCATTGCAGGTTACAGAGCAATGTGACATGGGTTTAACTCCTCTGTACGTCTCAAAGCTGTTCCACCTTTATTGGTGTAATTCACTCAGTGTTTGGTCCAAATTGCAGCATAATATTTTAATATTTGGCTTAGTTATGGTGGAAACATGACCCGCTGTATATACTAGTTTACTGCAACCAGTGTACCCCACTACCAGTCGTAAAAGCCTGCGACAAGAGTTTCCTTCACAGATGTAAGTCTCAAAGCTGTTCTATATTTATTAGTGTCACTCCCCCAATAATTTGCCCAAGTTGCAGCATTATAGCCCAATATTCGGCTTGGTTAGGCCGCCAAAATGGCGCACTGCCTACATGGGTTTATTGCAGCCAGACCCCTCCATTGCAGGTTACAGAGCAATGTGACATGGGTTTAACTCCTCTGTACGTCTCAAAGCTGTTCCACCTTTATTGGTGTAATTCACTCAGTGTTTGGTCCAAATTGCAGCATAATATTTTAATATTTGGCTTAGTTATGGTGGAAACATGACCCGCTGTATGTACTAGTTTACTGCAACCAGTGTACCCCACTACCAGTCGTAAAAGCCTGCGACAAGAGTTTCCTTCACAGATGTAAGTCTCAAAGCTGTTCTATATTTATTAGTGCCACTCCCCCAATAATTTGCCCAAGTTGCAGCATTATAGCCCAATATTTGGCTTGGTTAGGCCGCCAAAATGGCGCACTGCCTACATGGGTTTATTGCAGCCAGACCCCTCCATTGCAGGTTACAGAGCAATGTGACATGGGTTTAACTCCTCTGTACGTCTCAAAGCTGTTCCACCTTTATTGGTGTAATTCACTCAGTGTTTGGTCCAAATTGCAGCATAATATTTTAATATTTGGCTTAGTTATGGTGGAAACATGACCCGCTGTATATACTAGTTTACTGCAACCAGTGTACCCCACTACCAGTCGTAAAAGCCTGCGACAAGAGTTTCCTTCACAGATGTAAGTCTCAAAGCTGTTCTATATTTATTAGTGTCACTCCCCCAATAATTTGCCCAAGTTGCAGCATTATAGCCCAATATTCGGCTTGGTTAGGCCGCCAAAATGGCGCACTGCCTACATGGGTTTATTGCAGCCAGACCCCTCCATTGCAGGTTACAGAGCAATGTGACATGGGTTTAACTCCTCTGTACGTCTCAAAGCTGTTCCACCTTTATTGGTGTAATTCACTCAGTGTTTGGTCCAAATTGCAGCATAATATTTTAATATTTGGCTTAGTTATGGTGGAAACATGACCCGCTGTATATACTAGTTTACTGCAACCAGTGTACCCCACTACCAGTCGTAAAAGCCTGCGACAATAGTTTCCTTCCCAGATGTAAGTCTCAAAGCTGTTCTATATTTATTAGTGCCACTCCCCCAATAATTTGCCCAAGTTGCAGCATTATAGCCCAATATTCGGCTTGGTTAGGCCGCCAAAATGGCGCACTGCCTACATGGGTTTATTGCAGCCAGACCCCTCCATTGCAGGTTACAGAGCAATGTGACATGGGTTTAACTCCTCTGTACGTCTCAAAGCTGTTCCACCTTTATTGGTGTAATTCACTCAGTGTTTGGTCCAAATTGCAGCATAATATTTTAATATTTGGCTTAGTTATGGTGGAAACATGACCCGCTGTATGTACTAGTTTACTGCAACCAGTGTACCCCACTACCAGTCGTAAAAGCCTGCGACAAGAGTTTCCTTCACAGATGTAAGTCTCAAAGCTGTTCTATATTTATTAGTGCCACTCCCCCAATAATTTGCCCAAGTTGCAGCATTATAGCCCAATATTTGGCTTGGTTAGGCCGCCAAAATGGCGCACTGCCTACATGGGTTTATTGCAGCCAGACCCCTCCATTGCAGGTTACAGAGCAATGTGACATGGGTTTAACTCCTCTGTACGTCTCAAAGCTGTTCCACCTTTATTGGTGTAATTCACTCAGTGTTTGGTCCAAATTGCAGCATAATATTTTAATATTTGGCTTAGTTATGGTGGAAACATGACCCGCTGTATATACTAGTTTACTGCAACCAGTGTACCCCACTACCAGTCGTAAAAGCCTGCGACAAGAGTTTCCTTCACAGATGTAAGTCTCAAAGCTGTTCTATATTTATTAGTGCCACTCCCCCAATAATTTGCCCAAGTTGCAGCATTATAGCCCAATATTTGGCTTGGTTAGGCCGCCAAAATGGCGCACTGCCTACATGGGTTTATTGCAGCCAGACCCCTCCATTGCAGGTTACAGAGCAATGTGACATGGGTTTAACTCCTCTGTACGTCTCAAAGCTGTTCCACCTTTATTGGTGTAATTCACTCAGTGTTTGGTCCAAATTGCAGCATAATATTTTAATATTTGGCTTAGTTATGGTGGAAACATGACCCGCTGTATGTACTAGTTTACTGCAACCAGTGTACCCCACTACCAGTCGTAAAAGCCTGCGACAAGAGTTTCCTTCACAGATGTAAGTCTCAAAGCTGTTCTATATTTATTAGTGCCACTCCCCCAATAATTTGCCCAAGTTGCAGCATTATAGCCCAATATTTGGCTTGGTTAGGCCGCCAAAATGGCGCACTGCCTACATGGGTTTATTGCAGCCAGACCCCTCCATTGCAGGTTACAGAGCAATGTGACATGGGTTTAACTCCTCTGTACGTCTCAAAGCTGTTCCACCTTTATTGGTGTAATTCACTCAGTGTTTGGTCCAAATTGCAGCATAATATTTTAATATTTGGCTTAGTTATGGTGGAAACATGACCCGCTGTATATACTAGTTTACTGCAACCAGTGTACCCCACTACCAGTCGTAAAAGCCTGCGACAAGAGTTTCCTTCACAGATGTAAGTCTCAAAGCTGTTCTATATTTATTAGTGTCACTCCCCCAATAATTTGCCCAAGTTGCAGCATTATAGCCCAATATTCGGCTTGGTTAGGCCGCCAAAATGGCGCACTGCCTACATGGGTTTATTGCAGCCAGACCCCTCCATTGCAGGTTACAGAGCAATGTGACATGGGTTTAACTCCTCTGTACGTCTCAAAGCTGTTCCACCTTTATTGGTGTAATTCACTCAGTGTTTGGTCCAAATTGCAGCATAATATTTTAATATTTGGCTTAGTTATGGTGGAAACATGACCCGCTGTATATACTAGTTTACTGCAACCAGTGTACCCCACTACCAGTCGTAAAAGCCTGCGACAATAGTTTCCTTCCCAGATGTAAGTCTCAAAGCTGTTCTATATTTATTAGTGCCACTCCCCCAATAATTTGCCCAAGTTGCAGCATTATAGCCCAATATTCGGCTTGGTTAGGCCGCCAAAATGGCGCACTGCCTACATGGGTTTATTGCAGCCAGACCCCTCCATTGCAGGTTACAGAGCAATGTGACATGGGTTTAACTCCTCTGTACGTCTCAAAGCTGTTCCACCTTTATTGGTGTAATTCACTCAGTGTTTGGTCCAAATTGCAGCATAATATTTTAATATTTGGCTTAGTTATGGTGGAAACATGACCCGCTGTATGTACTAGTTTACTGCAACCAGTGTACCCCACTACCAGTCGTAAAAGCCTGCGACAAGAGTTTCCTTCACAGATGTAAGTCTCAAAGCTGTTCTATATTTATTAGTGCCACTCCCCCAATAATTTGCCCAAGTTGCAGCATTATAGCCCAATATTTGGCTTGGTTAGGCCGCCAAAATGGCGCACTGCCTACATGGGTTTATTGCAGCCAGACCCCTCCATTGCAGGTTACAGAGCAATGTGACATGGGTTTAACTCCTCTGTACGTCTCAAAGCTGTTCCACCTTTATTGGTGTAATTCACTCAGTGTTTGGTCCAAATTGCAGCATAATATTTTAATATTTGGCTTAGTTATGGTGGAAACATGACCCGCTGTATATACTAGTTTACTGCAACCAGTGTACCCCACTACCAGTCGTAAAAGCCTGCGACAAGAGTTTCCTTCACAGATGTAAGTCTCAAAGCTGTTCTATATTTATTAGTGCCACTCCCCCAATAATTTGCCCAAGTTGCAGCATTATAGCCCAATATTTGGCTTGGTTAGGCCGCCAAAATGGCGCACTGCCTACATGGGTTTATTGCAGCCAGACCCCTCCATTGCAGGTTACAGAGCAATGTGACATGGGTTTAACTCCTCTGTACGTCTCAAAGCTGTTCCACCTTTATTGGTGTAATTCACTCAGTGTTTGGTCCAAATTGCAGCATAATATTTTAATATTTGGCTTAGTTATGGTGGAAACATGACCCGCTGTATGTACTAGTTTACTGCAACCAGTGTACCCCACTACCAGTCGTAAAAGCCTGCGACAAGAGTTTCCTTCACAGATGTAAGTCTCAAAGCTGTTCTATATTTATTAGTGCCACTCCCCCAATAATTTGCCCAAGTTGCAGCATTATAGACCAATATTTGGCTTGGTTAGGCCGCCAAAATGGCGCACTGCCTACATGGGTTTATTGCAGCCAGACCCCTCCATTGCAGGTTACAGAGCAATGTGACATGGGTTTAACTCCTCTGTACGTCTCAAAGCTGTTCCACCTTTATTGGTGTAATTCACTCAGTGTTTGGTCCAAATTGCAGCATAATATTTTAATATTTGGCTTAGTTATGGTGGAAACATGACCCGCTGTATATACTAGTTTACTGCAACCAGTGTACCCCACTACCAGTCGTAAAAGCCTGCGACAAGAGTTTCCTTCACAGATGTAAGTCTCAAAGCTGTTCTATATTTATTAGTGTCACTCCCCCAATAATTTGCCCAAGTTGCAGCATTATAGCCCAATATTCGGCTTGGTTAGGCCGCCAAAATGGCGCACTGCCTACATGGGTTTATTGCAGCCAGACCCCTCCATTGCAGGTTACAGAGCAATGTGACATGGGTTTAACTCCTCTGTACGTCTCAAAGCTGTTCCACCTTTATTGGTGTAATTCACTCAGTGTTTGGTCCAAATTGCAGCATAATATTTTAATATTTGGCTTAGTTATGGTGGAAACATGACCCGCTGTATATACTAGTTTACTGCAACCAGTGTACCCCACTACCAGTCGTAAAAGCCTGCGACAATAGTTTCCTTCCCAGATGTAAGTCTCAAAGCTGTTCTATATTTATTAGTGCCACTCCCCCAATAATTTGCCCAAGTTGCAGCATTATAGCCCAATATTCGGCTTGGTTAGGCCGCCAAAATGGCGCACTGCCTACATGGGTTTATTGCAGCCAGACCCCTCCATTGCAGGTTACAGAGCAATGTGACATGGGTTTAACTCCTCTGTACGTCTCAAAGCTGTTCCACCTTTATTGGTGTAATTCACTCAGTGTTTGGTCCAAATTGCAGCATAATATTTTAATATTTGCCTTAGTTATGGTGGAAACATGACCCGCTGTATGTACTAGTTTACTGCAACCAGTGTACCCCACTACCAGTCGTAAAAGCCTGCGACAAGAGTTTCCTTCACAGATGTAAGTCTCAAAGCTGTTCTATATTTATTAGTGCCACTCCCCCAATAATTTGCCCAAGTTGCAGCATTATAGCCCAATATTTGGCTTGGTTAGGCCGCCAAAATGGCGCACTGCCTACATGGGTTTATTGCAGCCAGACCCCTCCATTGCAGGTTACAGAGCAATGTGACATGGGTTTAACTCCTCTGTACGTCTCAAAGCTGTTCCACCTTTATTGGTGTAATTCACTCAGTGTTTGGTCCAAATTGCAGCATAATATTTTAATATTTGGCTTAGTTATGGTGGAAACATGACCCGCTGTATATACTAGTTTACTGCAACCAGTGTACCCCACTACCAGTCGTAAAAGCCTGCGACAAGAGTTTCCTTCACAGATGTAAGTCTCAAAGCTGTTCTATATTTATTAGTGCCACTCCCCCAATAATTTGCCCAAGTTGCAGCATTATAGCCCAATATTTGGCTTGGTTGGGCCACCAAAATGGCGCACTGCCTACATGGGTTTATTGCAGCCAGACCCCTCCATTGCAGGTTACAGAGCAATGTGACATGGGTTTAACTCCTCTGTACGTCTCAAAGCTGTTCCACCTTTATTGGTGTAATTCACTCAGTGTTTGGTCCAAATTGCAGCATAATATTTTAATATTTGGCTTAGTTATGGTGGAAACATGACCCGCTGTATATACTAGTTTACTGCAACCAGTGTACCCCACTACCAGTCGTAAAAGCCTGCGACAAGAGTTTCCTTCACAGATGTAAGTCTCAAAGCTGTTCTATATTTATTAGTGTCACTCCCCCAATAATTTGCCCAAGTTGCAGCATTATAGCCCAATATTCGGCTTGGTTAGGCCGCCAAAATGGCGCACTGCCTACATGGGTTTATTGCAGCCAGACCCCTCCATTGCAGGTTACAGAGCAATGTGACATGGGTTTAACTCCTCTGTACGTCTCAAAGCTGTTCCACCTTTATTGGTGTAATTCACTCAGTGTTTGGTCCAAATTGCAGCATAATATTTTAATATTTGGCTTAGTTATGGTGGAAACATGACCCGCTGTATATACTAGTTTACTGCAACCAGTGTACCCCACTACCAGTCGTAAAAGCCTGCGACAATAGTTTCCTTCCCAGATGTAAGTCTCAAAGCTGTTCTATATTTATTAGTGCCACTCCCCCAATAATTTGCCCAAGT
Source organism: Sabellastarte sp. h YS-2021 (assembly GCA_964017235.1). Taxonomy (NCBI): domain Eukaryota; kingdom Metazoa; phylum Annelida; class Polychaeta; order Sabellida; family Sabellidae; genus Sabellastarte; species Sabellastarte sp. h YS-2021. The sequence goes on from OZ024929.1 coordinate 38,950,376, forward strand.
TGCAGCATTATAGCCCAATATTCGGCTTGGTTAGGCTGCCAAAATGGCGCACTGCCTACATGGGTTTATTGCAGCCAGACCCCTCCATTGCAGGTTACAGAGCAATGTGACATGGGTTTAACTCCTCTGTACGTCTCAAAGCTGTTCCACCTTTATTGGTGTAATTCACTCAGTGTTTGGTCCAAATTGCAGCATAATATTTTAATATTTGGCTTAGTTATGGTGGAAACATGACCCGCTGTATGTACTAGTTTACTGCAACCAGTGTACCCCACTACCAGTCGTAAAAGCCTGCGACAAGAGTTTCCTTCACAGATGTAAGTCTCAAAGCTGTTCTATATTTATTAGTGCCACTCCCCCAATAATTTGCCCAAGTTGCAGCATTATAGCCCAATATTTGGCTTGGTTAGGCCGCCAAAATGGCGCACTGCCTACATGGGTTTATTGCAGCCAGACCCCTCCATTGCAGGTTACAGAGCAATGTGACATGGGTTTAACTCCTCTGTACGTCTCAAAGCTGTTCCACCTTTATTGGTGTAATTCACTCAGTGTTTGGTCCAAATTGCAGCATAATATTTTAATATTTGGCTTAGTTATGGTGGAAACATGACCCGCTGTATATACTAGTTTACTGCAACCAGTGTACCCCACTACCAGTCGTAAAAGCCTGCGACAAGAGTTTCCTTCACAGATGTAAGTCTCAAAGCTGTTCTATATTTATTAGTGCCACTCCCCCAATAATTTGCCCAAGTTGCAGCATTATAGCCCAATATTCGGCTTGGTTAGGCCGCCAAAATGGCGCACTGCCTACATGGGTTTATTGCAGCCAGACCCCTCCATTGCAGGTTACAGAGCAATGTGACATGGGTTTAACTCCTCTGTACGTCTCAAAGCTGTTCCACCTTTATTGGTGTAATTCACTCAGTGTTTGGTCCAAATTGCAGCATAATATTTTAATATTTGGCTTAGTTATGGTGGAAACATGACCCGCTGTATATACTAGTTTACTGCAACCAGTGTACCCCACTACCAGTCGTAAAAGCCTGCGACAATAGTTTCCTTCCCAGATGTAAGTCTCAAAGCTGTTCTATATTTATTAGTGCCACTCCCCCAATAATTTGCCCAAGTTGCAGCATTATAGCCCAATATTCGGCTTGGTTAGGCCGCCAAAATGGCGCACTGCCTACATGGGTTTATTGCAGCCAGACCCCTCCATTGCAGGTTACAGAGCAATGTGACATGGGTTTAACTCCTCTGTACGTCTCAAAGCTGTTCCACCTTTATTGGTGTAATTCACTCAGTGTTTGGTCCAAATTGCAGCATAATATTTTAATATTTGGCTTAGTTATGGTGGAAACATGACCCGCTGTATGTACTAGTTTACTGCAACCAGTGTACCCCACTACCAGTCGTAAAAGCCTGCGACAAGAGTTTCCTTCACAGATGTAAGTCTCAAAGCTGTTCTATATTTATTAGTGCCACTCCCCCAATAATTTGCCCAAGTTGCAGCATTATAGCCCAATATTTGGCTTGGTTAGGCCGCCAAAATGGCGCACTGCCTACATGGGTTTATTGCAGCCAGACCCCTCCATTGCAGGTTACAGAGCAATGTGACATGGGTTTAACTCCTCTGTACGGCTCAAAGCTGTTCCACCTTTATTGGTGTAATTCACTCAGTGTTTGGTCCAAATTGCAGCATAATATTTTAATATTTGGCTTAGTTATGGTGGAAACATGACCCGCTGTATATACTAGTTTACTGCAACCAGTGTACCCCACTACCAGTCGTAAAAGCCTGCGACAAGAGTTTCCTTCACAGATGTAAGTCTCAAAGCTGTTCTATATTTATTAGTGCCACTCCCCCAATAATTTGCCCAAGTTGCAGCATTATAGCCCAATATTTGGCTTGGTTAGGCCGCCAAAATGGCGCACTGCCTACATGGGTTTATTGCAGCCAGACCCCTCCATTGCAGGTTACAGAGCAATGTGACATGGGTTTAACTCCTCTGTACGTCTCAAAGCTGTTCCACCTTTATTGGTGTAATTCACTCAGTGTTTGGTCCAAATTGCAGCATAATATTTTAATATTTGGCTTAGTTATGGTGGAAACATGACCCGCTGTATGTACTAGTTTACTGCAACCAGTGTACCCCACTACCAGTCGTAAAAGCCTGCGACAAGAGTTTCCTTCACAGATGTAAGTCTCAAAGCTGTTCTATATTTATTAGTGCCACTCCCCCAATAATTTGCCCAAGTTGCAGCATTATAGACCAATATTTGGCTTGGTTAGGCCGCCAAAATGGCGCACTGCCTACATGGGTTTATTGCAGCCAGACCCCTCCATTGCAGGTTACAGAGCAATGTGACATGGGTTTAACTCCTCTGTACGTCTCAAAGCTGTTCCACCTTTATTGGTGTAATTCACTCAGTGTTTGGTCCAAATTGCAGCATAATATTTTAATATTTGGCTTAGTTATGGTGGAAACATGACCCGCTGTATATACTAGTTTACTGCAACCAGTGTACCCCACTACCAGTCGTAAAAGCCTGCGACAAGAGTTTCCTTCACAGATGTAAGTCTCAAAGCTGTTCTATATTTATTAGTGTCACTCCCCCAATAATTTGCCCAAGTTGCAGCATTATAGCCCAATATTCGGCTTGGTTAGGCCGCCAAAATGGCGCACTGCCTACATGGGTTTATTGCAGCCAGACCCCTCCATTGCAGGTTACAGAGCAATGTGACATGGGTTTAACTCCTCTGTACGTCTCAAAGCTGTTCCACCTTTATTGGTGTAATTCACTCAGTGTTTGGTCCAAATTGCAGCATAATATTTTAATATTTGGCTTAGTTATGGTGGAAACATGACCCGCTGTATATACTAGTTTACTGCAACCAGTGTACCCCACTACCAGTCGTAAAAGCCTGCGACAATAGTTTCCTTCCCAGATGTAAGTCTCAAAGCTGTTCTATATTTATTAGTGCCACTCCCCCAATAATTTGCCCAAGTTGCAGCATTATAGCCCAATATTCGGCTTGGTTAGGCCGCCAAAATGGCGCACTGCCTACATGGGTTTATTGCAGCCAGACCCCTCCATTGCAGGTTACAGAGCAATGTGACATGGGTTTAACTCCTCTGTACGTCTCAAAGCTGTTCCACCTTTATTGGTGTAATTCACTCAGTGTTTGGTCCAAATTGCAGCATAATATTTTAATATTTGCCTTAGTTATGGTGGAAACATGACCCGCTGTATGTACTAGTTTACTGCAACCAGTGTACCCCACTACCAGTCGTAAAAGCCTGCGACAAGAGTTTCCTTCACAGATGTAAGTCTCAAAGCTGTTCTATATTTATTAGTGCCACTCCCCCAATAATTTGCCCAAGTTGCAGCATTATAGCCCAATATTTGGCTTGGTTAGGCCGCCAAAATGGCGCACTGCCTACATGGGTTTATTGCAGCCAGACCCCTCCATTGCAGGTTACAGAGCAATGTGACATGGGTTTAACTCCTCTGTACGTCTCAAAGCTGTTCCACCTTTATTGGTGTAATTCACTCAGTGTTTGGTCCAAATTGCAGCATAATATTTTAATATTTGGCTTAGTTATGGTGGAAACATGACCCGCTGTATATACTAGTTTACTGCAACCAGTGTACCCCACTACCAGTCGTAAAAGCCTGCGACAAGAGTTTCCTTCACAGATGTAAGTCTCAAAGCTGTTCTATATTTATTAGTGCCACTCCCCCAATAATTTGCCCAAGTTGCAGCATTATAGCCCAATATTTGGCTTGGTTGGGCCACCAAAATGGCGCACTGCCTACATGGGTTTATTGCAGCCAGACCCCTCCATTGCAGGTTACAGAGCAATGTGACATGGGTTTAACTCCTCTGTACGTCTCAAAGCTGTTCCACCTTTATTGGTGTAATTCACTCAGTGTTTGGTCCAAATTGCAGCATAATATTTTAATATTTGGCTTAGTTATGGTGGAAACATGACCCGCTGTATATACTAGTTTACTGCAACCAGTGTACCCCACTACCAGTCGTAAAAGCCTGCGACAAGAGTTTCCTTCACAGATGTAAGTCTCAAAGCTGTTCTATATTTATTAGTGTCACTCCCCCAATAATTTGCCCAAGTTGCAGCATTATAGCCCAATATTCGGCTTGGTTAGGCCGCCAAAATGGCGCACTGCCTACATGGGTTTATTGCAGCCAGACCCCTCCATTGCAGGTTACAGAGCAATGTGACATGGGTTTAACTCCTCTGTACGTCTCAAAGCTGTTCCACCTTTATTGGTGTAATTCACTCAGTGTTTGGTCCAAATTGCAGCATAATATTTTAATATTTGGCTTAGTTATGGTGGAAACATGACCCGCTGTATATACTAGTTTACTGCAACCAGTGTACCCCACTACCAGTCGTAAAAGCCTGCGACAATAGTTTCCTTCCCAGATGTAAGTCTCAAAGCTGTTCTATATTTATTAGTGCCACTCCCCCAATAATTTGCCCAAGTTGCAGCATTATAGCCCAATATTCGGCTTGGTTAGGCTGCCAAAATGGCGCACTGCCTACATGGGTTTATTGCAGCCAGACCCCTCCATTGCAGGTTACAGAGCAATGTGACATGGGTTTAACTCCTCTGTACGTCTCAAAGCTGTTCCACCTTTATTGGTGTAATTCACTCAGTGTTTGGTCCAAATTGCAGCATAATATTTTAATATTTGGCTTAGTTATGGTGGAAACATGACCCGCTGTATGTACTAGTTTACTGCAACCAGTGTACCCCACTACCAGTCGTAAAAGCCTGCGACAAGAGTTTCCTTCACAGATGTAAGTCTCAAAGCTGTTCTATATTTATTAGTGCCACTCCCCCAATAATTTGCCCAAGTTGCAGCATTATAGCCCAATATTTGGCTTGGTTAGGCCGCCAAAATGGCGCACTGCCTACATGGGTTTATTGCAGCCAGACCCCTCCATTGCAGGTTACAGAGCAATGTGACATGGGTTTAACTCCTCTGTACGTCTCAAAGCTGTTCCACCTTTATTGGTGTAATTCACTCAGTGTTTGGTCCAAATTGCAGCATAATATTTTAATATTTGGCTTAGTTATGGTGGAAACATGACCCGCTGTATATACTAGTTTACTGCAACCAGTGTACCCCACTACCAGTCGTAAAAGCCTGCGACAAGAGTTTCCTTCACAGATGTAAGTCTCAAAGCTGTTCTATATTTATTAGTGCCACTCCCCCAATAATTTGCCCAAGTTGCAGCATTATAGCCCAATATTTGGCTTGGTTGGGCCGCCAAAATGGCGCACTGCCTACATGGGTTTATTGCAGCCAGACCCCTCCATTGCAGGTTACAGAGCAATGTGACATGGGTTTAACTCCTCTGTACGTCTCAAAGCTGTTCCACCTTTATTGGTGTAATTCACTCAGTGTTTGGTCCAAATTGCAGCATAATATTTTAATATTTGGCTTAGTTATGGTGGAAACATGACCCGCTGTATGTACTAGTTTACTGCAACCAGTGTACCCCACTACCAGTCGTAAAAGCCTGCGACAAGAGTTTCCTTCACAGATGTAAGTCTCAAAGCTGTTCTATATTTATTAGTGCCACTCCCCCAATAATTTGCCCAAGTTGCAGCATTATAGCCCAATATTTGGCTTGGTTAGGCCGCCAAAATGGCGCACTGCCTACATGGGTTTATTGCAGCCAGACCCCTCCATTGCAGGTTACAGAGCAATGTGACATGGGTTTAACTCCTCTGTACGTCTCAAAGCTGTTCCACCTTTATTGGTGTAATTCACTCAGTGTTTGGTCCAAATTGCAGCATAATATTTTAATATTTGGCTTAGTTATGGTGGAAACATGACCCGCTGTATATACTAGTTTACTGCAACCAGTGTACCCCACTACCAGTCGTAAAAGCCTGCGACAAGAGTTTCCTTCACAGATGTAAGTCTCAAAGCTGTTCTATATTTATTAGTGCCACTCCCCCAATAATTTGCCCAAGTTGCAGCATTATAGCCCAATATTTGGCTTGGTTGGGCCGCCAAAATGGCGCACTGCCTACATGGGTTTATTGCAGCCAGACCCCTCCATTGCAGGTTACAGAGCAATGTGACATGGGTTTAACTCCTCTGTACGTCTCAAAGCTGTTCCACCTTTATTGGTGTAATTCACTCAGTGTTTGGTCCAAATTGCAGCATAATATTTTAATATTTGGCTTAGTTATGGTGGAAACATGACCCGCTGTATATACTAGTTTACTGCAACCAGTGTACCCCACTACCAGTCGTAAAAGCCTGCGACAAGAGTTTCCTTCACAGATGTAAGTCTCAAAGCTGTTCTATATTTATTAGTGCCACTCCCCCAATAATTTGCCCAAGTTGCAGCATTATAGCCCAATATTTGGCTTGGTTGGGCCGCCAAAATGGCGCACTGCCTACATGGGTTTATTGCAGCCAGACCCCTCCATTGCAGGTTACAGAGCAATGTGACATGGGTTTAACTCCTCTGTACGTCTCAAAGCTGTTCCACCTTTATTGGTGTAATTCACTCAGTGTTTGGTCCAAATTGCAGCATAATATTTTAATATTTGGCTTAGTTATGGTGGAAACATGACCCGCTGTATGTACTAGTTTACTGCAACCAGTGTACCCCACTACCAGTCGTAAAAGCCTGCGACAAGAGTTTCCTTCACAGATGTAAGTCTCAAAGCTGTTCTATATTTATTAGTGCCACTCCCCCAATAATTTGCCCAAGTTGCAGCATTATAGCCCAATATTTGGCTTGGTTAGGCCGCCAAAATGGCGCACTGCCTACATGGGTTTATTGCAGCCAGACCCCTCCATTGCAGGTTACAGAGCAATGTGACATGGGTTTAACTCCTCTGTACGTCTCAAAGCTGTTCCACCTTTATTGGTGTAATTCACTCAGTGTTTGGTCCAAATTGCAGCATAATATTTTAATATTTGGCTTAGTTATGGTGGAAACATGACCCGCTGTATATACTAGTTTACTGCAACCAGTGTACCCCACTACCAGTCGTAAAAGCCTGCGACAAGAGTTTCCTTCACAGATGTAAGTCTCAAAGCTGTTCTATATTTATTAGTGCCACTCCCCCAATAATTTGCCCAAGTTGCAGCATTATAGCCCAATATTTGGCTTGGTTGGGCCGCCAAAATGGCGCACTGCCTACATGGGTTTATTGCAGCCAGACCCCTCCATTGCAGGTTACAGAGCAATGTGACATGGGTTTAACTCCTCTGTACGTCTCAAAGCTGTTCCACCTTTATTGGTGTAATTCACTCAGTGTTTGGTCCAAATTGCAGCATAATATTTTAATATTTGGCTTAGTTATGGTGGAAACATGACCCGCTGTATGTACTAGTTTACTGCAACCAGTGTACCCCACTACCAGTCGTAAAAGCCTGCGACAAGAGTTTCCTTCACAGATGTAAGTCTCAAAGCTGTTCTATATTTATTAGTGCCACTCCCCCAATAATTTGCCCAAGTTGCAGCATTATAGCCCAATATTTGGCTTGGTTAGGCCGCCAAAATGGCGCACTGCCTACATGGGTTTATTGCAGCCAGACCCCTCCATTGCAGGTTACAGAGCAATGTGACATGGGTTTAACTCCTCTGTACGTCTCAAAGCTGTTCCACCTTTATTGGTGTAATTCACTCAGTGTTTGGTCCAAATTGCAGCATAATATTTTAATATTTGGCTTAGTTATGGTGGAAACATGACCCGCTGTATATACTAGTTTACTGCAACCAGTGTACCCCACTACCAGTCGTAAAAGCCTGCGACAAGAGTTTCCTTCACAGATGTAAGTCTCAAAGCTGTTCTATATTTATTAGTGTCACTCCCCCAATAATTTGCCCAAGTTGCAGCATTATAGCCCAATATTCGGCTTGGTTAGGCCGCCAAAATGGCGCACTGCCTACATGGGTTTATTGCAGCCAGACCCCTCCATTGCAGGTTACAGAGCAATGTGACATGGGTTTAACTCCTCTGTACGTCTCAAAGCTGTTCCACCTTTATTGGTGTAATTCACTCAGTGTTTGGTCCAAATTGCAGCATAATATTTTAATATTTGGCTTAGTTATGGTGGAAACATGACCCGCTGTATGTACTAGTTTACTGCAACCAGTGTACCCCACTACCAGTCGTAAAAGCCTGCGACAAGAGTTTCCTTCACAGATGTAAGTCTCAAAGCTGTTCTATATTTATTAGTGCCACTCCCCCAATAATTTGCCCAAGTTGCAGCATTATAGCCCAATATTTGGCTTGGTTAGGCCGCCAAAATGGCGCACTGCCTACATGGGTTTATTGCAGCCAGACCCCTCCATTGCAGGTTACAGAGCAATGTGACATGGGTTTAACTCCTCTGTACGTCTCAAAGCTGTTCCACCTTTATTGGTGTAATTCACTCAGTGTTTGGTCCAAATTGCAGCATAATATTTTAATATTTGGCTTAGTTATGGTGGAAACATGACCCGCTGTATATACTAGTTTACTGCAACCAGTGTACCCCACTACCAGTCGTAAAAGCCTGCGACAAGAGTTTCCTTCACAGATGTAAGTCTCAAAGCTGTTCTATATTTATTAGTGTCACTCCCCCAATAATTTGCCCAAGTTGCAGCATTATAGCCCAATATTCGGCTTGGTTAGGCCGCCAAAATGGCGCACTGCCTACATGGGTTTATTGCAGCCAGACCCCTCCATTGCAGGTTACAGAGCAATGTGACATGGGTTTAACTCCTCTGTACGTCTCAAAGCTGTTCCACCTTTATTGGTGTAATTCACTCAGTGTTTGGTCCAAATTGCAGCATAATATTTTAATATTTGGCTTAGTTATGGTGGAAACATGACCCGCTGTATATACTAGTTTACTGCAACCAGTGTACCCCACTACCAGTCGTAAAAGCCTGCGACAATAGTTTCCTTCCCAGATGTAAGTCTCAAAGCTGTTCTATATTTATTAGTGCCACTCCCCCAATAATTTGCCCAAGTTGCAGCATTATAGCCCAATATTCGGCTTGGTTAGGCCGCCAAAATGGCGCACTGCCTACATGGGTTTATTGCAGCCAGACCCCTCCATTGCAGGTTACAGAGCAATGTGACATGGGTTTAACTCCTCTGTACGTCTCAAAGCTGTTCCACCTTTATTGGTGTAATTCACTCAGTGTTTGGTCCAAATTGCAGCATAATATTTTAATATTTGGCTTAGTTATGGTGGAAACATGACCCGCTGTATGTACTAGTTTACTGGAACCAGTGTACCCCACTACCAGTCGTAAAAGCCTGCGACAAGAGTTTCCTTCACAGATGTAAGTCTCAAAGCTGTTCTATATTTATTAGTGCCACTCCCCCAATAATTTGCCCAAGTTGCAGCATTATAGCCCAATATTTGGCTTGGTTAGGCCGCCAAAATGGCGCACTGCCTACATGGGTTTATTGCAGCCAGACCCCTCCATTGCAGGTTACAGAGCAATGTGACATGGGTTTAACTCCTCTGTACGTCTCAAAGCTGTTCCACCTTTATTGGTGTAATTCACTCAGTGTTTGGTCCAAATTGCAGCATAATATTTTAATATTTGGCTTAGTTATGGTGGAAACATGACCCGCTGTATGTACTAGTTTACTGCAACCAGTGTACCCCACTACCAGTCGTAAAAGCCTGCGACAAGAGTTTCCTTCACAGATGTAAGTCTCAAAGCTGTTCTATATTTATTAGTGCCACTCCCCCAATAATTTGCCCAAGTTGCAGCATTATAGCCCAATATTTGGCTTGGTTAGGCCGCCAAAATGGCGCACTGCCTACATGGGTTTATTGCAGCCAGACCCCTCCATTGCAGGTTACAGAGCAATGTGACATGAGTTTAACTCCTCTGTACGTCTCAAAGCTGTTCCACCTTTATTGGTGTAATTCACTCAGTGTTTGGTCCAAATTGCAGCATAATATTTTAATATTTGGCTTAGTTATGGTGGAAACATGACCCGCTGTATATACTAGTTTACTGCAACCAGTGTACCCCACTACCAGTCGTAAAAGCCTGCGACAAGAGTTTCCTTCACAGATGTAAGTCTCAAAGCTGTTCTATATTTATTAGTGCCACTCCCCCAATAATTTGCCCAAGTTGCAGCATTATAGCCCAATATTCGGCTTGGTTAGGCCGCCAAAATGGCGCACTGCCTACATGGGTTTATTGCAGCCAGACCCCTCCATTGCAGGTTACAGAGCAATGTGACATGGGTTTAACTCCTCTGTACGTCTCAAAGCTGTTCCACCTTTATTGGTGTAATTCACTCAGTGTTTGGTCCAAATTGCAGCATAATATTTTAATATTTGGCTTAGTTATGGTGGAAACATGACCCGCTGTATATACTAGTTTACTGCAACCAGTGTACCCCACTACCAGTCGTAAAAGCCTGCGACAAGAGTTTCCTTCACAGATGTAAGTCTCAAAGCTGTTCTATATTTATTAGTGCCACTCCCCCAATAATTTGCCCAAGTTGCAGCATTATAGCCCAATATTTGGCTTGGTTAGGCCGCCAAAATGGCGCACTGCCTACATGGGTTTATTGCAGCCAGACCCCTCCATTGCAGGTTACAGAGCAATGTGACATGGGTTTAACTCCTCTGTACGTCTCAAAGCTGTTCCACCTTTATTGGTGTAATTCACTCAGTGTTTGGTCCAAATTGCAGCATAATATTTTAATATTTGGCTTAGTTATGGTGGAAACATGACCCGCTGTATATACTAGTTTACTGCAACCAGTGTACCCCACTACCAGTCGTAAAAGCCTGCGACAAGAGTTTCCTTCACAGATGTAAGTCTCAAAGCTGTTCTATATTTATTAGTGTCACTCCCCCAATAATTTGCCCAAGTTGCAGCATTATAGCCCAATATTCGGCTTGGTTAGGCCGCCAAAATGGCGCACTGCCTACATGGGTTTATTGCAGCCAGACCCCTCCATTGCAGGTTACAGAGCAATGTGACATGGGTTTAACTCCTCTGTACGTCTCAAAGCTGTTCCACCTTTATTGGTGTAATTCACTCAGTGTTTGGTCCAAATTGCAGCATAATATTTTAATATTTGGCTTAGTTATGGTGGAAACATGACCCGCTGTATATACTAGTTTACTGCAACCAGTGTACCCCACTACCAGTCGTAAAAGCCTGCGACAAGAGTTTCCTTCACAGATGTAAGTCTCAAAGCTGTTCTATATTTATTAGTGCCACTCCCCCAATAATTTGCCCAAGTTGCAGCATTATAGCCCAATATTTGGCTTGGTTAGGCCGCCAAAATGGCGCACTGCCTACATGGGTTTATTGCAGCCAGACCCCTCCATTGCAGGTTACAGAGCAATGTGACATGGGTTTAACTCCTCTGTACGTCTCAAAGCTGTTCCACCTTTATTGGTGTAATTCACTCAGTGTTTGGTCCAAATTGCAGCATAATATTTTAATATTTGGCTTAGTTATGGTGGAAACATGACCCGCTGTATATACTAGTTTACTGCAACCAGTGTACCCCACTACCAGTCGTAAAAGCCTGCGACAAGAGTTTCCTTCACAGATGTAAGTCTCAAAGCTGTTCTATATTTATTAGTGCCACTCCCCCAATAATTTGCCCAAGTTGCAGCATTATAGCCCAATATTCGGCTTGGTTAGGCCGCCAAAATGGCGCACTGCCTACATGGGTTTATTGCAGCCAGACCCCTCCATTGCAGGTTACAGAGCAATGTGACATGGGTTTAACTCCTCTGTACGTCTCAAAGCTGTTCCACCTTTATTGGTGTAATTCACTCAGTGTTTGGTCCAAATTGCAGCATAATATTTTAATATTTGGCTTAGTTATGGTGGAAACATGACCCGCTGTATGTACTAGTTTACTGCAACCAGTGTACCCCACTACCAGTCGTAAAAGCCTGCGACAAGAGTTTCCTTCACAGATGTAAGTCTCAAAGCTGTTCTATATTTATTAGTGCCACTCCCCCAATAATTTGCCCAAGTTGCAGCATTATAGCCCAATATTTGGCTTGGTTAGGCCGCCAAAATGGCGCACTGCCTACATGGGTTTATTGCAGCCAGACCCCTCCATTGCAGGTTACAGAGCAATGTGACATGGGTTTAACTCCTCTGTACGTCTCAAAGCTGTTCCACCTTTATTGGTGTAATTCACTCAGTGTTTGGTCCAAATTGCAGCATAATATTTTAATATTTGGCTTAGTTATGGTGGAAACATGACCCGCTGTATATACTAGTTTACTGCAACCAGTGTACCCCACTACCAGTCGTAAAAGCCTGCGACAAGAGTTTCCTTCACAGATGTAAGTCTCAAAGCTGTTCTATATTTATTAGTGTCACTCCCCCAATAATTTGCCCAAGTTGCAGCATTATAGCCCAATATTCGGCTTGGTTAGGCCGCCAAAATGGCGCACTGCCTACATGGGTTTATTGCAGCCAGACCCCTCCATTGCAGGTTACAGAGCAATGTGACATGGGTTTAACTCCTCTGTACGTCTCAAAGCTGTTCCACCTTTATTGGTGTAATTCACTCAGTGTTTGGTCCAAATTGCAGCATAATATTTTAATATTTGGCTTAGTTATGGTGGAAACATGACCCGCTGTATGTACTAGTTTACTGCAACCAGTGTACCCCACTACCAGTCGTAAAAGCCTGCGACAAGAGTTTCCTTCACAGATGTAAGTCTCAAAGCTGTTCTATATTTATTAGTGCCACTCCCCCAATAATTTGCCCAAGTTGCAGCATTATAGCCCAATATTTGGCTTGGTTAGGCCGCCAAAATGGCGCACTGCCTACATGGGTTTATTGCAGCCAGACCCCTCCATTGCAGGTTACAGAGCAATGTGACATGGGTTTAACTCCTCTGTACGTCTCAAAGCTGTTCCACCTTTATTGGTGTAATTCACTCAGTGTTTGGTCCAAATTGCAGCATAATATTTTAATATTTGGCTTAGTTATGGTGGAAACATGACCCGCTGTATATACTAGTTTACTGCAACCAGTGTACCCCACTACCAGTCGTAAAAGCCTGCGACAAGAGTTTCCTTCACAGATGTAAGTCTCAAAGCTGTTCTATATTTATTAGTGTCACTCCCCCAATAATTTGCCCAAGTTGCAGCATTATAGCCCAATATTCGGCTTGGTTAGGCCGCCAAAATGGCGCACTGCCTACATGGGTTTATTGCAGCCAGACCCCTCCATTGCAGGTTACAGAGCAATGTGACATGGGTTTAACTCCTCTGTACGTCTCAAAGCTGTTCCACCTTTATTGGTGTAATTCACTCAGTGTTTGGTCCAAATTGCAGCATAATATTTTAATATTTGGCTTAGTTATGGTGGAAACATGACCCGCTGTATATACTAGTTTACTGCAACCAGTGTACCCCACTACCAGTCGTAAAAGCCTGCGACAATAGTTTCCTTCCCAGATGTAAGTCTCAAAGCTGTTCTATATTTATTAGTGCCACTCCCCCAATAATTTGCCCAAGTTGCAGCATTATAGCCCAATATTCGGCTTGGTTAGGCCGCCAAAATGGCGCACTGCCTACATGGGTTTATTGCAGCCAGACCCCTCCATTGCAGGTTACAGAGCAATGTGACATGGGTTTAACTCCTCTGTACGTCTCAAAGCTGTTCCACCTTTATTGGTGTAATTCACTCAGTGTTTGGTCCAAATTGCAGCATAATATTTTAATATTTGGCTTAGTTATGGTGGAAACATGACCCGCTGTATGTACTAGTTTACTGCAACCAGTGTACCCCACTACCAGTCGTAAAAGCCTGCGACAAGAGTTTCCTTCACAGATGTAAGTCTCAAAGCTGTTCTATATTTATTAGTGCCACTCCCCCAATAATTTGCCCAAGTTGCAGCATTATAGCCCAATATTTGGCTTGGTTAGGCCGCCAAAATGGCGCACTGCCTACATGGGTTTATTGCAGCCAGACCCCTCCATTGCAGGTTACAGAGCAATGTGACATGGGTTTAACTCCTCTGTACGTCTCAAAGCTGTTCCACCTTTATTGGTGTAATTCACTCAGTGTTTGGTCCAAATTGCAGCATAATATTTTAATATTTGGCTTAGTTATGGTGGAAACATGACCCGCTGTATATACTAGTTTACTGCAACCAGTGTACCCCACTACCAGTCGTAAAAGCCTGAGACAAGAGTTTCCTTCACAGATGTAAGTCTCAAAGCTGTTCTATATTTATTAGTGCCACTCCCCCAATAATTTGCCCAAGTTGCAGCATTATAGCCCAATATTTGGCTTGGTTAGGCCGCCAAAATGGCGCACTGCCTACATGGGTTTATTGCAGCCAGACCCCTCCATTGCAGGTTACAGAGCAATGTGACATGGGTTTAACTCCTCTGTACGTCTCAAAGCTGTTCCACCTTTATTGGTGTAATTCACTCAGTGTTTGGTCCAAATTGCAGCATAATATTTTAATATTTGGCTTAGTTATGGTGGAAACATGACCCGCTGTATATACTAGTTTACTGCAACCAGTGTACCCCACTACCAGTCGTAAAAGCCTGCGACAAGAGTTTCCTTCACAGATGTAAGTCTCAAAGCTGTTCTATATTTATTAGTGCCACTCCCCCAATAATTTGCCCAAGTTGCAGCATTATAGCCCAATATTCGGCTTGGTTAGGCCGCCAAAATGGCGCACTGCCTACATGGGTTTATTGCAGCCAGACCCCTCCATTGCAGGTTACAGAGCAATGTGACATGGGTTTAACTCCTCTGTACGTCTCAAAGCTGTTCCACCTTTATTGGTGTAATTCACTCAGTGTTTGGTCCAAATTGCAGCATAATATTTTAATATTTGGCTTAGTTATGGTGGAAACATGACCCGCTGTATATACTAGTTTACTGCAACCAGTGTACCCCACTACCAGTCGTAAAAGCCTGCGACAATAGTTTCCTTCCCAGATGTAAGTCTCAAAGCTGTTCTATATTTATTAGTGCCACTCCCCCAATAATTTGCCCAAGTTGCAGCATTATAGCCCAATATTCGGCTTGGTTAGGCCGCCAAAATGGCGCACTGCCTACATGGGTTTATTGCAGCCAGACCCCTCCATTGCAGGTTACAGAGCAATGTGACATGGGTTTAACTCCTCTGTACGTCTCAAAGCTGTTCCACCTTTATTGGTGTAATTCACTCAGTGTTTGGTCCAAATTGCAGCATAATATTTTAATATTTGGCTTAGTTATGGTGGAAACATGACCCGCTGTATGTACTAGTTTACTGCAACCAGTGTACCCCACTACCAGTCGTAAAAGCCTGCGACAAGAGTTTCCTTCACAGATGTAAGTCTCAAAGCTGTTCTATATTTATTAGTGCCACTCCCCCAATAATTTGCCCAAGTTGCAGCATTATAGCCCAATATTTGGCTTGGTTAGGCCGCCAAAATGGCGCACTGCCTACATGGGTTTATTGCAGCCAGACCCCTCCATTGCAGGTTACAGAGCAATGTGACATGGGTTTAACTCCTCTGTACGTCTCAAAGCTGTTCCACCTTTATTGGTGTAATTCACTCAGTGTTTGGTCCAAATTGCAGCATAATATTTTAATATTTGGCTTAGTTATGGTGGAAACATGACCCGCTGTATATACTAGTTTACTGCAACCAGTGTACCCCACTACCAGTCGTAAAAGCCTGAG
The DNA here is from genome assembly GCA_964017235.1 of Sabellastarte sp. h YS-2021. Classification (NCBI taxonomy): domain Eukaryota; kingdom Metazoa; phylum Annelida; class Polychaeta; order Sabellida; family Sabellidae; genus Sabellastarte; species Sabellastarte sp. h YS-2021. The sequence goes on from OZ024929.1 coordinate 38,966,088, forward strand.
ACAAGAGTTTCCTTCACAGATGTAAGTCTCAAAGCTGTTCTATATTTATTAGTGCCACTCCCCCAATAATTTGCCCAAGTTGCAGCATTATAGCCCAATATTTGGCTTGGTTAGGCCGCCAAAATGGCGCACTGCCTACATGGGTTTATTGCAGCCAGACCCCTCCATTGCAGGTTACAGAGCAATGTGACATGGGTTTAACTCCTCTGTACGTCTCAAAGCTGTTCCACCTTTATTGGTGTAATTCACTCAGTGTTTGGTCCAAATTGCAGCATAATATTTTAATATTTGGCTTAGTTATGGTGGAAACATGACCCGCTGTATATACTAGTTTACTGCAACCAGTGTACCCCACTACCAGTCGTAAAAGCCTGCGACAAGAGTTTCCTTCCCAGATGTAAGTCTCAAAGCTGTTCTATATTTATTAGTGCCACTCCCCCAATAATTTGCCCAAGTTGCAGCATTATAGCCCAATATTCGGCTTGGTTAGGCCGCCAAAATGGCGCACTGCCTACATGGGTTTATTGCAGCCAGACCCCTCCATTGCAGGTTACAGAGCAATGTGACATGGGTTTAACTCCTCTGTACGTCTCAAAGCTGTTCCACCTTTATTGGTGTAATTCACTCAGTGTTTGGTCCAAATTGCAGCATAATATTTTAATATTTGGCTTAGTTATGGTGGAAACATGACCCGCTGTATGTACTAGTTTACTGCAACCAGTGTACCCCACTACCAGTCGTAAAAGCCTGCGACAAGAGTTTCCTTCACAGATGTAAGTCTCAAAGCTGTTCTATATTTATTAGTGCCACTCCCCCAATAATTTGCCCAAGTTGCAGCATTATAGCCCAATATTTGGCTTGGTTAGGCCGCCAAAATGGCGCACTGCCTACATGGGTTTATTGCAGCCAGACCCCTCCATTGCAGGTTACAGAGCAATGTGACATGGGTTTAACTCCTCTGTACGTCTCAAAGCTGTTCCACCTTTATTGGTGTAATTCACTCAGTGTTTGGTCCAAATTGCAGCATAATATTTTAATATTTGGCTTAGTTATGGTGGAAACATGACCCGCTGTATATACTAGTTTACTGCAACCAGTGTACCCCACTACCAGTCGTAAAAGCCTGAGACAAGAGTTTCCTTCACAGATGTAAGTCTCAAAGCTGTTCTATATTTATTAGTGCCACTCCCCCAATAATTTGCCCAAGTTGCAGCATTATAGCCCAATATTTGGCTTGGTTAGGCCGCCAAAATGGCGCACTGCCTACATGGGTTTATTGCAGCCAGACCCCTCCATTGCAGGTTACAGAGCAATGTGACATGGGTTTAACTCCTCTGTACGTCTCAAAGCTGTTCCACCTTTATTGGTGTAATTCACTCAGTGTTTGGTCCAAATTGCAGCATAATATTTTAATATTTGGCTTAGTTATGGTGGAAACATGACCCGCTGTATATACTAGTTTACTGCAACCAGTGTACCCCACTACCAGTCGTAAAAGCCTGCGACAAGAGTTTCCTTCACAGATGTAAGTCTCAAAGCTGTTCTATATTTATTAGTGCCACTCCCCCAATAATTTGCCCAAGTTGCAGCATTATAGCCCAATATTCGGCTTGGTTAGGCCGCCAAAATGGCGCACTGCCTACATGGGTTTATTGCAGCCAGACCCCTCCATTGCAGGTTACAGAGCAATGTGACATGGGTTTAACTCCTCTGTACGTCTCAAAGCTGTTCCACCTTTATTGGTGTAATTCACTCAGTGTTTGGTCCAAATTGCAGCATAATATTTTAATATTTGGCTTAGTTATGGTGGAAACATGACCCGCTGTATATACTAGTTTACTGCAACCAGTGTACCCCACTACCAGTCGTAAAAGCCTGCGACAATAGTTTCCTTCACAGATGTAAGTCTCAAAGCTGTTCTATATTTATTAGTGCCACTCCCCCAATAATTTGCCCAAGTTGCAGCATTATAGCCCAATATTCGGCTTGGTTAGGCCGCCAAAATGGCGCACTGCCTACATGGGTTTATTGCAGCCAGACCCCTCCATTGCAGGTTACAGAGCAATGTGACATGGGTTTAACTCCTCTGTACGTCTCAAAGCTGTTCCACCTTTATTGGTGTAATTCACTCAGTGTTTGGTCCAAATTGCAGCATAATATTTTAATATTTGGCTTAGTTATGGTGGAAACATGACCCGCTGTATGTACTAGTTTACTGCAACCAGTGTACCCCACTACCAGTCGTAAAAGCCTGCGACAAGAGTTTCCTTCACAGATGTAAGTCTCAAAGCTGTTCTATATTTATTAGTGCCACTCCCCCAATAATTTGCCCAAGTTGCAGCATTATAGCCCAATATTTGGCTTGGTTAGGCCGCCAAAATGGCGCACTGCCTACATGGGTTTATTGCAGCCAGACCCCTCCATTGCAGGTTACAGAGCAATGTGACATGGGTTTAACTCCTCTGTACGTCTCAAAGCTGTTCCACCTTTATTGGTGTAATTCACTCAGTGTTTGGTCCAAATTGCAGCATAATATTTTAATATTTGGCTTAGTTATGGTGGAAACATGACCCGCTGTATATACTAGTTTACTGCAACCAGTGTACCCCACTACCAGTCGTAAAAGCCTGCGACAAGAGTTTCCTTCACAGATGTAAGTCTCAAAGCTGTTCTATATTTATTAGTGTCACTCCCCCAATAATTTGCCCAAGTTGCAGCATTATAGCCCAATATTCGGCTTGGTTAGGCCGCCAAAATGGCGCACTGCCTACATGGGTTTATTGCAGCCAGACCCCTCCATTGCAGGTTACAGAGCAATGTGACATGGGTTTAACTCCTCTGTACGTCTCAAAGCTGTTCCACCTTTATTGGTGTAATTCACTCAGTGTTTGGTCCAAATTGCAGCATAATATTTTAATATTTGGCTTAGTTATGGTGGAAACATGACCCGCTGTATATACTAGTTTACTGCAACCAGTGTACCCCACTACCAGTCGTAAAAGCCTGCGACAATAGTTTCCTTCCCAGATGTAAGTCTCAAAGCTGTTCTATATTTATTAGTGCCACTCCCCCAATAATTTGCCCAAGTTGCAGCATTATAGCCCAATATTCGGCTTGGTTAGGCCGCCAAAATGGCGCACTGCCTACATGGGTTTATTGCAGCCAGACCCCTCCATTGCAGGTTACAGAGCAATGTGACATGGGTTTAACTCCTCTGTACGTCTCAAAGCTGTTCCACCTTTATTGGTGTAATTCACTCAGTGTTTGGTCCAAATTGCAGCATAATATTTTAATATTTGGCTTAGTTATGGTGGAAACATGACCCGCTGTATGTACTAGTTTACTGCAACCAGTGTACCCCACTACCAGTCGTAAAAGCCTGCGACAAGAGTTTCCTTCACAGATGTAAGTCTCAAAGCTGTTCTATATTTATTAGTGCCACTCCCCCAATAATTTGCCCAAGTTGCAGCATTATAGCCCAATATTTGGCTTGGTTAGGCCGCCAAAATGGCGCACTGCCTACATGGGTTTATTGCAGCCAGACCCCTCCATTGCAGGTTACAGAGCAATGTGACATGGGTTTAACTCCTCTGTACGTCTCAAAGCTGTTCCACCTTTATTGGTGTAATTCACTCAGTGTTTGGTCCAAATTGCAGCATAATATTTTAATATTTGGCTTAGTTATGGTGGAAACATGACCCGCTGTATATACTAGTTTACTGCAACCAGTGTACCCCACTACCAGTCGTAAAAGCCTGCGACAAGAGTTTCCTTCACAGATGTAAGTCTCAAAGCTGTTCTATATTTATTAGTGCCACTCCCCCAATAATTTGCCCAAGTTGCAGCATTATAGCCCAATATTTGGCTTGGTTAGGCCGCCAAAATGGCGCACTGCCTACATGGGTTTATTGCAGCCAGACCCCTCCATTGCAGGTTACAGAGCAATGTGACATGGGTTTAACTCCTCTGTACGTCTCAAAGCTGTTCCACCTTTATTGGTGTAATTCACTCAGTGTTTGGTCCAAATTGCAGCATAATATTTTAATATTTGGCTTAGTTATGGTGGAAACATGACCCGCTGTATATACTAGTTTACTGCAACCAGTGTACCCCACTACCAGTCGTAAAAGCCTGCGACAAGAGTTTCCTTCACAGATGTAAGTCTCAAAGCTGTTCTATATTTATTAGTGCCACTCCCCCAATAATTTGCCCAAGTTGCAGCATTATAGCCCAATATTCGGCTTGGTTAGGCCGCCAAAATGGCGCACTGCCTACATGGGTTTATTGCAGCCAGACCCCTCCATTGCAGGTTACAGAGCAATGTGACATGGGTTTAACTCCTCTGTACGTCTCAAAGCTGTTCCACCTTTATTGGTGTAATTCACTCAGTGTTTGGTCCAAATTGCAGCATAATATTTTAATATTTGGCTTAGTTATGGTGGAAACATGACCCGCTGTATATACTAGTTTACTGCAACCAGTGTACCCCACTACCAGTCGTAAAAGCCTGCGACAATAGTTTCCTTCACAGATGTAAGTCTCAAAGCTGTTCTATATTTATTAGTGCCACTCCCCCAATAATTTGCCCAAGTTGCAGCATTATAGCCCAATATTCGGCTTGGTTAGGCCGCCAAAATGGCGCACTGCCTACATGGGTTTATTGCAGCCAGACCCCTCCATTGCAGGTTACAGAGCAATGTGACATGGGTTTAACTCCTCTGTACGTCTCAAAGCTGTTCCACCTTTATTGGTGTAATTCACTCAGTGTTTGGTCCAAATTGCAGCATAATATTTTAATATTTGGCTTAGTTATGGTGGAAACATGACCCGCTGTATATACTAGTTTACTGCAACCAGTGTACCCCACTACCAGTCGTAAAAGCCTGCGACAATAGTTTCCTTCACAGATGTAAGTCTCAAAGCTGTTCTATATTTATTAGTGCCACTCCCCCAATAATTTGCCCAAGTTGCAGCATTATAGCCCAATATTCGGCTTGGTTAGGCCGCCAAAATGGCGCACTGCCTACATGGGTTTATTGCAGCCAGACCCCTCCATTGCAGGTTACAGAGCAATGTGACATGGGTTTAACTCCTCTGTACGTCTCAAAGCTGTTCCACCTTTATTGGTGTAATTCACTCAGTGTTTGGTCCAAATTGCAGCATAATATTTTAATATTTGGCTTAGTTATGGTGGAAACATGACCCGCTGTATATACTAGTTTACTGCAACCAGTGTACCCCACTACCAGTCGTAAAAGCCTGCGACAAGAGTTTCCTTCACAGATGTAAGTCTCAAAGCTGTTCTATATTTATTAGTGCCACTCCCCCAATAATTTGCCCAAGTTGCAGCATTATAGCCCAATATTTGGCTTGGTTAGGCCGCCAAAATGGCGCACTGCCTACATGGGTTTATTGCAGCCAGACCCCTCCATTGCAGGTTACAGAGCAATGTGACATGGGTTTAACTCCTCTGTACGTCTCAAAGCTGTTCCACCTTTATTGGTGTAATTCACTCAGTGTTTGGTCCAAATTGCAGCATAATATTTTAATATTTGGCTTAGTTATGGTGGAAACATGACCCGCTGTATATACTAGTTTACTGCAACCAGTGTACCCCACTACCAGTCGTAAAAGCCTGCGACAAGAGTTTCCTTCACAGATGTAAGTCTCAAAGCTGTTCTATATTTATTAGTGCCACTCCCCCAATAATTTGCCCAAGTTGCAGCATTATAGCCCAATATTCGGCTTGGTTAGGTCGCCAAAATGGCGCACTGCCTACATGGGTTTATTGCAGCCAGACCCCTCCATTGCAGGTTACAGAGCAATGTGACATGGGTTTAACTCCTCTGTACGTCTCAAAGCTGTTCCACCTTTATTGGTGTAATTCACTCAGTGTTTGGTCCAAATTGCAGCATAATATTTTAATATTTGGCTTAGTTATGGTGGAAACATGACCCGCTGTATATACTAGTTTACTGCAACCAGTGTACCCCACTACCAGTCGTAAAAGCCTGCGACAATAGTTTCCTTCACAGATGTAAGTCTCAAAGCTGTTCTATATTTATTAGTGCCACTCCCCCAATAATTTGCCCAAGTTGCAGCATTATAGCCCAATATTCGGCTTGGTTAGGCCGCCAAAATGGCGCACTGCCTACATGGGTTTATTGCAGCCAGACCCCTCCATTGCAGGTTACAGAGCAATGTGACATGGGTTTAACTCCTCTGTACGTCTCAAAGCTGTTCCACCTTTATTGGTGTAATTCACTCAGTGTTTGGTCCAAATTGCAGCATAATATTTTAATATTTGGCTTAGTTATGGTGGAAACATGACCCGCTGTATATACTAGTTTACTGCAACCAGTGTACCCCACTACCAGTCGTAAAAGCCTGCGACAATAGTTTCCTTCACAGATGTAAGTCTCAAAGATGTTCTATATTTATTAGTGCCACTCCCCCAATAATTTGCCCAAGTTGCAGCATTATAGCCCAATATTTGGCTTGGTTAGGCCGCCAAAATGGCGCACTGCCTACATGGGTTTATTGCAGCCAGACCCCTCCATTGCAGGTTACAGAGCAATGTGACATGGGTTTAACTCCTCTGTACGTCTCAAAGCTGTTCCACCTTTATTGGTGTAATTCACTCAGTGTTTGGTCCAAATTGCAGCATAATATTTTAATATTTGGCTTAGTTATGGTGGAAACATGACCCGCTGTATATACTAGTTTACTGCAACCAGTGTACCCCACTACCAGTCGTAAAAGCCTGCGACAAGAGTTTCCTTCACAGATGTAAGTCTCAAAGCTGTTCTATATTTATTAGTGCCACTCCCCCAATAATTTGCCCAAGTTGCAGCATTATAGCCCAATATTCGGCTTGGTTAGGCCGCCAAAATGGCGCACTGCCTACATGGGTTTATTGCAGCCAGACCCCTCCATTGCAGGTTACAGAGCAATGTGACATGGGTTTAACTCCTCTGTACGTCTCAAAGCTGTTCCACCTTTATTGGTGTAATTCACTCAGTGTTTGGTCCAAATTGCAGCATAATATTTTAATATTTGGCTTAGTTATGGTGGAAACATGACCCGCTGTATATACTAGTTTACTGCAACCAGTGTACCCCACTACCAGTCGTAAAAGCCTGCGACAATAGTTTCCTTCACAGATGTAAGTCTCAAAGCTGTTCTATATTTATTAGTGCCACTCCCCCAATAATTTGCCCAAGTTGCAGCATTATAGCCCAATATTCGGCTTGGTTAGGCCGCCAAAATGGCGCACTGCCTACATGGGTTTATTGCAGCCAGACCCCTCCATTGCAGGTTACAGAGCAATGTGACATGGGTTTAACTCCTCTGTACGTCTCAAAGCTGTTCCACCTTTATTGGTGTAATTCACTCAGTGTTTGGTCCAAATTGCAGCATAATATTTTAATATTTGGCTTAGTTATGGTGGAAACATGACCCGCTGTATATACTAGTTTACTGCAACCAGTGTACCCCACTACCAGTCGTAAAAGCCTGCGACAAGAGTTTCCTTCACAGATGTAAGTCTCAAAGCTGTTCTATATTTATTAGTGCCACTCCCCCAATAATTTGCCCAAGTTGCAGCATTATAGCCCAATATTCGGCTTGGTTAGGCCGCCAAAATGGCGCACTGCCTACATGGGTTTATTGCAGCCAGACCCCTCCATTGCAGGTTACAGAGCAATGTGGCATGGGTTTAACTCCTCTGTACGTCTCAAAGCTGTTCCACCTTTATTGGTGTAATTCACTCAGTGTTTGGTCCAAATTGCAGCATAATATTTTAATATTTGGCTTAGTTATGGTGGAAACATGACCCGCTGTATATACTAGTTTACTGCAACCAGTGTACCCCACTACCAGTCGTAAAAGCCTGCGACAAGAGTTTCCTTCACAGATGTAAGTCTCAAAGCTGTTCTATATTTATTAGTGCCACTCCCCCAATAATTTGCCCAAGTTGCAGCATTATAGCCCAATATTCGGCTTGGTTAGGCCGCCAAAATGGCGCACTGCCTACATGGGTTTATTGCAGCCAGACCCCTCCATTGCAGGTTACAGAGCAATGTGACATGGGTTTAACTCCTCTGTACGTCTCAAAGCTGTTCCACCTTTATTGGTGTAATTCACTCAGTGTTTGGTCCAAATTGCAGCATAATATTTTAATATTTGGCTTAGTTATGGTGGAAACATGACCCGCTGTATATACTAGTTTACTGCAACCAGTGTACCCCACTACCAGTCGTAAAAGCCTGCGACAATAGTTTCCTTCACAGATGTAAGTCTCAAAGCTGTTCTATATTTATTAGTGCCACTCCCCCAATAATTTGCCCAAGTTGCAGCATTATAGCCCAATATTCGGCTTGGTTAGGCCGCCAAAATGGCGCACTGCCTACATGGGTTTATTGCAGCCAGACCCCTCCATTGCAGGTTACAGAGCAATGTGACATGGGTTTAACTCCTCTGTACGTCTCAAAGCTGTTCCACCTTTATTGGTGTAATTCACTCAGTGTTTGGTCCAAATTGCAGCATAATATTTTAATATTTGGCTTAGTTATGGTGGAAACATGACCCGCTGTATATACTAGTTTACTGCAACCAGTGTACCCCACTACCAGTCGTAAAAGCCTGCGACAATAGTTTCCTTCACAGATGTAAGTCTCAAAGCTGTTCTATATTTATTAGTGCCACTCCCCCAATAATTTGCCCAAGTTGCAGCATTATAGCCCAATATTCGGCTTGGTTAGGCCGCCAAAATGGCGCACTGCCTACATGGGTTTATTGCAGCCAGACCCCTCCATTGCAGGTTACAGAGCAATGTGACATGGGTTTAACTCCTCTGTACGTCTCAAAGCTGTTCCACCTTTATTGGTGTAATTCACTCAGTGTTTGGTCCAAATTGCAGCATAATATTTTAATATTTGGCTTAGTTATGGTGGAAACATGACCCGCTGTATATACTAGTTTACTGCAACCAGTGTACCCCACTACCAGTCGTAAAAGCCTGCGACAAGAGTTTCCTTCACAGATGTAAGTCTCAAAGCTGTTCTATATTTATTAGTGCCACTCCCCCAATAATTTGCCCAAGTTGCAGCATTATAGCCCAATATTCGGCTTGGTTAGGTCGCCAAAATAGCGCACTGCCTACATGGGTTTATTGCAGCCAGACCCCTCCATTGCAGGTTACAGAGCAATGTGACATGGGTTTAACTCCTCTGTACGTCTCAAAGCTGTTCCACCTTTATTGGTGTAATTCACTCAGTGTTTGGTCCAAATTGCAGCATAATATTTTAATATTTGGCTTAGTTATGGTGGAAACATGACCCGCTGTATATACTAGTTTACTGCAACCAGTGTACCCCACTACCAGTCGTAAAAGCCTGCGACAATAGTTTCCTTCACAGATGTAAGTCTCAAAGCTGTTCTATATTTATTAGTGCCACTCCCCCAATAATTTGCCCAAGTTGCAGCATTATAGCCCAATATTCGGCTTGGTTAGGCCGCCAAAATGGCGCACTGCCTACATGGGTTTATTGCAGCCAGACCCCTCCATTGCAGGTTACAGAGCAATGTGACATGGGTTTAACTCCTCTGTACGTCTCAAAGCTGTTCCACCTTTATTGGTGTAATTCACTCAGTGTTTGGTCCAAATTGCAGCATAATATTTTAATATTTGGCTTAGTTATGGTGGAAACATGACCCGCTGTATATACTAGTTTACTGCAACCAGTGTACCCCACTACCAGTCGTAAAAGCCTGCGACAATAGTTTCCTTCACAGATGTAAGTCTCAAAGATGTTCTATATTTATTAGTGCCACTCCCCCAATAATTTGCCCAAGTTGCAGCATTATAGCCCAATATTTGGCTTGGTTAGGCCGCCAAAATGGCGCACTGCCTACATGGGTTTATTGCAGCCAGACCCCTCCATTGCAGGTTACAGAGCAATGTGACATGGGTTTAACTCCTCTGTACGTCTCAAAGCTGTTCCACCTTTATTGGTGTAATTCACTCAGTGTTTGGTCCAAATTGCAGCATAATATTTTAATATTTGGCTTAGTTATGGTGGAAACATGACCCGCTGTATATACTAGTTTACTGCAACCAGTGTACCCCACTACCAGTCGTAAAAGCCTGCGACAAGAGTTTCCTTCACAGATGTAAGTCTCAAAGCTGTTCTATATTTATTAGTGCCACTCCCCCAATAATTTGCCCAAGTTGCAGCATTATAGCCCAATATTCGGCTTGGTTAGGCCGCCAAAATGGCGCACTGCCTACATGGGTTTATTGCAGCCAGACCCCTCCATTGCAGGTTACAGAGCAATGTGACATGGGTTTAACTCCTCTGTACGTCTCAAAGCTGTTCCACCTTTATTGGTGTAATTCACTCAGTGTTTGGTCCAAATTGCAGCATAATATTTTAATATTTGGCTTAGTTATGGTGGAAACATGACCCGCTGTATATACTAGTTTACTGCAACCAGTGTACCCCACTACCAGTCGTAAAAGCCTGCGACAATAGTTTCCTTCACAGATGTAAGTCTCAAAGCTGTTCTATATTTATTAGTGCCACTCCCCCAATAATTTGCCCAAGTTGCAGCATTATAGCCCAATATTCGGCTTGGTTAGGCCGCCAAAATGGCGCACTGCCTACATGGGTTTATTGCAGCCAGACCCCTCCATTGCAGGTTACAGAGCAATGTGACATGGGTTTAACTCCTCTGTACGTCTCAAAGCTGTTCCACCTTTATTGGTGTAATTCACTCAGTGTTTGGTCCAAATTGCAGCATAATATTTTAATATTTGGCTTAGTTATGGTGGAAACATGACCCGCTGTATATACTAGTTTACTGCAACCAGTGTACCCCACTACCAGTCGTAAAAGCCTGCGACAAGAGTTTCCTTCACAGATGTAAGTCTCAAAGCTGTTCTATATTTATTAGTGCCACTCCCCCAATAATTTGCCCAAGTTGCAGCATTATAGCCCAATATTCGGCTTGGTTAGGCCGCCAAAATGGCGCACTGCCTACATGGGTTTATTGCAGCCAGACCCCTCCATTGCAGGTTACAGAGCAATGTGGCATGGGTTTAACTCCTCTGTACGTCTCAAAGCTGTTCCACCTTTATTGGTGTAATTCACTCAGTGTTTGGTCCAAATTGCAGCATAATATTTTAATATTTGGCTTAGTTATGGTGGAAACATGACCCGCTGTATATACTAGTTTACTGCAACCAGTGTACCCCACTACCAGTCGTAAAAGCCTGCGACAAGAGTTTCCTTCACAGATGTAAGTCTCAAAGCTGTTCTATATTTATTAGTGCCACTCCCCCAATAATTTGCCCAAGTTGCAGCATTATAGCCCAATATTCGGCTTGGTTAGGCCGCCAAAATGGCGCACTGCCTACATGGGTTTATTGCAGCCAGACCCCTCCATTGCAGGTTACAGAGCAATGTGACATGGGTTTAACTCCTCTGTACGTCTCAAAGCTGTTCCACCTTTATTGGTGTAATTCACTCAGTGTTTGGTCCAAATTGCAGCATAATATTTTAATATTTGGCTTAGTTATGGTGGAAACATGACCCGCTGTATATACTAGTTTACTGCAACCAGTGTACCCCACTACCAGTCGTAAAAGCCTGCGACAATAGTTTCCTTCACAGATGTAAGTCTCAAAGCTGTTCTATATTTATTAGTGCCACTCCCCCAATAATTTGCCCAAGTTGCAGCATTATAGCCCAATATTCGGCTTGGTTAGGCCGCCAAAATGGCGCACTGCCTACATGGGTTTATTGCAGCCAGACCCCTCCATTGCAGGTTACAGAGCAATGTGACATGGGTTTAACTCCTCTGTACGTCTCAAAGCTGTTCCACCTTTATTGGTGTAATTCACTCAGTGTTTGGTCCAAATTGCAGCATAATATTTTAATATTTGGCTTAGTTATGGTGGAAACATGACCCGCTGTATATACTAGTTTACTGCAACCAGTGTACCCCACTACCAGTCGTAAAAGCCTGCGACAATAGTTTCCTTCACAGATGTAAGTCTCAAAGCTGTTCTATATTTATTAGTGCCACTCCCCCAATAATTTGCCCAAGTTGCAGCATTATAGCCCAATATTCGGCTTGGTTAGGCCGCCAAAATGGCGCACTGCCTACATGGGTTTATTGCAGCCAGACCCCTCCATTGCAGGTTACAGAGCAATGTGACATGGGTTTAACTCCTCTGTACGTCTCAAAGCTGTTCCACCTTTATTGGTGTAATTCACTCAGTGTTTGGTCCAAATTGCAGCATAATATTTTAATATTTGGCTTAGTTATGGTGGAAACATGACCCGCTGTATATACTAGTTTACTGCAACCAGTGTACCCCACTACCAGTCGTAAAAGCCTGCGACAAGAGTTTCCTTCACAGATGTAAGTCTCAAAGCTGTTCTATATTTATTAGTGCCACTCCCCCAATAATTTGCCCAAGTTGCAGCATTATAGCCCAATATTCGGCTTGGTTAGGCCGCCAAAATGGCGCACTGCCTACATGGGTTTATTGCAGCCAGACCCCTCCATTGCAGGTTACAGAGCAATGTGGCATGGGTTTAACTCCTCTGTACGTCTCAAAGCTGTTCCACCTTTATTGGTGTAATTCACTCAGTGTTTGGTCCAAATTGCAGCATAATATTTTAATATTTGGCTTAGTTATGGTGGAAACATGACCCGCTGTATATACTAGTTTACTGCAACCAGTGTACCCCACTACCAGTCGTAAAAGCCTGCGACAAGAGTTTCCTTCACAGATGTAAGTCTCAAAGCTGTTCTATATTTATTAGTGCCACTCCCCCAATAATTTGCCCAAGTTGCAGCATTATAGCCCAATATTCGGCTTGGTTAGGCCGCCAAAATGGCGCACTGCCTACATGGGTTTATTGCAGCCAGACCCCTCCATTGCAGGTTACAGAGCAATGTGACATGGGTTTAACTCCTCTGTACGTCTCAAAGCTGTTCCACCTTTATTGGTGTAATTCACTCAGTGTTTGGTCCAAATTGCAGCATAATATTTTAATATTTGGCTTAGTTATGGTGGAAACATGACCCGCTGTATATACTAGTTTACTGCAACCAGTGTACCCCACTACCAGTCGTAAAAGCCTGCGACAATAGTTTCCTTCACAGATGTAAGTCTCAAAGCTGTTCTATATTTATTAGTGCCACTCCCCCAATAATTTGCCCAAGTTGCAGCATTATAGCCCAATATTCGGCTTGGTTAGGCCGCCAAAATGGCGCACTGCCTACATGGGTTTATTGCAGCCAGACCCCTCCATTGCAGGTTACAGAGCAATGTGACATGGGTTTAACTCCTCTGTACGTCTCAAAGCTGTTCCACCTTTATTGGTGTAATTCACTCAGTGTTTGGTCCAAATTGCAGCATAATATTTTAATATTTGGCTTAGTTATGGTGGAAACATGACCCGCTGTATATACTAGTTTACTGCAACCAGTGTACCCCACTACCAGTCGTAAAAGCCTGCGACAATAGTTTCCTTCACAGATGTAAGTCTCAAAGCTGTTCTATATTTATTAGTGCCACTCCCCCAATAATTTGCCCAAGTTGCAGCATTATAGCCCAATATTCGGCTTGGTTAGGCCGCCAAAATGGCGCACTGCCTACATGGGTTTATTGCAGCCAGACCCCTCCATTGCAGGTTACAGAGCAATGTGACATGGGTTTAACTCCTCTGTACGTCTCAAAGCTGTTCCACCTTTATTGGTGTAATTCACTCAGTGTTTGGTCCAAATTGCAGCATAATATTTTAATATTTGGCTTAGTTATGGTGGAAACATGACCCGCTGTATATACTAGTTTACTGCAACCAGTGTACCCCACTACCAGTCGTAAAAGCCTGCGACAAGAGTTTCCTTCACAGATGTAAGTCTCAAAGCTGTTCTATATTTATTAGTGCCACTCCCCCAATAATTTGCCCAAGTTGCAGCATTATAGCCCAATATTTGGCTTGGTTAGGCCGCCAAAATGGCGCACTGCCTACATGGGTTTATTGCAGCCAGACCCCTCCATTGCAGGTTACAGAGCAATGTGACATGGGTTTAACTCCTCTGTACGTCTCAAAGCTGTTCCACCTTTATTGGTGTAATTCACTCAGTGTTTGGTCCAAATTGCAGCATAATATTTTAATATTTGGCTTAGTTATGGTGGAAACATGACCCGCTGTATATACTAGTTTACTGCAACCAGTGTACCCCACTACCAGTCGTAAAAGCCTGCGACAAGAGTTTCCTTCACAGATGTAAGTCTCAAAGCTGTTCTATATTTATTAGTGCCACTCCCCCAATAATTTGCCCAAGTTGCAGCATTATAGCCCAATATTTGGCTTGGTTAGGCCGCCAAAATGGCGCACTGCCTACATGGGTTTATTGCAGCCAGACCCCTCCATTGCAGGTTACAGAGCAATGTGACATGGGTTTAACTCCTCTGTACGTCTCAAAGCTGTTCCACCTTTATTGGTGTAATTCACTCAGTGTTTGGTCCAAATTGCAGCATAATATTTTAATATTTGGCTTAGTTATGGTGGAAACATGACGCGCTGTATATACTAGTTTACTGCAACCAGTGTACCCCACTACCAGTCGTAAAAGCCTGCAACAAGAGTTTCCTTCACAGATGTAAGTCTCAAAGCTGTTCTATATTTATTAGTGCCACTCCCCCAATAATTTGCCCAAGTTGCAGCATTATAGCCCAATATTCGGCTTGGTTAGGCCGCCAAAATGGCGCACTGCCTACATGGGTTTATTGCAGCCAGACCCCTCCATTGCAGGTTACAGAGCAATGTGACATGGGTTTAACTCCTCTGTACGTCTCAAAGCTGTTCCACCTTTATTGGTGTAATTCACTCAGTGTTTGGTCCAAATTGCAGCATAATATTTTAATATTTGGCTTAGTTATGGTGGAAACATGACCCGCTGTATATACTAGTTTACTGCAACCAGTGTACCCCACTACCAGTCGTAAAAGCCTGCGACAAGAGTTTCCTTCACAGATGTAAGTCTCAAAGCTGTTCTATATTTATTAGTGCCACTCCCCCAATAATTTGCCCAAGTTGCAGCATTATAGCCCAATATTTGGCTTGGTTAGGCCGCCAAAATGGCGCACTGCCTACATGGGTTTATTGCAGCCAGACCCCTCCATTGCAGGTTACAGAGCAATGTGACATGGGTTTAACTCCTCTGTACGTCTCAAAGCTGTTCCACCTTTATTGGTGTAATTCACTCAGTGTTTGGTCCAAATTGCAGCATAATATTTTAATATTTGGCTTAGTTATGGTGGAAACATGACCCGCTGTATATACTAGTTTACTGCAACCAGTGTACCCCACTACCAGTCGTAAAAGCCTGCGACAAGAGTTTCCTTCACAGATGTAAGTCTCAAAGCTGTTCTATATTTATTAGTGCCACTCCCCCAATAATTTGCCCAAGTTGCAGCATTATAGCCCAATATTTGGCTTGGTTAGGCCGCCAAAATGGCGCACTGCCTACATGGGTTTATTGCAGCCAGACCCCTCCATTGCAGGTTACAGAGCAATGTGACATGGGTTTAACTCCTCTGTACGTCTCAAAGCTGTTCCACCTTTATTGGTGTAATTCACTCAGTGTTTGGTCCAAATTGCAGCATAATATTTTAATATTTGGCTTAGTTATGGTGGAAACATGACGCGCTGTATATACTAGTTTACTGCAACCAGTGTACCCCACTACCAGTCGTAAAAGCCTGCAACAAGAGTTTCCTTCACAGATGTAAGTCTCAAAGCTGTTCTATATTTATTAGTGCCACTCCCCCAATAATTTGCCCAAGTTGCAGCATTATAGCCCAATATTCGGCTTGGTTAGGCCGCCAAAATGGCGCACTGCCTACATGGGTTTATTGCAGCCAGACCCCTCCATTGCAGGTTACAGAGCAATGTGACATGGGTTTAACTCCTCTGTACGTCTCAAAGCTGTTCCACCTTTATTGGTGTAATTCACTCAGTGTTTGGTCCAAATTGCAGCATAATATTTTAATATTTGGCTTAGTTATGGTGGAAACATGACCCGCTGTATATACTAGTTTACTGCAACCAGTGTACCCCACTACCAGTCGTAAAAGCCTGCGACAATAGTTTCCTTCACAGATGTAAGTCTCAAAGCTGTTCTATATTTATTAGTGCCACTCCCCCAATAATTTGCCCAAGTTGCAGCATTATAGCCCAATATTCGGCTTGGTTAGGCCGCCAAAATGGCGCACTGCCTACATGGGTTTATTGCAGCCAGACCCCTCCATTGCAGGTTACAGAGCAATGTGACATGGGTTTAACTCCTCTGTACGTCTCAAAGCTGTTCCACCTTTATTGGTGTAATTCACTCAGTGTTTGGTCCAAATTGCAGCATAATATTTTAATATTTGGCTTAGTTATGGTGGAAACATGACCCGCTGTATATACTAGTTTACTGCAACCAGTGTACCCCACTACCAGTCGTAAAAGCCTGCGACAATAGTTTCCTTCACAGATGTAAGTCTCAAAGCTGTTCTATATTTATTAGTGCCACTCCCCCAATAATTTGCCCAAGTTGCAGCATTATAGCCCAATATTTGGCTTGGTTAGGCCGCCAAAATGGCGCACTGCCTACATGGGTTTATTGCAGCCAGACCCCTCCATTGCAGGTTACAGAGCAATGTGACATGGGTTTAACTCCTCTGTACGTCTCAAAGCTGTTCCACCTTTATTGGTGTAATTCACTCAGTGTTTGGTCCAAATTGCAGCATAATATTTTAATATTTGGCTTAGTTATGGTGGAAACATGACCCGCTGTATATACTAGTTTACTGCAACCAGTGTACCCCACTACCAGTCGTAAAAGCCTGCGACAAGAGTTTCCTTCACAGATGTAAGTCTCAAAGCTGTTCTATATTTATTAGTTCCACTCCCCCAATAATTTGCCCAAGTTGCAGCATTATAGCCCAATATTCGGCTTGGTTAGGCCGCCAAAATGGCGCACTGCCTACATGGGTTTATTGCAGCCAGACCCCTCCATTGCAGGTTACAGAGCAATGTGACATGGGTTTAACTCCTCTGTACGTCTCAAAGCTGTTCCACCTTTATTGGTGTAATTCACTCAGTGTTTGGTCCAAATTGCAGCATAATATTTTAATATTTGGCTTAGTTATGGTGGAAACATGACCCGCTGTATATACTAGTTTACTGCAACCAGTGTACCCCACTACCAGTCGTAAAAGCCTGCGACAATAGTTTCCTTCACAGATGTAAGTCTCAAAGCTGTTCTATATTTATTAGTGCCACTCCCCCAATAATTTGCCCAAGTTGCAGCATTATAGCCCAATATTCGGCTTGGTTAGGCCGCCAAAATGGCGCACTGCCTACATGGGTTTATTGCAGCCAGACCCCTCCATTGCAGGTTACAGAGCAATGTGACATGGGTTTAACTCCTCTGTACGTCTCAAAGCTGTTCCACCTTTATTGGTGTAATTCACTCAGTGTTTGGTCCAAATTATAGCATAATATTTTAATATTTGGCTTAGTTATGGTGGAAACATGACCCGCTGTATATACTAGTTTACTGCAACCAGTGTACCCCACTACCAGTCGTAAAAGCCTGCGACAAGAGTTTCCTTCACAGATGTAAGTCTCAAAGCTGTTCTATATTTATTAGTGCCACTCCCCCAATAATTTGCCCAAGTTGCAGCATTATAGCCCAATATTCGGCTTGGTTAGGCCGCCAAAATGGCGCACTGCCTACATGGGTTTATTGCAGCCAGACCCCTCCATTGCAGGTTACAGAGCAATGTGACATGGGTTTAACTCCTCTGTACGTCTCAAAGCTGTTCCACCTTTATTGGTGTAATTCACTCAGTGTTTGGTCCAAATTGCAGCATAATATTTTAATATTTGGCTTAGTTATGGTGGAAACATGACCCGCTGTATATACTAGTTTACTGCAACCAGTGTACCCCACTACCAGTCGTAAAAGCCTGCGACAATAGTTTCCTTCACAGATGTAAGTCTCAAAGCTGTTCTATATTTATTAGTGCCACTCCCCCAATAATTTGCCCAAGTTGCAGCATTATAGCCCAATATTCGGCTTGGTTAGGCCGCCAAAATGGCGCACTGCCTACATGGGTTTATTGCAGCCAGACCCCTCCATTGCAGGTTACAGAGCAATGTGACATGGGTTTAACTCCTCTGTACGTCTCAAAGCTGTTCCACCTTTATTGGTGTAATTCACTCAGTGTTTGGTCCAAATTGCAGCATAATATTTTAATATTTGGCTTAGTTATGGTGGAAACATGACCCGCTGTATATACTAGTTTACTGCAACCAGTGTACCCCACTACCAGTCGTAAAAGCCTGCGACAAGAGTTTCCTTCACAGATGTAAGTCTCAAAGCTGTTCTATATTTATTAGTGCCACTCCCCCAATAATTTGCCCAAGTTGCAGCATTATAGCCCAATATTCGGCTTGGTTAGGCCGCCAAAATGGCGCACTGCCTACATGGGTTTATTGCAGCCAGACCCCTCCATTGCAGGTTACAGAGCAATGTGACATGGGTTTAACTCCTCTGTACGTCTCAAAGCTGTTCCACCTTTATTGGTGTAATTCACTCAGTGTTTGGTCCAAATTGCAGCATAATATTTTAATATTTGGCTTAGTTATGGTGGAAACATGAGCCGCTGTATATACTAGTTTACTGCAACCAGTGTACCCCACTAGCAGTCGTAAAAGCCTGCGACAAGAGTTTCCTTCACAGATGTAAGTCTCAAAGCTGTTCTATATTTATTAGTGCCACTCCCCCAATAATTTGCCCAAGTTGCAGCATTATAGCCCAATATTTGGCTTGGTTAGGCCGCCAAAATGGCGCACTGCCTACATGGGTTTATTGCAGCCAGACCCCTCCATTGCAGGTTACAGAGCAATGTGACATGGGTTTAACTCCTCTGTACGTCTCAAAGCTGTTCCACCTTTATTGGTGTAATTCACTCAGTGTTTGGTCCAAATTGCAGCATAATATTTTAATATTTGGCTTAGTTATGGTGGAAACATGAGCCGCTGTATGTACTAGTTTACTGCAACCAGTGTACCCCACTACCAGTCGTAAAAGCCTGCGACAATAGTTTCCTTCACAGATGTAAGTCTCAAAGCTGTTCTATATTTATTAGTGCCACTCCCCCAATAATTTGCCCAAGTTGCAGCATTATAGCCCAATATTCGGCTTGGTTAGGCCGCCAAAATGGCGCACTGCCTACATGGGTTTATTGCAGCCAGACCCCTCCATTGCAGGTTACAGAGCAATGTGACATGGGTTTAACTCCTCTGTACGTCTCAAAGCTGTTCCACCTTTATTGGTGTAATTCACTCAGTGTTTGGTCCAAATTGCAGCATAATATTTTAATATTTGGCTTAGTTATGGTGGAAACATGACCCGCTGTATATACTAGTTTACTGCAACCAGTGTACCCCACTACCAGTCGTAAAAGCCTGCGACAATAGTTTCCTTCACAGATGTAAGTCTCAAAGCTGTTCTATATTTATTAGTGCCACTCCCCCAATAATTTGCCCAAGTTGCAGCATTATAGCCCAATATTCGGCTTGGTTAGGCCGCCAAAATGGCGCACTGCCTACATGGGTTTATTGCAGCCAGACCCCTCCATTGCAGGTTACAGAGCAATGTGACATGGGTTTAACTCCTCTGTACGTCTCAAAGCTGTTCCACCTTTATTGGTGTAATTCACTCAGTGTTTGGTCCAAATTGCAGCATAATATTTTAATATTTGGCTTAGTTATGGTGGAAACATGACCCGCTGTATATACTAGTTTACTGCAACCAGTGTACCCCACTACCAGTCGTAAAAGCCTGCGACAATAGTTTCCTTCACAGATGTAAGTCTCAAAGCTGTTCTATATTTATTAGTGCCACTCCCCCAATAATTTGCCCAAGTTGCAGCATTATAGCCCAATATTTGGCTTGGTTAGGCCGCCAAAATGGCGCACTGCCTACATGGGTTTATTGCAGCCAGACCCCTCCATTGCAGGTTACAGAGCAATGTGACATGGGTTTAACTCCTCTGTACGTCTCAAAGCTGTTCCACCTTTATTGGTGTAATTCACTCAGTGTTTGGTCCAAATTGCAGCATAATATTTTAATATTTGGCTTAGTTATGGTGGAAACATGACCCGCTGTATATACTAGTTTACTGCAACCAGTGTACCCCACTACCAGTCGTAAAAGCCTGCGACAAGAGTTTCCTTCACAGATGTAAGTCTCAAAGCTGTTCTATATTTATTAGTGCCACTCCCCCAATAATTTGCCCAAGTTGCAGCATTATAGCCCAATATTCGGCTTGGTTAGGCCGCCAAAATGGCGCACTGCCTACATGGGTTTATTGCAGCCAGACCCCTCCATTGCAGGTTACAGAGCAATGTGACATGGGTTTAACTCCTCTGTACGTCTCAAAGCTGTTCCACCTTTATTGGTGTAATTCACTCAGTGTTTGGTCCAAATTGCAGCATAATATTTTAATATTTGGCTTAGTTATGGTGGAAACATGACCCGCTGTATATACTAGTTTACTGCAACCAGTGTACCCCACTACCAGTCGTAAAAGCCTGCGACAAGAGTTTCCTTCACAGATGTAAGTCTCAAAGCTGTTCTATATTTATTAGTGCCACTCCCCCAATAATTTGCCCAAGTTGCAGCATTATAGCCCAATATTTGGCTTGGTTAGGCCGCCAAAATGGCGCACTGCCTACATGGGTTTATTGCAGCCAGACCCCTCCATTGCAGGTTACAGAGCAATGTGACATGGGTTTAACTCCTCTGTACGTCTCAAAGCTGTTCCACCTTTATTGGTGTAATTCACTCAGTGTTTGGTCCAAATTGCAGCATAATATTTTAATATTTGGCTTAGTTATGGTGGAAACATGACCCGCTGTATATACTAGTTTACTGCAACCAGTGTACCCCACTACCAGTCGTAAAAGCCTGCGACAAGAGTTTCCTTCACAGATGTAAGTCTCAAAGCTGTTCTATATTTATTAGTGCCACTCCCCCAATAATTTGCCCAAGTTGCAGCATTATAGCCCAATATTTGGCTTGGTTAGGCCGCCAAAATGGCGCACTGCCTACATGGGTTTATTGCAGCCAGACCCCTCCATTGCAGGTTACAGAGCAATGTGACATGGGTTTAACTCCTCTGTACGTCTCAAAGCTGTTCCACCTTTATTGGTGTAATTCACTCAGTGTTTGGTCCAAATTGCAGCATAATATTTTAATATTTGGCTTAGTTATGGTGGAAACATGACGCGCTGTATATACTAGTTTACTGCAACCAGTGTACCCCACTACCAGTCGTAAAAGCCTGCAACAAGAGTTTCCTTCACAGATGTAAGTCTCAAAGCTGTTCTATATTTATTAGTGCCACTCCCCCAATAATTTGCCCAAGTTGCAGCATTATAGCCCAATATTCGGCTTGGTTAGGCCGCCAAAATGGCGCACTGCCTACATGGGTTTATTGCAGCCAGACCCCTCCATTGCAGGTTACAGAGCAATGTGACATGGGTTTAACTCCTCTGTACGTCTCAAAGCTGTTCCACCTTTATTGGTGTAATTCACTCAGTGTTTGGTCCAAATTGCAGCATAATATTTTAATATTTGGCTTAGTTATGGTGGAAACATGACCCGCTGTATATACTAGTTTACTGCAACCAGTGTACCCCACTACCAGTCGTAAAAGCCTGCGACAATAGTTTCCTTCACAGATGTAAGTCTCAAAGCTGTTCTATATTTATTAGTGCCACTCCCCCAATAATTTGCCCAAGTTGCAGCATTATAGCCCAATATTCGGCTTGGTTAGGCCGCCAAAATGGCGCACTGCCTACATGGGTTTATTGCAGCCAGACCCCTCCATTGCAGGTTACAGAGCAATGTGACATGGGTTTAACTCCTCTGTACGTCTCAAAGCTGTTCCACCTTTATTGGTGTAATTCACTCAGTGTTTGGTCCAAATTGCAGCATAATATTTTAATATTTGGCTTAGTTATGGTGGAAACATGACCCGCTGTATATACTAGTTTACTGCAACCAGTGTACCCCACTACCAGTCGTAAAAGCCTGCGACAATAGTTTCCTTCACAGATGTAAGTCTCAAAGCTGTTCTATATTTATTAGTGCCACTCCCCCAATAATTTGCCCAAGTTGCAGCATTATAGCCCAATATTTGGCTTGGTTAGGCCGCCAAAATGGCGCACTGCCTACATGGGTTTATTGCAGCCAGACCCCTCCATTGCAGGTTACAGAGCAATGTGACATGGGTTTAACTCCTCTGTACGTCTCAAAGCTGTTCCACCTTTATTGGTGTAATTCACTCAGTGTTTGGTCCAAATTGCAGCATAATATTTTAATATTTGGCTTAGTTATGGTGGAAACATGACCCGCTGTATATATTAGTTTACTGCAACCAGTGTACCCCACTACCAGTCGTAAAAGCCTGCGACAATAGTTTCCTTCACAGATGTAAGTCTCAAAGCTGTTCTATATTTATTAGTGCCACTCCCCCAATAATTTGCCCAAGTTGCAGCATTATAGCCCAATATTTGGCTTGGTTAGGCCGCCAAAATGGCGCACTGCCTACATGGGTTTATTGCAGCCAGACCCCTCCATTGCAGGTTACAGAGCAATGTGACATGGGTTTAACTCCTCTGTACGTCTCAAAGCTGTTCCACCTTTATTGGTGTAATTCACTCAGTGTTTGGTCCAAATTGCAGCATAATATTTTAATATTTGGCTTAGTTATGGTGGAAACATGACCCGCTGTATATACTAGTTTACTGCAACCAGTGTACCCCACTACCAGTCGTAA
Organism: Sabellastarte sp. h YS-2021; assembly: GCA_964017235.1. Taxonomy (NCBI): domain Eukaryota; kingdom Metazoa; phylum Annelida; class Polychaeta; order Sabellida; family Sabellidae; genus Sabellastarte; species Sabellastarte sp. h YS-2021. Next base: position 38,989,015 of record OZ024929.1, read on the forward strand.
AAGCCTGCGACAAGAGTTTCCTTCACAGATGTAAGTCTCAAAGCTGTTCTATATTTATTAGTGCCACTCCCCCAATAATTTGCCCAAGTTGCAGCATTATAGCCCAATATTCGGCTTGGTTAGGCCGCCAAAATGGCGCACTGCCTACATGGGTTTATTGCAGCCAGACCCCTCCATTGCAGGTTACAGAGCAATGTGACATGGGTTTAACTCCTCTGTACGTCTCAAAGCTGTTCCACCTTTATTGGTGTAATTCACTCAGTGTTTGGTCCAAATTGCAGCATAATATTTTAATATTTGGCTTAGTTATGGTGGAAACATGACCCGCTGTATATACTAGTTTACTGCAACCAGTGTACCCCACTACCAGTCGTAAAAGCCTGCGACAATAGTTTCCTTCACAGATGTAAGTCTCAAAGCTGTTCTATATTTATTAGTGCCACTCCCCCAATAATTTGCCCAAGTTGCAGCATTATAGCCCAATATTTGGCTTGGTTAGGCCGCCAAAATGGCGCACTGCCTACATGGGTTTATTGCAGCCAGACCCCTCCATTGCAGGTTACAGAGCAATGTGACATGGGTTTAACTCCTCTGTACGTCTCAAAGCTGTTCCACCTTTATTGGTGTAATTCACTCAGTGTTTGGTCCAAATTGCAGCATAATATTTTAATATTTGGCTTAGTTATGGTGGAAACATGACCCGCTGTATATATTAGTTTACTGCAACCAGTGTACCCCACTACCAGTCGTAAAAGCCTGCGACAATAGTTTCCTTCACAGATGTAAGTCTCAAAGCTGTTCTATATTTATTAGTGCCACTCCCCCAATAATTTGCCCAAGTTGCAGCATTATAGCCCAATATTTGGCTTGGTTAGGCCGCCAAAATGGCGCACTGCCTACATGGGTTTATTGCAGCCAGACCCCTCCATTGCAGGTTACAGAGCAATGTGACATGGGTTTAACTCCTCTGTACGTCTCAAAGCTGTTCCACCTTTATTGGTGTAATTCACTCAGTGTTTGGTCCAAATTGCAGCATAATATTTTAATATTTGGCTTAGTTATGGTGGAAACATGACCCGCTGTATATACTAGTTTACTGCAACCAGTGTACCCCACTACCAGTCGTAAAAGCCTGCGACAAGAGTTTCCTTCACAGATGTAAGTCTCAAAGCTGTTCTATATTTATTAGTGCCACTCCCCCAATAATTTGCCCAAGTTGCAGCATTATAGCCCAATATTCGGCTTGGTTAGGCCGCCAAAATGGCGCACTGCCTACATGGGTTTATTGCAGCCAGACCCCTCCATTGCAGGTTACAGAGCAATGTGACATGGGTTTAACTCCTCTGTACGTCTCAAAGCTGTTCCACCTTTATTGGTGTAATTCACTCAGTGTTTGGTCCAAATTGCAGCATAATATTTTAATATTTGGCTTAGTTATGGTGGAAACATGACCCGCTGTATATACTAGTTTACTGCAACCAGTGTACCCCACTACCAGTCGTAAAAGCCTGCGACAATAGTTTCCTTCACAGATGTAAGTCTCAAAGCTGTTCTATATTTATTAGTGCCACTCCCCCAATAATTTGCCCAAGTTGCAGCATTATAGCCCAATATTCGGCTTGGTTAGGCCGCCAAAATGGCGCACTGCCTACATGGGTTTATTGCAGCCAGACCCCTCCATTGCAGGTTACAGAGCAATGTGACATGGGTTTAACTCCTCTGTACGTCTCAAAGCTGTTCCACCTTTATTGGTGTAATTCACTCAGTGTTTGGTCCAAATTGCAGCATAATATTTTAATATTTGGCTTAGTTATGGTGGAAACATGACCCGCTGTATATACTAGTTTACTGCAACCAGTGTACCCCACTACCAGTCGTAAAAGCCTGCGACAATAGTTTCCTTCACAGATGTAAGTCTCAAAGCTGTTCTATATTTATTAGTGCCACTCCCCCAATAATTTGCCCAAGTTGCAGCATTATAGCCCAATATTCGGCTTGGTTAGGCCGCCAAAATGGCGCACTGCCTACATGGGTTTATTGCAGCCAGACCCCTCCATTGCAGGTTACAGAGCAATGTGACATGGGTTTAACTCCTCTGTACGTCTCAAAGCTGTTCCACCTTTATTGGTGTAATTCACTCAGTGTTTGGTCCAAATTGCAGCATAATATTTTAATATTTGGCTTAGTTATGGTGGAAACATGACCCGCTGTATATACTAGTTTACTGCAACCAGTGTACCCCACTACCAGTCGTAAAAGCCTGCGACAAGAGTTTCCTTCACAGATGTAAGTCTCAAAGCTGTTCTATATTTATTAGTGCCACTCCCCCAATAATTTGCCCAAGTTGCAGCATTATAGCCCAATATTCGGCTTGGTTAGGCCGCCAAAATGGCGCACTGCCTACATGGGTTTATTGCAGCCAGACCCCTCCATTGCAGGTTACAGAGCAATGTGACATGGGTTTAACTCCTCTGTACGTCTCAAAGCTGTTCCACCTTTATTGGTGTAATTCACTCAGTGTTTGGTCCAAATTGCAGCATAATATTTTAATATTTGGCTTAGTTATGGTGGAAACATGACCCGCTGTATATACTAGTTTACTGCAACCAGTGTACCCCACTACCAGTCGTAAAAGCCTGCGACAAGAGTTTCCTTCACAGATGTAAGTCTCAAAGCTGTTCTATATTTATTAGTGCCACTCCCCCAATAATTTGCCCAAGTTGCAGCATTATAGCCCAATATTCGGCTTGGTTAGGCCGCCAAAATGGCGCACTGCCTACATGGGTTTATTGCAGCCAGACCCCTCCATTGCAGGTTACAGAGCAATGTGACATGGGTTTAACTCCTCTGTACGTCTCAAAGCTGTTCCACCTTTATTGGTGTAATTCACTCAGTGTTTGGTCCAAATTGCAGCATAATATTTTAATATTTGGCTTAGTTATGGTGGAAACATGACCCGCTGTATATACTAGTTTACTGCAACCAGTGTACCCCACTACCAGTCGTAAAAGCCTGCGACAATAGTTTCCTTCACAGATGTAAGTCTCAAAGCTGTTCTATATTTATTAGTGCCACTCCCCCAATAATTTGCCCAAGTTGCAGCATTATAGCCCAATATTCGGCTTGGTTAGGCCGCCAAAATGGCGCACTGCCTACATGGGTTTATTGCAGCCAGACCCCTCCATTGCAGGTTACAGAGCAATGTGACATGGGTTTAACTCCTCTGTACGTCTCAAAGCTGTTCCACCTTTATTGGTGTAATTCACTCAGTGTTTGGTCCAAATTGCAGCATAATATTTTAATATTTGGCTTAGTTATGGTGGAAACATGACCCGCTGTATATACTAGTTTACTGCAACCAGTGTACCCCACTACCAGTCGTAAAAGCCTGCGACAATAGTTTCCTTCACAGATGTAAGTCTCAAAGCTGTTCTATATTTATTAGTGCCACTCCCCCAATAATTTGCCCAAGTTGCAGCATTATAGCCCAATATTCGGCTTGGTTAGGCCGCCAAAATGGCGCACTGCCTACATGGGTTTATTGCAGCCAGACCCCTCCATTGCAGGTTACAGAGCAATGTGACATGGGTTTAACTCCTCTGTACGTCTCAAAGCTGTTCCACCTTTATTGGTGTAATTCACTCAGTGTTTGGTCCAAATTGCAGCATAATATTTTAATATTTGGCTTAGTTATGGTGGAAACATGACCCGCTGTATATACTAGTTTACTGCAACCAGTGTACCCCACTACCAGTCGTAAAAGCCTGCGACAAGAGTTTCCTTCACAGATGTAAGTCTCAAAGCTGTTCTATATTTATTAGTGCCACTCCCCCAATAATTTGCCCAAGTTGCAGCATTATAGCCCAATATTCGGCTTGGTTAGGCCGCCAAAATGGCGCACTGCCTACATGGGTTTATTGCAGCCAGACCCCTCCATTGCAGGTTACAGAGCAATGTGACATGGGTTTAACTCCTCTGTACGTCTCAAAGCTGTTCCACCTTTATTGGTGTAATTCACTCAGTGTTTGGTCCAAATTGCAGCATAATATTTTAATATTTGGCTTAGTTATGGTGGAAACATGACCCGCTGTATATACTAGTTTACTGCAACCAGTGTACCCCACTACCAGTCGTAAAAGCCTGCGACAAGAGTTTCCTTCACAGATGTAAGTCTCAAAGCTGTTCTATATTTATTAGTGCCACTCCCCCAATAATTTGCCCAAGTTGCAGCATTATAGCCCAATATTCGGCTTGGTTAGGCCGCCAAAATGGCGCACTGCCTACATGGGTTTATTGCAGCCAGACCCCTCCATTGCAGGTTACAGAGCAATGTGACATGGGTTTAACTCCTCTGTACGTCTCAAAGCTGTTCCACCTTTATTGGTGTAATTCACTCAGTGTTTGGTCCAAATTGCAGCATAATATTTTAATATTTGGCTTAGTTATGGTGGAAACATGACCCGCTGTATATACTAGTTTACTGCAACCAGTGTACCCCACTACCAGTCGTAAAAGCCTGCGACAATAGTTTCCTTCACAGATGTAAGTCTCAAAGCTGTTCTATATTTATTAGTGCCACTCCCCCAATAATTTGCCCAAGTTGCAGCATTATAGCCCAATATTCGGCTTGGTTAGGCCGCCAAAATGGCGCACTGCCTACATGGGTTTATTGCAGCCAGACCCCTCCATTGCAGGTTACAGAGCAATGTGACATGGGTTTAACTCCTCTGTACGTCTCAAAGCTGTTCCACCTTTATTGGTGTAATTCACTCAGTGTTTGGTCCAAATTGCAGCATAATATTTTAATATTTGGCTTAGTTATGGTGGAAACATGACCCGCTGTATATACTAGTTTACTGCAACCAGTGTACCCCACTACCAGTCGTAAAAGCCTGCGACAAGAGTTTCCTTCACAGATGTAAGTCTCAAAGCTGTTCTATATTTATTAGTGCCACTCCCCCAATAATTTGCCCAAGTTGCAGCATTATAGCCCAATATTTGGCTTGGTTAGGCCGCCAAAATGGCGCACTGCCTACATGGGTTTATTGCAGCCAGACCCCTCCATTGCAGGTTACAGAGCAATGTGACATGGGTTTAACTCCTCTGTACGTCTCAAAGCTGTTCCACCTTTATTGGTGTAATTCACTCAGTGTTTGGTCCAAATTGCAGCATAATATTTTAATATTTGGCTTAGTTATGGTGGAAACATGACCCGCTGTATATACTAGTTTACTGCAACCAGTGTACCCCACTACCAGTCGTAAAAGCCTGCGACAAGAGTTTCCTTCACAGATGTAAGTCTCAAAGCTGTTCTATATTTATTAGTGCCACTCCCCCAATAATTTGCCCAAGTTTGCAGCATTATAGCCCAATATTCGGCTTGGTTAGGCCGCCAAAATGGCGCACTGCCTACATGGGTTTATTGCAGCCAGACCCCTCCATTGCAGGTTACAGAGCAATGTGACATGGGTTTTAACTCCTCTGTACGTCTCAAAGCTGTTCCACCTTTATTGGTGTAATTCACTCAGTGTTTGGTCCAAATTGCAGCATAATATTTTAATATTTGGCTTAGTTATGGTGGAAACATGACCCGCTGTATATACTAGTTTACTGCAACCAGTGTACCCCACTACCAGTCGTAAAAGCCTGCGACAATAGTTTCCTTCACAGATGTAAGTCTCAAAGCTGTTCTATATTTATTAGTGCCACTCCCCCAATAATTTGCCCAAGTTGCAGCATTATAGCCCAATATTCGGCTTGGTTAGGCCGCCAAAATGGCGCACTGCCTACATGGTTTATTGCAGCCAGACCCCTCCATTGCAGGTTACAGAGCAATGTGACATGGGTTTAACTCCTCTGTACGTCTCAAAGCTGTTCCACCTTTATTGGTGTAATTCACTCAGTGTTTGGTCCAAATTGCAGCATAATATTTTAATATTTGGCTTAGTTATGGTGGAAACATGACCCGCTGTATATACTAGTTTACTGCAACCAGTGTACCCCACTACCAGTCGTAAAAGCCTGCGACAAGAGTTTCCTTCACAGATGTAAGTCTCAAAGCTGTTCTATATTTATTAGTGCCACTCCCCCAATAATTTGCCCAAGTTGCAGCATTATAGCCCAATATTTGGCTTGGTTAGGCCGCCAAAATGGCGCACTGCCTACATGGGTTTATTGCAGCCAGACCCCTCCATTGCAGGTTACAGAGCAATGTGACATGGGTTTAACTCCTCTGTACGTCTCAAAGCTGTTCCACCTTTATTGGTGTAATTCACTCAGTGTTTGGTCCAAATTGCAGCATAATATTTTAATATTTGGCTTAGTTATGGTGGAAACATGACCCGCTGTATATACTAGTTTACTGCAACCAGTGTACCCCACTACCAGTCGTAAAAGCCTGCGACAAGAGTTTCCTTCACAGATGTAAGTCTCAAAGCTGTTCTATATTTATTAGTGCCACTCCCCCAATAATTTGCCCAAGTTGCAGCATTATAGCCCAATATTCGGCTTGGTTAGGCCGCCAAAATGGCGCACTGCCTACATGGGTTTATTGCAGCCAGACCCCTCCATTGCAGGTTACAGAGCAATGTGACATGGGTTTAACTCCTCTGTACGTCTCAAAGCTGTTCCACCTTTATTGGTGTAATTCACTCAGTGTTTGGTCCAAATTGCAGCATAATATTTTAATATTTGGCTTAGTTATGGTGGAAACATGACCCGCTGTATATACTAGTTTACTGCAACCAGTGTACCCCACTACCAGTCGTAAAAGCCTGCGACAATAGTTTCCTTCACAGATGTAAGTCTCAAAGCTGTTCTATATTTATTAGTGCCACTCCCCCAATAATTTGCCCAAGTTGCAGCATTATAGCCCAATATTCGGCTTGGTTAGGCCGCCAAAATGGCGCACTGCCTACATGGGTTTATTGCAGCCAGACCCCTCCATTGCAGGTTACAGAGCAATGTGACATGGGTTTAACTCCTCTGTACGTCTCAAAGCTGTTCCACCTTTATTGGTGTAATTCACTCAGTGTTTGGTCCAAATTGCAGCATAATATTTTAATATTTGGCTTAGTTATGGTGGAAACATGACCCGCTGTATATACTAGTTTACTGCAACCAGTGTACCCCACTACCAGTCGTAAAAGCCTGCGACAATAGTTTCCTTCACAGATGTAAGTCTCAAAGCTGTTCTATATTTATTAGTGCCACTCCCCCAATAATTTGCCCAAGTTGCAGCATTATAGCCCAATATTCGGCTTGGTTAGGCCGCCAAAATGGCGCACTGCCTACATGGGTTTATTGCAGCCAGACCCCTCCATTGCAGGTTACAGAGCAATGTGACATGGGTTTAACTCCTCTGTACGTCTCAAAGCTGTTCCACCTTTATTGGTGTAATTCACTCAGTGTTTGGTCCAAATTGCAGCATAATATTTTAATATTTGGCTTAGTTATGGTGGAAACATGACCCGCTGTATATACTAGTTTACTGCAACCAGTGTACCCCACTACCAGTCGTAAAAGCCTGCGACAAGAGTTTCCTTCACAGATGTAAGTCTCAAAGCTGTTCTATATTTATTAGTGCCACTCCCCCAATAATTTGCCCAAGTTGCAGCATTATAGCCCAATATTCGGCTTGGTTAGGCCGCCAAAATGGCGCACTGCCTACATGGGTTTATTGCAGCCAGACCCCTCCATTGCAGGTTACAGAGCAATGTGACATGGGTTTAACTCCTCTGTACGTCTCAAAGCTGTTCCACCTTTATTGGTGTAATTCACTCAGTGTTTGGTCCAAATTGCAGCATAATATTTTAATATTTGGCTTAGTTATGGTGGAAACATGACCCGCTGTATATACTAGTTTACTGCAACCAGTGTACCCCACTACCAGTCGTAAAAGCCTGCGACAAGAGTTTCCTTCACAGATGTAAGTCTCAAAGCTGTTCTATATTTATTAGTGCCACTCCCCCAATAATTTGCCCAAGTTGCAGCATTATAGCCCAATATTCGGCTTGGTTAGGCCGCCAAAATGGCGCACTGCCTACATGGGTTTATTGCAGCCAGACCCCTCCATTGCAGGTTACAGAGCAATGTGACGTGGGTTTAACTCCTCTGTACGTCTCAAAGCTGTTCCACCTTTATTGGTGTAATTCACTCAGTGTTTGGTCCAAATTGCAGCATAATATTTTAATATTTGGCTTAGTTATGGTGGAAACATGACCCGCTGTATATACTAGTTTACTGCAACCAGTGTACCCCACTACCAGTCGTAAAAGCCTGCGACAAGAGTTTCCTTCACAGATGTAAGTCTCAAAGCTGTTCTATATTTATTAGTGCCACTCCCCCAATAATTTGCCCAAGTTGCAGCATTATAGCCCAATATTCGGCTTGGTTAGGCCGCCAAAATGGCGCACTGCCTACATGGGTTTATTGCAGCCAGACCCCTCCATTGCAGGTTACAGAGCAATGTGACATGGGTTTAACTCCTCTGTACGTCTCAAAGCTGTTCCACCTTTATTGGTGTAATTCACTCAGTGTTTGGTCCAAATTGCAGCATAATATTTTAATATTTGGCTTAGTTATGGTGGAAACATGACCCGCTGTATATACTAGTTTACTGCAACCAGTGTACCCCACTACCAGTCGTAAAAGCCTGCGACAATAGTTTCCTTCACAGATGTAAGTCTCAAAGCTGTTCTATATTTATTAGTGCCACTCCCCCAATAATTTGCCCAAGTTGCAGCATTATAGCCCAATATTCGGCTTGGTTAGGCCGCCAAAATGGCGCACTGCCTACATGGGTTTATTGCAGCCAGACCCCTCCATTGCAGGTTACAGAGCAATGTGACATGGGTTTAACTCCTCTGTACGTCTCAAAGCTGTTCCACCTTTATTGGTGTAATTCACTCAGTGTTTGGTCCAAATTGCAGCATAATATTTTAATATTTGGCTTAGTTATGGTGGAAACATGACCCGCTGTATATACTAGTTTACTGCAACCAGTGTACCCCACTACCAGTCGTAAAAGCCTGCGACAAGAGTTTCCTTCACAGATGTAAGTCTCAAAGCTGTTCTATATTTATTAGTGCCACTCCCCCAATAATTTGCCCAAGTTGCAGCATTATAGCCCAATATTTGGCTTGGTTAGGCCGCCAAAATGGCGCACTGCCTACATGGGTTTATTGCAGCCAGACCCCTCCATTGCAGGTTACAGAGCAATGTGACATGGGTTTAACTCCTCTGTACGTCTCAAAGCTGTTCCACCTTTATTGGTGTAATTCACTCAGTGTTTGGTCCAAATTGCAGCATAATATTTTAATATTTGGCTTAGTTATGGTGGAAACATGACCCGCTGTATATACTAGTTTACTGCAACCAGTGTACCCCACTACCAGTCGTAAAAGCCTGCGACAAGAGTTTCCTTCACAGATGTAAGTCTCAAAGCTGTTCTATATTTATTAGTGCCACTCCCCCAATAATTTGCCCAAGTTGCAGCATTATAGCCCAATATTTGGCTTGGTTAGGCCGCCAAAATGGCGCACTGCCTACATGGGTTTATTGCAGCCAGACCCCTCCATTGCAGGTTACAGAGCAATGTGACATGGGTTTAACTCCTCTGTACGTCTCAAAGCTGTTCCACCTTTATTGGTGTAATTCACTCAGTGTTTGGTCCAAATTGCAGCATAATATTTTAATATTTGGCTTAGTTATGGTGGAAACATGACCCGCTGTATATACTAGTTTACTGCAACCAGTGTACCCCACTACCAGTCGTAAAAGCCTGCAACAAGAGTTTCCTTCACAGATGTAAGTCTCAAAGCTGTTCTATATTTATTAGTGCCACTCCCCCAATAATTTGCCCAAGTTGCAGCATTATAGCCCAATATTCGGCTTGGTTAGGCCGCCAAAATGGCGCACTGCCTACATGGGTTTATTGCAGCCAGACCCCTCCATTGCAGGTTACAGAGCAATGTGACATGGGTTTAACTCCTCTGTACGTCTCAAAGCTGTTCCACCTTTATTGGTGTAATTCACTCAGTGTTTGGTCCAAATTGCAGCATAATATTTTAATATTTGGCTTAGTTATGGTGGAAACATGACCCGCTGTATATACTAGTTTACTGCAACCAGTGTACCCCACTACCAGTCGTAAAAGCCTGCGACAATAGTTTCCTTCACAGATGTAAGTCTCAAAGCTGTTCTATATTTATTAGTGCCACTCCCCCAATAATTTGCCCAAGTTGCAGCATTATAGCCCAATATTCGGCTTGGTTAGGCCGCCAAAATGGCGCACTGCCTACATGGGTTTATTGCAGCCAGACCCCTCCATTGCAGGTTACAGAGCAATGTGACATGGGTTTAACTCCTCTGTACGTCTCAAAGCTGTTCCACCTTTATTGGTGTAATTCACTCAGTGTTTGGTCCAAATTGCAGCATAATATTTTAATATTTGGCTTAGTTATGGTGGAAACATGACCCGCTGTATATACTAGTTTACTGCAACCAGTGTACCCCACTACCAGTCGTAAAAGCCTGCGACAAGAGTTTCCTTCACAGATGTAAGTCTCAAAGCTGTTCTATATTTATTAGTGCCACTCCCCCAATAATTTGCCCAAGTTGCAGCATTATAGCCCAATATTTGGCTTGGTTAGGCCGCCAAAATGGCGCACTGCCTACATGGGTTTATTGCAGCCAGACCCCTCCATTGCAGGTTACAGAGCAATGTGACATGGGTTTAACTCCTCTGTACGTCTCAAAGCTGTTCCACCTTTATTGGTGTAATTCACTCAGTGTTTGGTCCAAATTGCAGCATAATATTTTAATATTTGGCTTAGTTATGGTGGAAACATGACCCGCTGTATATACTAGTTTACTGCAACCAGTGTACCCCACTACCAGTCGTAAAAGCCTGCGACAAGAGTTTCCTTCACAGATGTAAGTCTCAAAGCTGTTCTATATTTATTAGTGCCACTCCCCCAATAATTTGCCCAAGTTGCAGCATTATAGCCCAATATTTGGCTTGGTTAGGCCGCCAAAATGGCGCACTGCCTACATGGGTTTATTGCAGCCAGACCCCTCCATTGCAGGTTACAGAGCAATGTGACATGGGTTTAACTCCTCTGTACGTCTCAAAGCTGTTCCACCTTTATTGGTGTAATTCACTCAGTGTTTGGTCCAAATTGCAGCATAATATTTTAATATTTGGCTTAGTTATGGTGGAAACATGACCCGCTGTATATACTAGTTTACTGCAACCAGTGTACCCCACTACCAGTCGTAAAAGCCTGCAACAAGAGTTTCCTTCACAGATGTAAGTCTCAAAGCTGTTCTATATTTATTAGTGCCACTCCCCCAATAATTTGCCCAAGTTGCAGCATTATAGCCCAATATTCGGCTTGGTTAGGCCGCCAAAATGGCGCACTGCCTACATGGGTTTATTGCAGCCAGACCCCTCCATTGCAGGTTACAGAGCAATGTGACATGGGTTTAACTCCTCTGTACGTCTCAAAGCTGTTCCACCTTTATTGGTGTAATTCACTCAGTGTTTGGTCCAAATTGCAGCATAATATTTTAATATTTGGCTTAGTTATGGTGGAAACATGACCCGCTGTATATACTAGTTTACTGCAACCAGTGTACCCCACTACCAGTCGTAAAAGCCTGCGACAATAGTTTCCTTCACAGATGTAAGTCTCAAAGCTGTTCTATATTTATTAGTGCCACTCCCCCAATAATTTGCCCAAGTTGCAGCATTATAGCCCAATATTCGGCTTGGTTAGGCCGCAAAAATGGCGCACTGCCTACATGGGTTTATTGCAGCCAGACCCCTCCATTGCAGGTTACAGAGCAATGTGACATGGGTTTAACTCCTCTGTACGTCTCAAAGCTGTTCCACCTTTATTGGTGTAATTCACTCAGTGTTTGGTCCAAATTGCAGCATAATATTTTAATATTTGGCTTAGTTATGTTGGAAACATGACCCGCTGTATATACTAGTTTACTGCAACCAGTGTACCCCACTACCAGTCGTAAAAGCCTGCGACAATAGTTTCCTTCACAGATGTAAGTCTCAAAGCTGTTCTATATTTATTAGTGCCACTCCCCCAATAATTTGCCCAAGTTGCAGCATTATAGCCCAATATTCGGCTTGGTTAGGCCGCCAAAATGGCGCACTGCCTACATGGGTTTATTGCAGCCAGACCCCTCCATTGCAGGTTACAGAGCAATGTGACATGGGTTTAACTCCTCTGTACGTCTCAAAGCTGTTCCACCTTTATTGGTGTAATTCACTCAGTGTTTGGTCCAAATTGCAGCATAATATTTTAATATTTGGCTTAGTTATGGTGGAAACATGACCCGCTGTATATACTAGTTTACTGCAACCAGTGTACCCCACTACCAGTCGTAAAAGCCTGCGACAAGAGTTTCCTTCACAGATGTAAGTCTCAAAGCTGTTCTATATTTATTAGTGCCACTCCCCCAATAATTTGCCCAAGTTGCAGCATTATAGCCCAATATTCGGCTTGGTTAGGCCGCCAAAATGGCGCACTGCCTACATGGGTTTATTGCAGCCAGACCCCTCCATTGCAGGTTACAGAGCAATGTGACATGGGTTTAACTCCTCTGTACGTCTCAAAGCTGTTCCACCTTTATTGGTGTAATTCACTCAGTGTTTGGTCCAAATTGCAGCATAATATTTTAATATTTGGCTTAGTTATGGTGGAAACATGACCCGCTGTATATACTAGTTTACTGCAACCAGTGTACCCCACTACCAGTCGTAAAAGCCTGCGACAAGAGTTTCCTTCACAGATGTAAGTCTCAAAGCTGTTCTATATTTATTAGTGCCACTCCCCCAATAATTTGCCCAAGTTGCAGCATTATAGCCCAATATTCGGCTTGGTTAGGCCGCCAAAATGGCGCACTGCCTACATGGGTTTATTGCAGCCAGACCCCTCCATTGCAGGTTACAGAGCAATGTGACATGGGTTTAACTCCTCTGTACGTCTCAAAGCTGTTCCACCTTTATTGGTGTAATTCACTCAGTGTTTGGTCCAAATTGCAGCATAATATTTTAATATTTGGCTTAGTTATGGTGGAAACATGACCCGCTGTATATACTAGTTTACTGCAACCAGTGTACCCCACTACCAGTCGTAAAAGCCTGCGACAAGAGTTTCCTTCACAGATGTAAGTCTCAAAGCTGTTCTATATTTATTAGTGCCACTCCCCCAATAATTTGCCCAAGTTGCAGCATTATAGCCCAATATTCGGCTTGGTTAGGCCGCCAAAATGGCGCACTGCCTACATGGGTTTATTGCAGCCAGACCCCTCCATTGCAGGTTACAGAGCAATGTGACATGGGTTTAACTCCTCTGTACGTCTCAAAGCTGTTCCACCTTTATTGGTGTAATTCACTCAGTGTTTGGTCCAAATTGCAGCATAATATTTTAATATTTGGCTTAGTTATGGTGGAAACATGACCCGCTGTATGTACTAGTTTACTGCAACCAGTGTACCCCACTACCAGTCGTAAAAGCCTGCGACAAGAGTTTCCTTCACAGATGTAAGTCTCAAAGCTGTTCTATATTTATTAGTGCCACTCCCCCAATAATTTGCCCAAGTTGCAGCATTATAGCCCAATATTTGGCTTGGTTAGGCCGCCAAAATGGCGCACTGCCTACATGGGTTTATTGCAGCCAGACCCCTCCATTGCAGGTTACAGAGCAATGTGACATGGGTTTAACTCCTCTGTACGTCTCAAAGCTGTTCCACCTTTATTGGTGTAATTCACTCAGTGTTTGGTCCAAATTGCAGCATAATATTTTAATATTTGGCTTAGTTATGGTGGAAACATGACCCGCTGTATATACTAGTTTACTGCAACCAGTGTACCCCACTACCAGTCGTAAAAGCCTGCGACAAGAGTTTCCTTCACAGATGTAAGTCTCAAAGCTGTTCTATATTTATTAGTGCCACTCCCCCAATAATTTGCCCAAGTTGCAGCATTATAGCCCAATATTCGGCTTGGTTAGGCCGCCAAAATGGCGCACTGCCTACATGGGTTTATTGCAGCCAGACCCCTCCATTGCAGGTTACAGAGCAATGTGACATGGGTTTAACTCCTCTGTACGTCTCAAAGCTGTTCCACCTTTATTGGTGTAATTCACTCAGTGTTTGGTCCAAATTGCAGCATAATATTTTAATATTTGGCTTAGTTATGGTGGAAACATGACCCGCTGTATATACTAGTTTACTGCAACCAGTGTACCCCACTACCAGTCGTAAAAGCCTGCGACAATAGTTTCCTTCACAGATGTAAGTCTCAAAGCTGTTCTATATTTATTAGTGCCACTCCCCCAATAATTTGCCCAAGTTGCAGCATTATAGCCCAATATTCGGCTTGGTTAGGCCGCCAAAATGGCGCACTGCCTACATGGGTTTATTGCAGCCAGACCCCTCCATTGCAGGTTACAGAGCAATGTGACATGGGTTTAACTCCTCTGTACGTCTCAAAGCTGTTCCACCTTTATTGGTGTAATTCACTCAGTGTTTGGTCCAAATTGCAGCATAATATTTTAATATTTGGCTTAGTTATGGTGGAAACATGACCCGCTGTATATACTAGTTTACTGCAACCAGTGTACCCCACTACCAGTCGTAAAAGCCTGCGACAAGAGTTTCCTTCACAGATGTAAGTCTCAAAGCTGTTCTATATTTATTAGTGCCACTCCCCCAATAATTTGCCCAAGTTGCAGCATTATAGCCCAATATTTGGCTTGGTTAGGCCGCCAAAATGGCGCACTGCCTACATGGGTTTATTGCAGCCAGACCCCTCCATTGCAGGTTACAGAGCAATGTGACATGGGTTTAACTCCTCTGTACGTCTCAAAGCTGTTCCACCTTTATTGGTGTAATTCACTCAGTGTTTGGTCCAAATTGCAGCATAATATTTTAATATTTGGCTTAGTTATGGTGGAAACATGACCCGCTGTATATACTAGTTTACTGCAACCAGTGTACCCCAGTACCAGTCGTAAAAGCCTGCGACAAGAGTTTCCTTCACAGATGTAAGTCTCAAAGCTGTTCTATATTTATTAGTGCCACTCCCCCAATAATTTGCCCAAGTTGCAGCATTATAGCCCAATATTTGGCTTGGTTAGGCCGCCAAAATGGCGCACTGCCTACATGGGTTTATTGCAGCCAGACCCCTCCATTGCAGGTTACAGAGCAATGTGACATGGGTTTAACTCCTCTGTACGTCTCAAAGCTGTTCCACCTTTATTGGTGTAATTCACTCAGTGTTTGGTCCAAATTGCAGCATAATATTTTAATATTTGGCTTAGTTATGGTGGAAACATGACCCGCTGTATATACTAGTTTACTGCAACCAGTGTACCCCACTACCAGTCGTAAAAGCCTGCGACAAGAGTTTCCTTCACAGATGTAAGTCTCAAAGCTGTTCTATATTTATTAGTGCCACTCCCCCAATAATTTGCCCAAGTTGCAGCATTATAGCCCAATATTTGGCTTGGTTAGGCCGCCAAAATGGCGCACTGCCTACATGGGTTTATTGCAGCCAGACCCCTCCATTGCAGGTTACAGAGCAATGTGACATGGGTTTAACTCCTCTGTACGTCTCAAAGCTGTTCCACCTTTATTGGTGTAATTCACTCAGTGTTTGGTCCAAATTGCAGCATAATATTTTAATATTTGGCTTAGTTATGGTGGAAACATGACCCGCTGTATATACTAGTTTACTGCAACCAGTGTACCCCACTACCAGTCGTAAAAGCCTGCAACAAGAGTTTCCTTCACAGATGTAAGTCTCAAAGCTGTTCTATATTTATTAGTGCCACTCCCCCAATAATTTGCCCAAGTTGCAGCATTATAGCCCAATATTCGGCTTGGTTAGGCCGCCAAAATGGCGCACTGCCTACATGGGTTTATTGCAGCCAGACCCCTCCATTGCAGGTTACAGAGCAATGTGACATGGGTTTAACTCCTCTGTACGTCTCAAAGCTGTTCCACCTTTATTGGTGTAATTCACTCAGTGTTTGGTCCAAATTGCAGCATAATATTTTAATATTTGGCTTAGTTATGGTGGAAACATGACCCGCTGTATATACTAGTTTACTGCAACCAGTGTACCCCACTACCAGTCGTAAAAGCCTGCGACAATAGTTTCCTTCACAGATGTAAGTCTCAAAGCTGTTCTATATTTATTAGTGCCACTCCCCCAATAATTTGCCCAAGTTGCAGCATTATAGCCCAATATTCGGCTTGGTTAGGCCGCAAAAATGGCGCACTGCCTACATGGGTTTATTGCAGCCAGACCCCTCCATTGCAGGTTACAGAGCAATGTGACATGGGTTTAACTCCTCTGTACGTCTCAAAGCTGTTCCACCTTTATTGGTGTAATTCACTCAGTGTTTGGTCCAAATTGCAGCATAATATTTTAATATTTGGCTTAGTTATGTTGGAAACATGACCCGCTGTATATACTAGTTTACTGCAACCAGTGTACCCCACTACCAGTCGTAAAAGCCTGCGACAATAGTTTCCTTCACAGATGTAAGTCTCAAAGCTGTTCTATATTTATTAGTGCCACTCCCCCAATAATTTGCCCAAGTTGCAGCATTATAGCCCAATATTCGGCTTGGTTAGGCCGCCAAAATGGCGCACTGCCTACATGGGTTTATTGCAGCCAGACCCCTCCATTGCAGGTTACAGAGCAATGTGACATGGGTTTAACTCCTCTGTACGTCTCAAAGCTGTTCCACCTTTATTGGTGTAATTCACTCAGTGTTTGGTCCAAATTGCAGCATAATATTTTAATATTTGGCTTAGTTATGGTGGAAACATGACCCGCTGTATATACTAGTTTACTGCAACCAGTGTACCCCACTACCAGTCGTAAAAGCCTGCGACAAGAGTTTCCTTCACAGATGTAAGTCTCAAAGCTGTTCTATATTTATTAGTGCCACTCCCCCAATAATTTGCCCAAGTTGCAGCATTATAGCCCAATATTCGGCTTGGTTAGGCCGCCAAAATGGCGCACTGCCTACATGGGTTTATTGCAGCCAGACCCCTCCATTGCAGGTTACAGAGCAATGTGACATGGGTTTAACTCCTCTGTACGTCTCAAAGCTGTTCCACCTTTATTGGTGTAATTCACTCAGTGTTTGGTCCAAATTGCAGCATAATATTTTAATATTTGGCTTAGTTATGGTGGAAACATGACCCGCTGTATATACTAGTTTACTGCAACCAGTGTACCCCACTACCAGTCGTAAAAGCCTGCGACAAGAGTTTCCTTCACAGATGTAAGTCTCAAAGCTGTTCTATATTTATTAGTGCCACTCCCCCAATAATTTGCCCAAGTTGCAGCATTATAGCCCAATATTTGGCTTGGTTAGGCCGCCAAAATGGCGCACTGCCTACATGGGTTTATTGCAGCCAGACCCCTCCATTGCAGGTTACAGAGCAATGTGACATGGGTTTAACTCCTCTGTACGTCTCAAAGCTGTTCCACCTTTATTGGTGTAATTCACTCAGTGTTTGGTCCAAATTGCAGCATAATATTTTAATATTTGGCTTAGTTATGGTGGAAACATGACCCGCTGTATATACTAGTTTACTGCAACCAGTGTACCCCACTACCAGTCGTAAAAGCCTGCGACAAGAGTTTCCTTCACAGATGTAAGTCTCAAAGCTGTTCTATATTTATTAGTGCCACTCCCCCAATAATTTGCCCAAGTTGCAGCATTATAGCCCAATATTTGGCTTGGTTAGGCCGCCAAAATGGCGCACTGCCTACATGGGTTTATTGCAGCCAGACCCCTCCATTGCAGGTTACAGAGCAATGTGACATGGGTTTAACTCCTCTGTACGTCTCAAAGCTGTTCCACCTTTATTGGTGTAATTCACTCAGTGTTTGGTCCAAATTGCAGCATAATATTTTAATATTTGGCTTAGTTATGGTGGAAACATGACCCGCTGTATATACTAGTTTACTGCAACCAGTGTACCCCACTACCAGTCGTAAAAGCCTGCGACAAGAGTTTCCTTCACAGATGTAAGTCTCAAAGCTGTTCTATATTTATTAGTGCCACTCCCCCAATAATTTGCCCAAGTTGCAGCATTATAGCCCAATATTCGGCTTGGTTAGGCCGCCAAAATGGCGCACTGCCTACATGGGTTTATTGCAGCCAGACCCCTCCATTGCAGGTTACAGAGCAATGTGACATGGGTTTAACTCCTCTGTACGTCTCAAAGCTGTTCCACCTTTATTGGTGTAATTCACTCAGTGTTTGGTCCAAATTGCAGCATAATATTTTAATATTTGGCTTAGTTATGGTGGAAACATGACCCGCTGTATGTACTAGTTTACTGCAACCAGTGTACCCCACTACCAGTCGTAAAAGCCTGCGACAAGAGTTTCCTTCACAGATGTAAGTCTCAAAGCTGTTCTATATTTATTAGTGCCACTCCCCCAATAATTTGCCCAAGTTGCAGCATTATAGCCCAATATTTGGCTTGGTTAGGCCGCCAAAATGGCGCACTGCCTACATGGGTTTATTGCAGCCAGACCCCTCCATTGCAGGTTACAGAGCAATGTGACATGGGTTTAACTCCTCTGTACGTCTCAAAGCTGTTCCACCTTTATTGGTGTAATTCACTCAGTGTTTGGTCCAAATTGCAGCATAATATTTTAATATTTGGCTTAGTTATGGTGGAAACATGACCCGCTGTATATACTAGTTTACTGCAACCAGTGTACCCCACTACCAGTCGTAAAAGCCTGCGACAAGAGTTTCCTTCACAGATGTAAGTCTCAAAGCTGTTCTATATTTATTAGTGCCACTCCCCCAATAATTTGCCCAAGTTGCAGCATTATAGCCCAATATTCGGCTTGGTTAGGCCGCCAAAATGGCGCACTGCCTACATGGGTTTATTGCAGCCAGACCCCTCCATTGCAGGTTACAGAGCAATGTGACATGGGTTTAACTCCTCTGTACGTCTCAAAGCTGTTCCACCTTTATTGGTGTAATTCACTCAGTGTTTGGTCCAAATTGCAGCATAATATTTTAATATTTGGCTTAGTTATGGTGGAAACATGACCCGCTGTATATACTAGTTTACTGCAACCAGTGTACCCCACTACCAGTCGTAAAAGCCTGCGACAATAGTTTCCTTCACAGATGTAAGTCTCAAAGCTGTTCTATATTTATTAGTGCCACTCCCCCAATAATTTGCCCAAGTTGCAGCATTATAGCCCAATATTCGGCTTGGTTAGGCCGCCAAAATGGCGCACTGCCTACATGGGTTTATTGCAGCCAGACCCCTCCATTGCAGGTTACAGAGCAATGTGACATGGGTTTAACTCCTCTGTACGTCTCAAAGCTGTTCCACCTTTATTGGTGTAATTCACTCAGTGTTTGGTCCAAATTGCAGCATAATATTTTAATATTTGGCTTAGTTATGGTGGAAACATGACCCGCTGTATATACTAGTTTACTGCAACCAGTGTACCCCACTACCAGTCGTAAAAGCCTGCGACAAGAGTTTCCTTCACAGATGTAAGTCTCAAAGCTGTTCTATATTTATTAGTGCCACTCCCCCAATAATTTGCCCAAGTTGCAGCATTATAGCCCAATATTTGGCTTGGTTAGGCCGCCAAAATGGCGCACTGCCTACATGGGTTTATTGCAGCCAGACCCCTCCATTGCAGGTTACAGAGCAATGTGACATGGGTTTAACTCCTCTGTACGTCTCAAAGCTGTTCCACCTTTATTGGTGTAATTCACTCAGTGTTTGGTCCAAATTGCAGCATAATATTTTAATATTTGGCTTAGTTATGGTGGAAACATGACCCGCTGTATATACTAGTTTACTGCAACCAGTGTACCCCAGTACCAGTCGTAAAAGCCTGCGACAAGAGTTTCCTTCACAGATGTAAGTCTCAAAGCTGTTCTATATTTATTAGTGCCACTCCCCCAATAATTTGCCCAAGTTGCAGCATTATAGCCCAATATTTGGCTTGGTTAGGCCGCCAAAATGGCGCACTGCCTACATGGGTTTATTGCAGCCAGACCCCTCCATTGCAGGTTACAGAGCAATGTGACATGGGTTTAACTCCTCTGTACGTCTCAAAGCTGTTCCACCTTTATTGGTGTAATTCACTCAGTGTTTGGTCCAAATTGCAGCATAATATTTTAATATTTGGCTTAGTTATGGTGGAAACATGACCCGCTGTATATACTAGTTTACTGCAACCAGTGTACCCCACTACCAGTCGTAAAAGCCTGCGACAAGAGTTTCCTTCACAGATGTAAGTCTCAAAGCTGTTCTATATTTATTAGTGCCACTCCCCCAATAATTTGCCCAAGTTGCAGCATTATAGCCCAATATTCGGCTTGGTTAGGCCGCCAAAATGGCGCACTGCCTACATGGGTTTATTGCAGCCAGACCCCTCCATTGCAGGTTACAGAGCAATGTGACATGGGTTTAACTCCTCTGTACGTCTCAAAGCTGTTCCACCTTTATTGGTGTAATTCACTCAGTGTTTGGTCCAAATTGCAGCATAATATTTTAATATTTGGCTTAGTTATGGTGGAAACATGACCCGCTGTATATACTAGTTTACTGCAACCAGTGTACCCCACTACCAGTCGTAAAAGCCTGCGACAATAGTTTCCTTCACAGATGTAAGTCTCAAAGCTGTTCTATATTTATTAGTGCCACTCCCCCAATAATTTGCCCAAGTTGCAGCATTATAGCCCAATATTCGGCTTGGTTAGGCCGCAAAAATGGCGCACTGCCTACATGGGTTTATTGCAGCCAGACCCCTCCATTGCAGGTTACAGAGCAATGTGACATGGGTTTAACTCCTCTGTACGTCTCAAAGCTGTTCCACCTTTATTGGTGTAATTCACTCAGTGTTTGGTCCAAATTGCAGCATAATATTTTAATATTTGGCTTAGTTATGTTGGAAACATGACCCGCTGTATATACTAGTTTACTGCAACCAGTGTACCCCACTACCAGTCGTAAAAGCCTGCGACAATAGTTTCCTTCACAGATGTAAGTCTCAAAGCTGTTCTATATTTATTAGTGCCACTCCCCCAATAATTTGCCCAAGTTGCAGCATTATAGCCCAATATTCGGCTTGGTTAGGCCGCCAAAATGGCGCACTGCCTACATGGGTTTATTGCAGCCAGACCCCTCCATTGCAGGTTACAGAGCAATGTGACATGGGTTTAACTCCTCTGTACGTCTCAAAGCTGTTCCACCTTTATTGGTGTAATTCACTCAGTGTTTGGTCCAAATTGCAGCATAATATTTTAATATTTGGCTTAGTTATGGTGGAAACATGACCCGCTGTATATACTAGTTTACTGCAACCAGTGTACCCCACTACCAGTCGTAAAAGCCTGCGACAAGAGTTTCCTTCACAGATGTAAGTCTCAAAGCTGTTCTATATTTATTAGTGCCACTCCCCCAATAATTTGCCCAAGTTGCAGCATTATAGCCCAATATTTGGCTTGGTTAGGCCGCCAAAATGGCGCACTGCCTACATGGGTTTATTGCAGCCAGACCCCTCCATTGCAGGTTACAGAGCAATGTGACATGGGTTTAACTCCTCTGTACGTCTCAAAGCTGTTCCACCTTTATTGGTGTAATTCACTCAGTGTTTGGTCCAAATTGCAGCATAATATTTTAATATTTGGCTTAGTTATGGTGGAAACATGACCCGCTGTATATACTAGTTTACTGCAACCAGTGTACCCCACTACCAGTCGTAAAAGCCTGCGACAAGAGTTTCCTTCACAGATGTAAGTCTCAAAGCTGTTCTATATTTATTAGTGCCACTCCCCCAATAATTTGCCCAAGTTGCAGCATTATAGCCCAATATTCGGCTTGGTTAGGCCGCCAAAATGGCGCACTGCCTACATGGGTTTATTGCAGCCAGACCCCTCCATTGCAGGTTACAGAGCAATGTGACATGGGTTTAACTCCTCTGTACGTCTCAAAGCTGTTCCACCTTTATTGGTGTAATTCACTCAGTGTTTGGTCCAAATTGCAGCATAATATTTTAATATTTGGCTTAGTTATGGTGGAAACATGACCCGCTGTATGTACTAGTTTACTGCAACCAGTGTACCCCACTACCAGTCGTACAAAAGCCTGCGACAAGAGTTTCCTTCACAGATGTAAGTCTCAAAGCTGTTCTATATTTATTAGTGCCACTCCCCCAATAATTTGCCCAAGTTGCAGCATTATAGCCCAATATTTGGCTTGGTTAGGCCGCCAAAATGGCGCACTGCCTACATGGGTTTATTGCAGCCAGACCCCTCCATTGCAGGTTACAGAGCAATGTGACATGGGTTTAACTCCTCTGTACGTCTCAAAGCTGTTCCACCTTTATTGGTGTAATTCACTCAGTGTTTGGTCCAAATTGCAGCATAATATTTTAATATTTGGCTTAGTTATGGTGGAAACATGACCCGCTGTATATACTAGTTTACTGCAACCAGTGTACCCCACTACCAGTCGTAAAAGCCTGCGACAAGAGTTTCCTTCACAGATGTAAGTCTCAAAGCTGTTCTATATTTATTAGTGCCACTCCCCCAATAATTTGCCCAAGTTGCAGCATTATAGCCCAATATTCGGCTTGGTTAGGCCGCCAAAATGGCGCACTGCCTACATGGGTTTATTGCAGCCAGACCCCTCCATTGCAGGTTACAGAGCAATGTGACATGGGTTTAACTCCTCTGTACGTCTCAAAGCTGTTCCACCTTTATTGGTGTAATTCACTCAGTGTTTGGTCCAAATTGCAGCATAATATTTTAATATTTGGCTTAGTTATGGTGGAAACATGACCCGCTGTATATACTAGTTTACTGCAACCAGTGTACCCCACTACCAGTCGTAAAAGCCTGCGACAAGAGTTTCCTTCACAGATGTAAGTCTCAAAGCTGTTCTATATTTATTAGTGCCACTCCCCCAATAATTTGCCCAAGTTGCAGCATTATAGCCCAATATTTGGCTTGGTTAGGCCGCCAAAATGGCGCACTGCCTACATGGGTTTATTGCAGCCAGACCCCTCCATTGCAGGTTACAGAGCAATGTGACATGGGTTTAACTCCTCTGTACGTCTCAAAGCTGTTCCACCTTTATTGGTGTAATTCACTCAGTGTTTGGTCCAAATTGCAGCATAATATTTTAATATTTGGCTTAGTTATGGTGGAAACATGACCCGCTGTATGTACTAGTTTACTGCAACCAGTGTACCCCACTACCAGTCGTAAAAGCCTGCGACAAGAGTTTCCTTCACAGATGTAAGTCTCAAAGCTGTTCTATATTTATTAGTGCCACTCCCCCAATAATTTGCCCAAGTTGCAGCATTATAGCCCAAGATTCGGCTTGGTTAGGCCGCCAAAATGGCGCACTGCCTACATGGGTTTATTGCAGCCAGACCCCTCCATTGCAGGTTACAGAGCAATGTGACATGGGTTTAACTCCTCTGTACGTCTCAAAGCTGTTCCACCTTTATTGGTGTAATTCACTCAGTGTTTGGTCCAAATTGCAGCATAATATTTTAATATTTGGCTTAGTTATGGTGGAAACATGACCCGCTGTATATACTAGTTTACTGCAACCAGTGTACCCCACTACCAGTCGTAAAAGCCTGCGACAAGAGTTTCCTTCACAGATGTAAGTCTCAAAGCTGTTCTATATTTATTAGTGCCACTCCCCCAATAATTTGCCCAAGTTGCAGCATTATAGCCCAATATTCGGCTTGGTTAGGCCGCCAAAATGGCGCACTGCCTACATGGGTTTATTGCAGCCAGACCCCTCCATTGCAGGTTACAGAGCAATGTGACATGGGTTTAACTCCTCTGTACGTCTCAAAGCTGTTCCACCTTTATTGGTGTAATTCACTCAGTGTTTGGTCCAAATTGCAGCATAATATTTTAATATTTGGCTTAGTTATGGTGGAAACATGACCCGCTGTATATACTAGTTTACTGCAACCAGTGTACCCCACTACCAGTCGTAAAAGCCTGCGACAAGAGTTTCCTTCACAGATGTAAGTCTCAAAGCTGTTCTATATTTATTAGTGCCACTCCCCCAATAATTTGCCCAAGTTGCAGCATTATAGCCCAATATTTGGCTTGGTTAGGCCGCCAAAATGGCGCACTGCCTACATGGGTTTATTGCAGCCAGACCCCTCCATTGCAGGTTACAGAGCAATGTGACATGGGTTTAACTCCTCTGTACGTCTCAAAGCTGTTCCACCTTTATTGGTGTAATTCACTCAGTGTTTGGTCCAAATTGCAGCATAATATTTTAATATTTGGCTTAGTTATGGTGGAAACATGACCCGCTGTATATACTAGTTTACTGCAACCAGTGTACCCCACTACCAGTCGTAAAAGCCTGCGACAAGAGTTTCCTTCACAGATGTAAGTCTCAAAGCTGTTCTATATTTATTAGTGCCACTCCCCCAATAATTTGCCCAAGTTGCAGCATTATAGCCCAATATTCGGCTTGGTTAGGCCGCCAAAATGGCGCACTGCCTACATGGGTTTATTGCAGCCAGACCCCTCCATTGCAGGTTACAGAGCAATGTGACATGGGTTTAACTCCTCTGTACGTCTCAAAGCTGTTCCACCTTTATTGGTGTAATTCACTCAGTGTTTGGTCCAAATTGCAGCATAATATTTTAATATTTGGCTTAGTTATGGTGGAAACATGACCCGCTGTATGTACTAGTTTACTGCAACCAGTGTACCCCACTACCAGTCGTAAAAGCCTGCGACAAGAGTTTCCTTCACAGATGTAAGTCTCAAAGCTGTTCTATATTTATTAGTGCCACTCCCCCAATAATTTGCCCAAGTTGCAGCATTATAGCCCAAGATTCGGCTTGGTTAGGCCGCCAAAATGGCGCACTGCCTACATGGGTTTATTGCAGCCAGACCCCTCCATTGCAGGTTACAGAGCAATGTGACATGGGTTTAACTCCTCTGTACGTCTCAAAGCTGTTCCACCTTTATTGGTGTAATTCACTCAGTGTTTGGTCCAAATTGCAGCATAATATTTTAATATTTGGCTTAGTTATGGTGGAAACATGACCCGCTGTATGTACTAGTTTACTGCAACCAGTGTACCCCACTACCAGTCGTAAAAGCCTGCGACAAGAGTTTCCTTCACAGATGTAAGTCTCAAAGCTGTTCTATATTTATTAGTGCCACTCCCCCAATAATTTGCCCAAGTTGCAGCATTATAGCCCAATATTTGGCTTGGTTAGGCCGCCAAAATGGCGCACTGCCTACATGGGTTTATTGCAGCCAGACCCCTCCATTGCAGGTTACAGAGCAATGTGACATGGGTTTAACTCCTCTGTACGTCTCAAAGCTGTTCCACCTTTATTGGTGTAATTCACTCAGTGTTTGGTCCAAATTGCAGCATAATATTTTAATATTTGGCTTAGTTATGGTGGAAACATGACCCGCTGTATGTACTAGTTTACTGCAACCAGTGTACCCCACTACCAGTCGTAAAAGCCTGCGACAAGAGTTTCCTTCACAGATGTAAGTCTCAAAGCTGTTCTATATTTATTAGTGCCACTCCCCCAATAATTTGCCCAAGTTGCAGCATTATAGCCCAATATTTGGCTTGGTTAGGCCGCCAAAATGGCGCACTGCCTACATGGGTTTATTGCAGCCAGACCCCTCCATTGCAGGTTACAGAGCAATGTGACATGGGTTTAACTCCTCTGTACGTCTCAAAGCTGTTCCACCTTTATTGGTGTAATTCACTCAGTGTTTGGTCCAAATTGCAGCATAATATTTTAATATTTGGCTTAGTTATGGTGGAAACATGACCCGCTGTATATACTAGTTTACTGCAACCAGTGTACCCCACTACCAGTCGTAAAAGCCTGCGACAAGAGTTTCCTTCACAGATGTAAGTCTCAAAGCTGTTCTATATTTATTAGTGCCACTCCCCCAATAATTTGCCCAAGTTGCAGCATTATAGCCCAATATTTGGCTTGGTTAGGCCGCCAAAATGGCGCACTGCCTACATGGGTTTATTGCAGCCAGACCCCTCCATTGCAGGTTACAGAGCAATGTGACATGGGTTTAACTCCTCTGTACGTCTCAAAGCTGTTCCACCTTTATTGGTGTAATTCACTCAGTGTTTGGTCCAAATTGCAGCATAATATTTTAATATTTGGCTTAGTTATGGTGGAAACATGACCCGCTGTATATACTAGTTTACTGCAACCAGTGTACCCCACTACCAGTCGTAAAAGCCTGCGACAAGAGTTTCCTTCACAGATGTAAGTCTCAAAGCTGTTCTATATTTATTAGTGCCACTCCCCCAATAATTTGCCCAAGTTGCAGCATTATAGCCCAATATTTGGCTTGGTTAGGCCGCCAAAATGGCGCACTGCCTACATGGGTTTATTGCAGCCAGACCCCTCCATTGCAGGTTACAGAGCAATGTGACATGGGTTTAACTCCTCTGTACGTCTCAAAGCTGTTCCACCTTTATTGGTGTAATTCACTCAGTGTTTGGTCCAAATTGCAGCATAATATTTTAATATTTGGCTTAGTTATGGTGGAAACATGACCCGCTGTATATACTAGTTTACTGCAACCAGTGTACCCCACTACCAGTCGTAAAAGCCTGCGACAAGAGTTTCCTTCACAGATGTAAGTCTCAAAGCTGTTCTATATTTATTAGTGCCACTCCCCCAATAATTTGCCCAAGTTGCAGCATTATAGCCCAATATTCGGCTTGGTTAGGCCGCCAAAATGGCGCACTGCCTACATGGGTTTATTGCAGCCAGACCCCTCCATTGCAGGTTACAGAGCAATGTGACATGGGTTTAACTCCTCTGTACGTCTCAAAGCTGTTCCACCTTTATTGGTGTAATTCACTCAGTGTTTGGTCCAAATTGCAGCATAATATTTTAATATTTGGCTTAGTTATGGTGGAAACATGACCCGCTGTATGTACTAGTTTACTGCAACCAGTGTACCCCACTACCAGTCGTACAAAAGCCTGCGACAAGAGTTTCCTTCACAGATGTAAGTCTCAAAGCTGTTCTATATTTATTAGTGCCACTCCCCCAATAATTTGCCCAAGTTGCAGCATTATAGCCCAATATTTGGCTTGGTTAGGCCGCCAAAATGGCGCACTGCCTACATGGGTTTATTGCAGCCAGACCCCTCCATTGCAGGTTACAGAGCAATGTGACATGGGTTTAACTCCTCTGTACGTCTCAAAGCTGTTCCACCTTTATTGGTGTAATTCACTCAGTGTTTGGTCCAAATTGCAGCATAATATTTTAATATTTGGCTTAGTTATGGTGGAAACATGACCCGCTGTATATACTAGTTTACTGCAACCAGTGTACCCCACTACCAGTCGTAAAAGCCTGCGACAAGAGTTTCCTTCACAGATGTAAGTCTCAAAGCTGTTCTATATTTATTAGTGCCACTCCCCCAATAATTTGCCCAAGTTGCAGCATTATAGCCCAATATTCGGCTTGGTTAGGCCGCCAAAATGGCGCACTGCCTACATGGGTTTATTGCAGCCAGACCCCTCCATTGCAGGTTACAGAGCAATGTGACATGGGTTTAACTCCTCTGTACGTCTCAAAGCTGTTCCACCTTTATTGGTGTAATTCACTCAGTGTTTGGTCCAAATTGCAGCATAATATTTTAATATTTGGCTTAGTTATGGTGGAAACATGACCCGCTGTATATACTAGTTTACTGCAACCAGTGTACCCCACTACCAGTCGTAAAAGCCTGCGACAAGAGTTTCCTTCACAGATGTAAGTCTCAAAGCTGTTCTATATTTATTAGTGCCACTCCCCCAATAATTTGCCCAAGTTGCAGCATTATAGCCCAATATTTGGCTTGGTTAGGCCGCCAAAATGGCGCACTGCCTACATGGGTTTATTGCAGCCAGACCCCTCCATTGCAGGTTACAGAGCAATGTGACATGGGTTTAACTCCTCTGTACGTCTCAAAGCTGTTCCACCTTTATTGGTGTAATTCACTCAGTGTTTGGTCCAAATTGCAGCATAATATTTTAATATTTGGCTTAGTTATGGTGGAAACATGACCCGCTGTATGTACTAGTTTACTGCAACCAGTGTACCCCACTACCAGTCGTAAAAGCCTGCGACAAGAGTTTCCTTCACAGATGTAAGTCTCAAAGCTGTTCTATATTTATTAGTGCCACTCCCCCAATAATTTGCCCAAGTTGCAGCATTATAGCCCAAGATTCGGCTTGGTTAGGCCGCCAAAATGGCGCACTGCCTACATGGGTTTATTGCAGCCAGACCCCTCCATTGCAGGTTACAGAGCAATGTGACATGGGTTTAACTCCTCTGTACGTCTCAAAGCTGTTCCACCTTTATTGGTGTAATTCACTCAGTGTTTGGTCCAAATTGCAGCATAATATTTTAATATTTGGCTTAGTTATGGTGGAAACATGACCCGCTGTATATACTAGTTTACTGCAACCAGTGTACCCCACTACCAGTCGTAAAAGCCTGCGACAAGAGTTTCCTTCACAGATGTAAGTCTCAAAGCTGTTCTATATTTATTAGTGCCACTCCCCCAATAATTTGCCCAAGTTGCAGCATTATAGCCCAATATTCGGCTTGGTTAGGCCGCCAAAATGGCGCACTGCCTACATGGGTTTATTGCAGCCAGACCCCTCCATTGCAGGTTACAGAGCAATGTGACATGGGTTTAACTCCTCTGTACGTCTCAAAGCTGTTCCACCTTTATTGGTGTAATTCACTCAGTGTTTGGTCCAAATTGCAGCATAATATTTTAATATTTGGCTTAGTTATGGTGGAAACATGACCCGCTGTATATACTAGTTTACTGCAACCAGTGTACCCCACTACCAGTCGTAAAAGCCTGCGACAAGAGTTTCCTTCACAGATGTAAGTCTCAAAGCTGTTCTATATTTATTAGTGCCACTCCCCCAATAATTTGCCCAAGTTGCAGCATTATAGCCCAATATTTGGCTTGGTTAGGCCGCCAAAATGGCGCACTGCCTACATGGGTTTATTGCAGCCAGACCCCTCCATTGCAGGTTACAGAGCAATGTGACATGGGTTTAACTCCTCTGTACGTCTCAAAGCTGTTCCACCTTTATTGGTGTAATTCACTCAGTGTTTGGTCCAAATTGCAGCATAATATTTTAATATTTGGCTTAGTTATGGTGGAAACATGACCCGCTGTATATACTAGTTTACTGCAACCAGTGTACCCCACTACCAGTCGTAAAAGCCTGCGACAAGAGTTTCCTTCACAGATGTAAGTCTCAAAGCTGTTCTATATTTATTAGTGCCACTCCCCCAATAATTTGCCCAAGTTGCAGCATTATAGCCCAATATTCGGCTTGGTTAGGCCGCCAAAATGGCGCACTGCCTACATGGGTTTATTGCAGCCAGACCCCTCCATTGCAGGTTACAGAGCAATGTGACATGGGTTTAACTCCTCTGTACGTCTCAAAGCTGTTCCACCTTTATTGGTGTAATTCACTCAGTGTTTGGTCCAAATTGCAGCATAATATTTTAATATTTGGCTTAGTTATGGTGGAAACATGACCCGCTGTATGTACTAGTTTACTGCAACCAGTGTACCCCACTACCAGTCGTAAAAGCCTGCGACAAGAGTTTCCTTCACAGATGTAAGTCTCAAAGCTGTTCTATATTTATTAGTGCCACTCCCCCAATAATTTGCCCAAGTTGCAGCATTATAGCCCAAGATTCGGCTTGGTTAGGCCGCCAAAATGGCGCACTGCCTACATGGGTTTATTGCAGCCAGACCCCTCCATTGCAGGTTACAGAGCAATGTGACATGGGTTTAACTCCTCTGTACGTCTCAAAGCTGTTCCACCTTTATTGGTGTAATTCACTCAGTGTTTGGTCCAAATTGCAGCATAATATTTTAATATTTGGCTTAGTTATGGTGGAAACATGACCCGCTGTATGTACTAGTTTACTGCAACCAGTGTACCCCACTACCAGTCGTAAAAGCCTGCGACAAGAGTTTCCTTCACAGATGTAAGTCTCAAAGCTGTTCTATATTTATTAGTGCCACTCCCCCAATAATTTGCCCAAGTTGCAGCATTATAGCCCAATATTTGGCTTGGTTAGGCCGCCAAAATGGCGCACTGCCTACATGGGTTTATTGCAGCCAGACCCCTCCATTGCAGGTTACAGAGCAATGTGACATGGGTTTAACTCCTCTGTACGTCTCAAAGCTGTTCCACCTTTATTGGTGTAATTCACTCAGTGTTTGGTCCAAATTGCAGCATAATATTTTAATATTTGGCTTAGTTATGGTGGAAACATGACCCGCTGTATGTACTAGTTTACTGCAACCAGTGTACCCCACTACCAGTCGTAAAAGCCTGCGACAAGAGTTTCCTTCACAGATGTAAGTCTCAAAGCTGTTCTATATTTATTAGTGCCACTCCCCCAATAATTTGCCCAAGTTGCAGCATTATAGCCCAATATTTGGCTTGGTTAGGCCGCCAAAATGGCGCACTGCCTACATGGGTTTATTGCAGCCAGACCCCTCCATTGCAGGTTACAGAGCAATGTGACATGGGTTTAACTCCTCTGTACGTCTCAAAGCTGTTCCACCTTTATTGGTGTAATTCACTCAGTGTTTGGTCCAAATTGCAGCATAATATTTTAATATTTGGCTTAGTTATGGTGGAAACATGACCCGCTGTATATACTAGTTTACTGCAACCAGTGTACCCCACTACCAGTCGTAAAAGCCTGCGACAAGAGTTTCCTTCACAGATGTAAGTCTCAAAGCTGTTCTATATTTATTAGTGCCACTCCCCCAATAATTTGCCCAAGTTGCAGCATTATAGCCCAATATTTGGCTTGGTTAGGCCGCCAAAATGGCGCACTGCCTACATGGGTTTATTGCAGCCAGACCCCTCCATTGCAGGTTACAGAGCAATGTGACATGGGTTTAACTCCTCTGTACGTCTCAAAGCTGTTCCACCTTTATTGGTGTAATTCACTCAGTGTTTGGTCCAAATTGCAGCATAATATTTTAATATTTGGCTTAGTTATGGTGGAAACATGACCCGCTGTATATACTAGTTTACTGCAACCAGTGTACCCCACTACCAGTCGTAAAAGCCTGCGACAAGAGTTTCCTTCACAGATGTAAGTCTCAAAGCTGTTCTATATTTATTAGTGCCACTCCCCCAATAATTTGCCCAAGTTGCAGCATTATAGCCCAATATTTGGCTTGGTTAGGCCGCCAAAATGGCGCACTGCCTACATGGGTTTATTGCAGCCAGACCCCTCCATTGCAGGTTACAGAGCAATGTGACATGGGTTTAACTCCTCTGTACGTCTCAAAGCTGTTCCACCTTTATTGGTGTAATTCACTCAGTGTTTGGTCCAAATTGCAGCATAATATTTTAATATTTGGCTTAGTTATGGTGGAAACATGACCCGCTGTATATACTAGTTTACTGCAACCAGTGTACCCCACTACCAGTCGTAAAAGCCTGCGACAAGAGTTTCCTTCACAGATGTAAGTCTCAAAGCTGTTCTATATTTATTAGTGCCACTCCCCCAATAATTTGCCCAAGTTGCAGCATTATAGCCCAATATTTGGCTTGGTTAGGCCGCCAAAATGGCGCACTGCCTACATGGGTTTATTGCAGCCAGACCCCTCCATTGCAGGTTACAGAGCAATGTGACATGGGTTTAACTCCTCTGTACGTCTCAAAGCTGTTCCACCTTTATTGGTGTAATTCACTCAGTGTTTGGTCCAAATTGCAGCATAATATTTTAATATTTGGCTTAGTTATGGTGGAAACATGACCCGCTGTATATACTAGTTTACTGCAACCAGTGTACCCCACTACCAGTCGTAAAAGCCTGCGACAAGAGTTTCCTTCACAGATGTAAGTCTCAAAGCTGTTCTATATTTATTAGTGCCACTCCCCCAATAATTTGCCCAAGTTGCAGCATTATAGCCCAATATTCGGCTTGGTTAGGCCGCCAAAATGGCGCACTGCCTACATGGGTTTATTGCAGCCAGACCCCTCCATTGCAGGTTACAGAGCAATGTGACATGGGTTTAACTCCTCTGTACGTCTCAAAGCTGTTCCACCTTTATTGGTGTAATTCACTCAGTGTTTGGTCCAAATTGCAGCATAATATTTTAATATTTGGCTTAGTTATGGTGGAAACATGACCCGCTGTATATACTAGTTTACTGCAACCAGTGTACCCCACTACCAGTCGTAAAAGCCTGCGACAATAGTTTCCTTCACAGATGTAAGTCTCAAAGCTGTTCTATATTTATTAGTGCCACTCCCCCAATAATTTGCCCAAGTTGCAGCATTATAGCCCAATATTCGGCTTGGTTAGGCCGCCAAAATGGAGCACTGCCTACATGGGTTTATTGCAGCCAGACCCCTCCATTGCAGGTTACAGAGCAATGTGACATGGGTTTAACTCCTCTGTACGTCTCAAAGCTGTTCCACCTTTATTGGTGTAATTCACTCAGTGTTTGGTCCAAATTGCAGCATAATATTTTAATATTTGGCTTAGTTATGGTGGAAACATGACCCGCTGTATATACTAGTTTACTGCAACCAGTGTACCCCACTACCAGTCGTAAAAGCCTGCGACAAGAGTTTCCTTCACAGATGTAAGTCTCAAAGCTGTTCTATATTTATTAGTGCCACTCCCCCAATAATTTGCCCAAGTTGCAGCATTATAGCCCAATATTTGGCTTGGTTAGGCCGCCAAAATGGCGCACTGCCTACATGGATTTATTGCAGCCAGACCCCTCCATTGCAGGTTACAGAGCAATGTGACATGGGTTTAACTCCTCTGTACGTCTCAAAGCTGTTCCACCTTTATTGGTGTAATTCACTCAGTGTTTGGTCCAAATTGCAGCATAATATTTTAATATTTGGCTTAGTTATGGTGGAAACATGACCCGCTGTATATACTAGTTTACTGCAACCAGTGTACCCCACTACCAGTCGTAAAAGCCTGCGACAAGAGTTTCCTTCACAGATGTAAGTCTCAAAGCTGTTCTATATTTATTAGTGCCACTCCCCCAATAATTTGCCCAAGTTGCAGCATTATAGCCCAATATTCGGCTTGGTTAGGCCGCCAAAATGGAGCACTGCCTACATGGGTTTATTGCAGCCAGACCCCTCCATTGCAGGTTACAGAGCAATGTGACATGGGTTTAACTCCTCTGTACGTCTCAAAGCTGTTCCACCTTTATTGGTGTAATTCACTCAGTGTTTGGTCCAAATTGCAGCATAATATTTTAATATTTGGCTTAGTTATGGTGGAAACATGACCCGCTGTATATACTAGTTTACTGCAACCAGTGTACCCCACTACCAGTCGTAAAAGCCTGCGACAAGAGTTTCCTTCACAGATGTAAGTCTCAAAGCTGTTCTATATTTATTAGTGCCACTCCCCCAATAATTTGCCCAAGTTGCAGCATTATAGCCCAATATTTGGCTTGGTTAGGCCGCCAAAATGGCGCACTGCCTACATGGATTTATTGCAGCCAGACCCCTCCATTGCAGGTTACAGAGCAATGTGACATGGGTTTAACTCCTCTGTACGTCTCAAAGCTGTTCCACCTTTATTGGTGTAATTCACTCAGTGTTTGGTCCAAATTGCAGCATAATATTTTAATATTTGGCTTAGTTATGGTGGAAACATGACCCGCTGTATATACTAGTTTACTGCAACCAGTGTACCCCACTACCAGTCGTAAAAGCCTGCGACAAGAGTTTCCTTCACAGATGTAAGTCTCAAAGCTGTTCTATATTTATTAGTGCCACTCCCCCAATAATTTGCCCAAGTTGCAGCATTATAGCCCAATATTTGGCTTGGTTAGGCCGCCAAAATGGCGCACTGCCTACATGGGTTTATTGCAGCCAGACCCCTCCATTGCAGGTTACAGAGCAATGTGACATGGGTTTAACTCCTCTGTACGTCTCAAAGCTGTTCCACCTTTATTGGTGTAATTCACTCAGTGTTTGGTCCAAATTGCAGCATAATATTTTAATATTTGGCTTAGTTATGGTGGAAACATGACCCGCTGTATATACTAGTTTACTGCAACCAGTGTACCCCACTACCAGTCGTAAAAGCCTGCGACAAGAGTTTCCTTCACAGATGTAAGTCTCAAAGCTGTTCTATATTTATTAGTGCCACTCCCCCAATAATTTGCCCAAGTTGCAGCATTATAGCCCAATATTTGGCTTGGTTAGGCCGCCAAAATGGCGCACTGCCTACATGGGTTTATTGCAGCCAGACCCCTCCATTGCAGGTTACAGAGCAATGTGACATGGGTTTAACTCCTCTGTACGTCTCAAAGCTGTTCCACCTTTATTGGTGTAATTCACTCAGTGTTTGGTCCAAATTGCAGCATAATATTTTAATATTTGGCTTAGTTATGGTGGAAACATGACCCGCTGTATATACTAGTTTACTGCAACCAGTGTACCCCACTACCAGTCGTAAAAGCCTGCGACAAGAGTTTCCTTCACAGATGTAAGTCTCAAAGCTGTTCTATATTTATTAGTGCCACTCCCCCAATAATTTGCCCAAGTTGCAGCATTATAGCCCAATATTCGGCTTGGTTAGGCCGCCAAAATGGCGCACTGCCTACATGGGTTTATTGCAGCCAGACCCCTCCATTGCAGGTTACAGAGCAATGTGACATGGGTTTAACTCCTCTGTACATCTCAAAGCTGTTCCACCTTTATTGGTGTAATTCACTCAGTGTTTGGTCCAAATTGCAGCATAATATTTTAATATTTGGCTTAGTTATGGTGGAAACATGACCCGCTGTATATACTAGTTTACTGCAACCAGTGTACCCCACTACCAGTCGTAAAAGCCTGCGACAAGAGTTTCCTTCACAGATGTAAGTCTCAAAGCTGTTCTATATTTATTAGTGCCACTCCCCCAATAATTTGCCCAAGTTGCAGCATTATAGCCCAATATTTGGCTTGGTTAGGCCGCCAAAATGGCGCACTGCCTACATGGGTTTATTGCAGCCAGACCCCTCCATTGCAGGTTACAGAGCAATGTGACATGGGTTTAACTCCTCTGTACGTCTCAAAGCTGTTCCACCTTTATTGGTGTAATTCACTCAGTGTTTGGTCCAAATTGCAGCATAATATTTTAATATTTGGCTTAGTTATGGTGGAAACATGACCCGCTGTATATACTAGTTTACTGCAACCAGTGTACCCCACTACCAGTCGTAAAAGCCTGCGACAAGAGTTTCCTTCACAGATGTAAGTCTCAAAGCTGTTCTATATTTATTAGTGCCACTCCCCCAATAATTTGCCCAAGTTGCAGCATTATAGCCCAATATTCGGCTTGGTTAGGCCGCCAAAATGGCGCACTGCCTACATGGGTTTATTGCAGCCAGACCCCTCCATTGCAGGTTACAGAGCAATGTGACATGGGTTTAACTCCTCTGTACGTCTCAAAGCTGTTCCACCTTTATTGGTGTAATTCACTCAGTGTTTGGTCCAAATTGCAGCATAATATTTTAATATTTGGCTTAGTTATGGTGGAAACATGACCCGCTGTATATACTAGTTTACTGCAACCAGTGTACCCCACTACCAGTCGTAAAAGCCTGCGACAATAGTTTCCTTCACAGATGTAAGTCTCAAAGCTGTTCTATATTTATTAGTGCCACTCCCCCAATAATTTGCCCAAGTTGCAGCATTATAGCCCAATATTCGGCTTGGTTAGGCCGCCAAAATGGAGCACTGCCTACATGGGTTTATTGCAGCCAGACCCCTCCATTGCAGGTTACAGAGCAATGTGACATGGGTTTAACTCCTCTGTACGTCTCAAAGCTGTTCCACCTTTATTGGTGTAATTCACTCAGTGTTTGGTCCAAATTGCAGCATAATATTTTAATATTTGGCTTAGTTATGGTGGAAACATGACCCGCTGTATATACTAGTTTACTGCAACCAGTGTACCCCACTACCAGTCGTAAAAGCCTGCGACAAGAGTTTCCTTCACAGATGTAAGTCTCAAAGCTGTTCTATATTTATTAGTGCCACTCCCCCAATAATTTGCCCAAGTTGCAGCATTATAGCCCAATATTTGGCTTGGTTAGGCCGCCAAAATGGCGCACTGCCTACATGGATTTATTGCAGCCAGACCCCTCCATTGCAGGTTACAGAGCAATGTGACATGGGTTTAACTCCTCTGTACGTCTCAAAGCTGTTCCACCTTTATTGGTGTAATTCACTCAGTGTTTGGTCCAAATTGCAGCATAATATTTTAATATTTGGCTTAGTTATGGTGGAAACATGACCCGCTGTATATACTAGTTTACTGCAACCAGTGTACCCCACTACCAGTCGTAAAAGCCTGCGACAAGAGTTTCCTTCACAGATGTAAGTCTCAAAGCTGTTCTATATTTATTAGTGCCACTCCCCCAATAATTTGCCCAAGTTGCAGCATTATAGCCCAATATTTGGCTTGGTTAGGCCGCCAAAATGGCGCACTGCCTACATGGGTTTATTGCAGCCAGACCCCTCCATTGCAGGTTACAGAGCAATGTGACATGGGTTTAACTCCTCTGTACGTCTCAAAGCTGTTCCACCTTTATTGGTGTAATTCACTCAGTGTTTGGTCCAAATTGCAGCATAATATTTTAATATTTGGCTTAGTTATGGTGGAAACATGACCCGCTGTATATACTAGTTTACTGCAACCAGTGTACCCCACTACCAGTCGTAAAAGCCTGCGACAAGAGTTTCCTTCACAGATGTAAGTCTCAAAGCTGTTCTATATTTATTAGTGCCACTCCCCCAATAATTTGCCCAAGTTGCAGCATTATAGCCCAATATTTGGCTTGGTTAGGCCGCCAAAATGGCGCACTGCCTACATGGGTTTATTGCAGCCAGACCCCTCCATTGCAGGTTACAGAGCAATGTGACATGGGTTTAACTCCTCTGTACGTCTCAAAGCTGTTCCACCTTTATTGGTGTAATTCACTCAGTGTTTGGTCCAAATTGCAGCATAATATTTTAATATTTGGCTTAGTTATGGTGGAAACATGACCCGCTGTATATACTAGTTTACTGCAACCAGTGTACCCCACTACCAGTCGTAAAAGCCTGCGACAAGAGTTTCCTTCACAGATGTAAGTCTCAAAGCTGTTCTATATTTATTAGTGCCACTCCCCCAATAATTTGCCCAAGTTGCAGCATTATAGCCCAATATTCGGCTTGGTTAGGCCGCCAAAATGGCGCACTGCCTACATGGGTTTATTGCAGCCAGACCCCTCCATTGCAGGTTACAGAGCAATGTGACATGGATTTAACTCCTCTGTACATCTCAAAGCTGTTCCACCTTTATTGGTGTAATTCACTCAGTGTTTGGTCCAAATTGCAGCATAATATTTTAATATTTGGCTTAGTTATGGTGGAAACATGACCCGCTGTATATACTAGTTTACTGCAACCAGTGTACCCCACTACCAGTCGTAAAAGCCTGCGACAAGAGTTTCCTTCACAGATGTAAGTCTCAAAGCTGTTCTATATTTATTAGTGCCACTCCCCCAATAATTTGCCCAAGTTGCAGCATTATAGCCCAATATTTGGCTTGGTTAGGCCGCCAAAATGGCGCACTGCCTACATGGGTTTATTGCAGCCAGACCCCTCCATTGCAGGTTACAGAGCAATGTGACATGGGTTTAACTCCTCTGTACGTCTCAAAGCTGTTCCACCTTTATTGGTGTAATTCACTCAGTGTTTGGTCCAAATTGCAGCATAATATTTTAATATTTGGCTTAGTTATGGTGGAAACATGACCCGCTGTATATACTAGTTTACTGCAACCAGTGTACCCCACTACCAGTCGTAAAAGCCTGCGACAAGAGTTTCCTTCACAGATGTAAGTCTCAAAGCTGTTCTATATTTATTAGTGCCACTCCCCCAATAATTTGCCCAAGTTGCAGCATTATAGCCCAATATTTGGCTTGGTTAGGCCGCCAAAATGGCGCACTGCCTACATGGGTTTATTGCAGCCAGACCCCTCCATTGCAGGTTACAGAGCAATGTGACATGGGTTTAACTCCTCTGTACGTCTCAAAGCTGTTCCACCTTTATTGGTGTAATTCACTCAGTGTTTGGTCCAAATTGCAGCATAATATTTTAATATTTGGCTTAGTTATGGTGGAAACATGACCCGCTGTATATACTAGTTTACTGCAACCAGTGTACCCCACTACCAGTCGTAAAAGCCTGCGACAAGAGTTTCCTTCACAGATGTAAGTCTCAAAGCTGTTCTATATTTATTAGTGCCACTCCCCCAATAATTTGCCCAAGTTGCAGCATTATAGCCCAATATTTGGCTTGGTTAGGCCGCCAAAATGGCGCACTGCCTACATGGGTTTATTGCAGCCAGACCCCTCCATTGCAGGTTACAGAGCAATGTGACATGGGTTTAACTCCTCTGTACGTCTCAAAGCTGTTCCACCTTTATTGGTGTAATTCACTCAGTGTTTGGTCCAAATTGCAGCATAATATTTTAATATTTGGCTTAGTTATGGTGGAAACATGACCCGCTGTATATACTAGTTTACTGCAACCAGTGTACCCCACTACCAGTCGTAAAAGCCTGCGACAAGAGTTTCCTTCACAGATGTAAGTCTCAAAGCTGTTCTATATTTATTAGTGCCACTCCCCCAATAATTTGCCCAAGTTGCAGCATTATAGCCCAATATTCGGCTTGGTTAGGCCGCCAAAATGGCGCACTGCCTACATGGGTTTATTGCAGCCAGACCCCTCCATTGCAGGTTACAGAGCAATGTGACATGGGTTTAACTCCTCTGTACGTCTCAAAGCTGTTCCACCTTTATTGGTGTAATTCACTCAGTGTTTGGTCCAAATTGCAGCATAATATTTTAATATTTGGCTTAGTTATGGTGGAAACATGACCCGCTGTATATACTAGTTTACTGCAACCAGTGTACCCCACTACCAGTCGTAAAAGCCTGCGACAATAGTTTCCTTCACAGATGTAAGTCTCAAAGCTGTTCTATATTTATTAGTGCCACTCCCCCAATAATTTGCCCAAGTTGCAGCATTATAGCCCAATATTCGGCTTGGTTAGGCCGCCAAAATGGAGCACTGCCTACATGGGTTTATTGCAGCCAGACCCCTCCATTGCAGGTTACAGAGCAATGTGACATGGGTTTAACTCCTCTGTACGTCTCAAAGCTGTTCCACCTTTATTGGTGTAATTCACTCAGTGTTTGGTCCAAATTGCAGCATAATATTTTAATATTTGGCTTAGTTATGGTGGAAACATGACCCGCTGTATATACTAGTTTACTGCAACCAGTGTACCCCACTACCAGTCGTAAAAGCCTGCGACAAGAGTTTCCTTCACAGATGTAAGTCTCAAAGCTGTTCTATATTTATTAGTGCCACTCCCCCAATAATTTGCCCAAGTTGCAGCATTATAGCCCAATATTTGGCTTGGTTAGGCCGCCAAAATGGCGCACTGCCTACATGGATTTATTGCAGCCAGACCCCTCCATTGCAGGTTACAGAGCAATGTGACATGGGTTTAACTCCTCTGTACGTCTCAAAGCTGTTCCACCTTTATTGGTGTAATTCACTCAGTGTTTGGTCCAAATTGCAGCATAATATTTTAATATTTGGCTTAGTTATGGTGGAAACATGACCCGCTGTATATACTAGTTTACTGCAACCAGTGTACCCCACTACCAGTCGTAAAAGCCTGCGACAAGAGTTTCCTTCACAGATGTAAGTCTCAAAGCTGTTCTATATTTATTAGTGCCACTCCCCCAATAATTTGCCCAAGTTGCAGCATTATAGCCCAATATTTGGCTTGGTTAGGCCGCCAAAATGGCGCACTGCCTACATGGGTTTATTGCAGCCAGACCCCTCCATTGCAGGTTACAGAGCAATGTGACATGGGTTTAACTCCTCTGTACGTCTCAAAGCTGTTCCACCTTTATTGGTGTAATTCACTCAGTGTTTGGTCCAAATTGCAGCATAATATTTTAATATTTGGCTTAGTTATGGTGGAAACATGACCCGCTGTATATACTAGTTTACTGCAACCAGTGTACCCCACTACCAGTCGTAAAAGCCTGCGACAAGAGTTTCCTTCACAGATGTAAGTCTCAAAGCTGTTCTATATTTATTAGTGCCACTCCCCCAATAATTTGCCCAAGTTGCAGCATTATAGCCCAATATTCGGCTTGGTTAGGCCGCCAAAATGGCGCACTGCCTACATGGGTTTATTGCAGCCAGACCCCTCCATTGCAGGTTACAGAGCAATGTGACATGGGTTTAACTCCTCTGTACGTCTCAAAGCTGTTCCACCTTTATTGGTGTAATTCACTCAGTGTTTGGTCCAAATTGCAGCATAATATTTTAATATTTGGCTTAGTTATGGTGGAAACATGACCCGCTGTATATACTAGTTTACTGCAACCAGTGTACCCCACTACCAGTCGTAAAAGCCTGCGACAATAGTTTCCTTCACAGATGTAAGTCTCAAAGCTGTTCTATATTTATTAGTGCCACTCCCCCAATAATTTGCCCAAGTTGCAGCATTATAGCCCAATATTCGGCTTGGTTAGGCCGCCAAAATGGCGCACTGCCTACATGGGTTTATTGCAGCCAGACCCCTCCATTGCAGGTTACAGAGCAATGTGACATGGGTTTAACTCCTCTGTACGTCTCAAAGCTGTTCCACCTTTATTGGTGTAATTCACTCAGTGTTTGGTCCAAATTGCAGCATAATATTTTAATATTTGGCTTAGTTATGGTGGAAACATGACCCGCTGTATATACTAGTTTACTGCAACCAGTGTACCCCACTACCAGTCGTAAAAGCCTGCGACAAGAGTTTCCTTCACAGATGTAAGTCTCAAAGCTGTTCTATATTTATTAGTGCCACTCCCCCAATAATTTGCCCAAGTTGCAGCATTATAGCCCAATATTTGGCTTGGTTAGGCCGCCAAAATGGCGCACTGCCTACATGGGTTTATTGCAGCCAGACCCCTCCATTGCAGGTTACAGAGCAATGTGACATGGGTTTAACTCCTCTGTACGTCTCAAAGCTGTTCCACCTTTATTGGTGTAATTCACTCAGTGTTTGGTCCAAATTGCAGCATAATATTTTAATATTTGGCTTAGTTATGGTGGAAACATGACCCGCTGTATATACTAGTTTACTGCAACCAGTGTACCCCACTACCAGTCGTAAAAGCCTGCGACAATAGTTTCCTTCACAGATGTAAGTCTCAAAGCTGTTCTATATTTATTAGTGCCACTCCCCCAATAATTTGCCCAAGTTGCAGCATTATAGCCCAATATTCGGCTTGGTTAGGCCGCCAAAATGGCGCACTGCCTACATGGGTTTATTGCAGCCAGACCCCTCCATTGCAGGTTACAGAGCAATGTGACATGGGTTTAACTCCTCTGTACGTCTCAAAGCTGTTCCACCTTTATTGGTGTAATTCACTCAGTGTTTGGTCCAAATTGCAGCATAATATTTTAATATTTGGCTTAGTTATGGTGGAAACATGACCCGCTGTATGTACTAGTTTACTGCAACCAGTGTACCCCACTACCAGTCGTAAAAGCCTGCGACAAGAGTTTCCTTCACAGATGTAAGTCTCAAAGCTGTTCTATATTTATTAGTGCCACTCCCCCAATAATTTGCCCAAGTTGCAGCATTATAGCCCAATATTTGGCTTGG
Organism: Sabellastarte sp. h YS-2021; assembly: GCA_964017235.1. NCBI lineage: Eukaryota > Metazoa > Annelida > Polychaeta > Sabellida > Sabellidae > Sabellastarte > Sabellastarte sp. h YS-2021. The sequence goes on from OZ024929.1 coordinate 39,030,875, forward strand.
TTAGGCCGCCAAAATGGCGCACTGCCTACATGGGTTTATTGCAGCCAGACCCCTCCATTGCAGGTTACAGAGCAATGTGACATGGGTTTAACTCCTCTGTACGTCTCAAAGCTGTTCCACCTTTATTGGTGTAATTCACTCAGTGTTTGGTCCAAATTGCAGCATAATATTTTAATATTTGGCTTAGTTATGGTGGAAACATGACCCGCTGTATATACTAGTTTACTGCAACCAGTGTACCCCACTACCAGTCGTAAAAGCCTGCGACAAGAGTTTCCTTCACAGATGTAAGTCTCAAAGCTGTTCTATATTTATTAGTGCCACTCCCCCAATAATTTGCCCAAGTTGCAGCATTATAGCCCAATATTTGGCTTGGTTAGGCCGCCAAAATGGCGCACTGCCTACATGGGTTTATTGCAGCCAGACCCCTCCATTGCAGGTTACAGAGCAATGTGACATGGGTTTAACTCCTCTGTACGTCTCAAAGCTGTTCCACCTTTATTGGTGTAATTCACTCAGTGTTTGGTCCAAATTGCAGCATAATATTTTAATATTTGGCTTAGTTATGGTGGAAACATGACCCGCTGTATATACTAGTTTACTGCAACCAGTGTACCCCACTACCAGTCGTAAAAGCCTGCGACAAGAGTTTCCTTCACAGATGTAAGTCTCAAAGCTGTTCTATATTTATTAGTGCCACTCCCCCAATAATTTGCCCAAGTTGCAGCATTATAGCCCAATATTCGGCTTGGTTAGGCCGCCAAAATGGCGCACTGCCTACATGGGTTTATTGCAGCCAGACCCCTCCATTGCAGGTTACAGAGCAATGTGACATGGGTTTAACTCCTCTGTACGTCTCAAAGCTGTTCCACCTTTATTGGTGTAATTCACTCAGTGTTTGGTCCAAATTGCAGCATAATATTTTAATATTTGGCTTAGTTATGGTGGAAACATGACCCGCTGTATATACTAGTTTACTGCAACCAGTGTACCCCACTACCAGTCGTAAAAGCCTGCGACAATAGTTTCCTTCACAGATGTAAGTCTCAAAGCTGTTCTATATTTATTAGTGCCACTCCCCCAATAATTTGCCCAAGTTGCAGCATTATAGCCCAATATTCGGCTTGGTTAGGCCGCCAAAATGGCGCACTGCCTACATGGGTTTATTGCAGCCAGACCCCTCCATTGCAGGTTACAGAGCAATGTGACATGGGTTTAACTCCTCTGTACGTCTCAAAGCTGTTCCACCTTTATTGGTGTAATTCACTCAGTGTTTGGTCCAAATTGCAGCATAATATTTTAATATTTGGCTTAGTTATGGTGGAAACATGACCCGCTGTATATACTAGTTTACTGCAACCAGTGTACCCCACTACCAGTCGTAAAAGCCTGCGACAAGAGTTTCCTTCACAGATGTAAGTCTCAAAGCTGTTCTATATTTATTAGTGCCACTCCCCCAATAATTTGCCCAAGTTGCAGCATTATAGCCCAATATTTGGCTTGGTTAGGCCGCCAAAATGGCGCACTGCCTACATGGGTTTATTGCAGCCAGACCCCTCCATTGCAGGTTACAGAGCAATGTGACATGGGTTTAACTCCTCTGTACGTCTCAAAGCTGTTCCACCTTTATTGGTGTAATTCACTCAGTGTTTGGTCCAAATTGCAGCATAATATTTTAATATTTGGCTTAGTTATGGTGGAAACATGACCCGCTGTATATACTAGTTTACTGCAACCAGTGTACCCCACTACCAGTCGTAAAAGCCTGCGACAAGAGTTTCCTTCACAGATGTAAGTCTCAAAGCTGTTCTATATTTATTAGTGCCACTCCCCCAATAATTTGCCCAAGTTGCAGCATTATAGCCCAATATTCGGCTTGGTTAGGCCGCCAAAATGGCGCACTGCCTACATGGGTTTATTGCAGCCAGACCCCTCCATTGCAGGTTACAGAGCAATGTGACATGGGTTTAACTCCTCTGTACGTCTCAAAGCTGTTCCACCTTTATTGGTGTAATTCACTCAGTGTTTGGTCCAAATTGCAGCATAATATTTTAATATTTGGCTTAGTTATGGTGGAAACATGACCCGCTGTATATACTAGTTTACTGCAACCAGTGTACCCCACTACCAGTCGTAAAAGCCTGCGACAATAGTTTCCTTCACAGATGTAAGTCTCAAAGCTGTTCTATATTTATTAGTGCCACTCCCCCAATAATTTGCCCAAGTTGCAGCATTATAGCCCAATATTCGGCTTGGTTAGGCCGCCAAAATGGCGCACTGCCTACATGGGTTTATTGCAGCCAGACCCCTCCATTGCAGGTTACAGAGCAATGTGACATGGGTTTAACTCCTCTGTACGTCTCAAAGCTGTTCCACCTTTATTGGTGTAATTCACTCAGTGTTTGGTCCAAATTGCAGCATAATATTTTAATATTTGGCTTAGTTATGGTGGAAACATGACCCGCTGTATATACTAGTTTACTGCAACCAGTGTACCCCACTACCAGTCGTAAAAGCCTGCGACAAGAGTTTCCTTCACAGATGTAAGTCTCAAAGCTGTTCTATATTTATTAGTGCCACTCCCCCAATAATTTGCCCAAGTTGCAGCATTATAGCCCAATATTTGGCTTGGTTAGGCCGCCAAAATGGCGCACTGCCTACATGGGTTTATTGCAGCCAGACCCCTCCATTGCAGGTTACAGAGCAATGTGACATGGGTTTAACTCCTCTGTACGTCTCAAAGCTGTTCCACCTTTATTGGTGTAATTCACTCAGTGTTTGGTCCAAATTGCAGCATAATATTTTAATATTTGGCTTAGTTATGGTGGAAACATGACCCGCTGTATATACTAGTTTACTGCAACCAGTGTACCCCACTACCAGTCGTAAAAGCCTGCGACAATAGTTTCCTTCACAGATGTAAGTCTCAAAGCTGTTCTATATTTATTAGTGCCACTCCCCCAATAATTTGCCCAAGTTGCAGCATTATAGCCCAATATTCGGCTTGGTTAGGCCGCCAAAATGGCGCACTGCCTACATGGGTTTATTGCAGCCAGACCCCTCCATTGCAGGTTACAGAGCAATGTGACATGGGTTTAACTCCTCTGTACGTCTCAAAGCTGTTCCACCTTTATTGGTGTAATTCACTCAGTGTTTGGTCCAAATTGCAGCATAATATTTTAATATTTGGCTTAGTTATGGTGGAAACATGACCCGCTGTATGTACTAGTTTACTGCAACCAGTGTACCCCACTACCAGTCGTAAAAGCCTGCGACAAGAGTTTCCTTCACAGATGTAAGTCTCAAAGCTGTTCTATATTTATTAGTGCCACTCCCCCAATAATTTGCCCAAGTTGCAGCATTATAGCCCAATATTTGGCTTGGTTAGGCCGCCAAAATGGCGCACTGCCTACATGGGTTTATTGCAGCCAGACCCCTCCATTGCAGGTTACAGAGCAATGTGACATGGGTTTAACTCCTCTGTACGTCTCAAAGCTGTTCCACCTTTATTGGTGTAATTCACTCAGTGTTTGGTCCAAATTGCAGCATAATATTTTAATATTTGGCTTAGTTATGGTGGAAACATGACCCGCTGTATGTACTAGTTTACTGCAACCAGTGTACCCCACTACCAGTCGTAAAAGCCTGCGACAAGAGTTTCCTTCACAGATGTAAATCTCAAAGCTGTTCTATATTTATTAGTGCCACTCCCCCAATAATTTGCCCAAGTTGCAGCATTATAGCCCAATATTTGGCTTGGTTAGGCCGCCAAAATGGCGCACTGCCTACATGGGTTTATTGCAGCCAGACCCCTCCATTGCAGGTTACAGAGCAATGTGACATGGGTTTAACTCCTCTGTACGTCTCAAAGCTGTTCCACCTTTATTGGTGTAATTCACTCAGTGTTTGGTCCAAATTGCAGCATAATATTTTAATATTTGGCTTAGTTATGGTGGAAACATGACCCGCTGTATGTACTAGTTTACTGCAACCAGTGTACCCCACTACCAGTCGTAAAAGCCTGCGACAAGAGTTTCCTTCACAGATGTAAGTCTCAAAGCTGTTCTATATTTATTAGTGCCACTCCCCCAATAATTTGCCCAAGTTGCAGCATTATAGCCCAATATTTGGCTTGGTTAGGCCGCCAAAATGGCGCACTGCCTACATGGGTTTATTGCAGCCAGACCCCTCCATTGCAGGTTACAGAGCAATGTGACATGGGTTTAACTCCTCTGTACGTCTCAAAGCTGTTCCACCTTTATTGGTGTAATTCACTCAGTGTTTGGTCCAAATTGCAGCATAATATTTTAATATTTGGCTTAGTTATGGTGGAAACATGACCCGCTGTATATACTAGTTTACTGCAACCAGTGTACCCCACTACCAGTCGTAAAAGCCTGCGACAAGAGTTTCCTTCACAGATGTAAGTCTCAAAGCTGTTCTATATTTATTAGTGCCACTCCCCCAATAATTTGCCCAAGTTGCAGCATTATAGCCCAATATTCGGCTTGGTTAGGCCGCCAAAATGGCGCACTGCCTACATGGGTTTATTGCAGCCAGACCCCTCCATTGCAGGTTACAGAGCAATGTGACATGGGTTTAACTCCTCTGTACGTCTCAAAGCTGTTCCACCTTTATTGGTGTAATTCACTCAGTGTTTGGTCCAAATTGCAGCATAATATTTTAATATTTGGCTTAGTTATGGTGGAAACATGACCCGCTGTATGTACTAGTTTACTGCAACCAGTGTACCCCACTACCAGTCGTAAAAGCCTGCGACAAGAGTTTCCTTCACAGATGTAAGTCTCAAAGCTGTTCTATATTTATTAGTGCCACTCCCCCAATAATTTGCCCAAGTTGCAGCATTATAGCCCAATATTTGGCTTGGTTAGGCCGCCAAAATGGCGCACTGCCTACATGGGTTTATTGCAGCCAGACCCCTCCATTGCAGGTTACAGAGCAATGTGACATGGGTTTAACTCCTCTGTACGTCTCAAAGCTGTTCCACCTTTATTGGTGTAATTCACTCAGTGTTTGGTCCAAATTGCAGCATAATATTTTAATATTTGGCTTAGTTATGGTGGAAACATGACCCGCTGTATGTACTAGTTTACTGCAACCAGTGTACCCCACTACCAGTCGTAAAAGCCTGCGACAAGAGTTTCCTTCACAGATGTAAGTCTCAAAGCTGTTCTATATTTATTAGTGCCACTCCCCCAATAATTTGCCCAAGTTGCAGCATTATAGCCCAATATTTGGCTTGGTTAGGCCGCCAAAATGGCGCACTGCCTACATGGGTTTATTGCAGCCAGACCCCTCCATTGCAGGTTACAGAGCAATGTGACATGGGTTTAACTCCTCTGTACGTCTCAAAGCTGTTCCACCTTTATTGGTGTAATTCACTCAGTGTTTGGTCCAAATTGCAGCATAATATTTTAATATTTGGCTTAGTTATGGTGGAAACATGACCCGCTGTATATACTAGTTTACTGCAACCAGTGTACCCCACTACCAGTCGTAAAAGCCTGCGACAAGAGTTTCCTTCACAGATGTAAGTCTCAAAGCTGTTCTATATTTATTAGTGCCACTCCCCCAATAATTTGCCCAAGTTGCAGCATTATAGCCCAATATTTGGCTTGGTTAGGCCGCCAAAATGGCGCACTGCCTACATGGGTTTATTGCAGCCAGACCCCTCCATTGCAGGTTACAGAGCAATGTGACATGGGTTTAACTCCTCTGTACGTCTCAAAGCTGTTCCACCTTTATTGGTGTAATTCACTCAGTGTTTGGTCCAAATTGCGGCATAATATTTTAATATTTGGCTTAGTTATGGTGGAAACATGACCCGCTGTATATACTAGTTTACTGCAACCAGTGTACCCCACTACCAGTCGTAAAAGCCTGCGACAAGAGTTTCCTTCACAGATGTAAGTCTCAAAGCTGTTCTATATTTATTAGTGCCACTCCCCCAATAATTTGCCCAAGTTGCAGCATTATAGCCCAATATTCGGCTTGGTTAGGCCGCCAAAATGGCGCACTGCCTACATGGGTTTATTGCAGCCAGACCACTCCATTGCAGGTTACAGAGCAATGTGACATGGGTTTAACTCCTCTGTACGTCTCAAAGCTGTTCCACCTTTATTGGTGTAATTCACTCAGTGTTTGGTCCAAATTGCAGCATAATATTTTAATATTTGGCTTAGTTATGGTGGAAACATGACCCGCTGTATGTACTAGTTTACTGCAACCAGTGTACCCCACTACCAGTCGTAAAAGCCTGCGACAAGAGTTTCCTTCACAGATGTAAGTCTCAAAGCTGTTCTATATTTATTAGTGCCACTCCCCCAATAATTTGCCCAAGTTGCAGCATTATAGCCCAATATTTGGCTTGGTTAGGCCGCCAAAATGGCGCACTGCCTACATGGGTTTATTGCAGCCAGACCCCTCCATTGCAGGTTACAGAGCAATGTGACATGGGTTTAACTCCTCTGTACGTCTCAAAGCTGTTCCACCTTTATTGGTGTAATTCACTCAGTGTTTGGTCCAAATTGCAGCATAATATTTTAATATTTGGCTTAGTTATGGTGGAAACATGACCCGCTGTATGTACTAGTTTACTGCAACCAGTGTACCCCACTACCAGTCGTAAAAGCCTGCGACAAGAGTTTCCTTCACAGATGTAAGTCTCAAAGCTGTTCTATATTTATTAGTGCCACTCCCCCAATAATTTGCCCAAGTTGCAGCATTATAGCCCAATATTTGGCTTGGTTAGGCCGCCAAAATGGCGCACTGCCTACATGGGTTTATTGCAGCCAGACCCCTCCATTGCAGGTTACAGAGCAATGTGACATGGGTTTAACTCCTCTGTACGTCTCAAAGCTGTTCCACCTTTATTGGTGTAATTCACTCAGTGTTTGGTCCAAATTGCAGCATAATATTTTAATATTTGGCTTAGTTATGGTGGAAACATGACCCGCTGTATATACTAGTTTACTGCAACCAGTGTACCCCACTACCAGTCGTAAAAGCCTGCGACAAGAGTTTCCTTCACAGATGTAAGTCTCAAAGCTGTTCTATATTTATTAGTGCCACTCCCCCAATAATTTGCCCAAGTTGCAGCATTATAGCCCAATATTTGGCTTGGTTAGGCCGCCAAAATGGCGCACTGCCTACATGGGTTTATTGCAGCCAGACCCCTCCATTGCAGGTTACAGAGCAATGTGACATGGGTTTAACTCCTCTGTACGTCTCAAAGCTGTTCCACCTTTATTGGTGTAATTCACTCAGTGTTTGGTCCAAATTGCAGCATAATATTTTAATATTTGGCTTAGTTATGGTGGAAACATGACCCGCTGTATATACTAGTTTACTGCAACCAGTGTACCCCACTACCAGTCGTAAAAGCCTGCGACAAGAGTTTCCTTCACAGATGTAAGTCTCAAAGCTGTTCTATATTTATTAGTGCCACTCCCCCAATAATTTGCCCAAGTTGCAGCATTATAGCCCAATATTCGGCTTGGTTAGGCCGCCAAAATGGCGCACTGCCTACATGGGTTTATTGCAGCCAGACCCCTCCATTGCAGGTTACAGAGCAATGTGACATGGGTTTAACTCCTCTGTACGTCTCAAAGCTGTTCCACCTTTATTGGTGTAATTCACTCAGTGTTTGGTCCAAATTGCAGCATAATATTTTAATATTTGGCTTAGTTATGGTGGAAACATGAGCCGCTGTATATACTAGTTTACTGCAACCAGTGTACCCCACTACCAGTCGTAAAAGCCTGCGACAATAGTTTCCTTCACAGATGTAAGTCTCAAAGCTGTTCTATATTTATTAGTGCCACTCCCCCAATAATTTGCCCAAGTTGCAGCATTATAGCCCAATATTCGGCTTGGTTAGGCCGCCAAAATGGCGCACTGCCTACATGGGTTTATTGCAGCCAGACCCCTCCATTGCAGGTTACAGAGCAATGTGACATGGGTTTAACTCCTCTGTACGTCTCAAAGCTGTTCCACCTTTATTGGTGTAATTCACTCAGTGTTTGGTCCAAATTGCAGCATAATATTTTAATATTTGGCTTAGTTATGGTGGAAACATGACCCGCTGTATATACTAGTTTACTGCAACCAGTGTACCCCACTACCAGTCGTAAAAGCCTGCGACAAGAGTTTCCTTCACAGATGTAAGTCTCAAAGCTGTTCTATATTTATTAGTGCCACTCCCCCAATAATTTGCCCAAGTTGCAGCATTATAGCCCAATATTTGGCTTAGTTAGGCCGCCAAAATGGCGCACTGCCTACATGGGTTTATTGCAGCCAGACCCCTCCATTGCAGGTTACAGAGCAATGTGACATGGGTTTAACTCCTCTGTACGTCTCAAAGCTGTTCCACCTTTATTGGTGTAATTCACTCAGTGTTTGGTCCAAATTGCAGCATAATATTTTAATATTTGGCTTAGTTATGGTGGAAACATGACCCGCTGTATATACTAGTTTACTGCAACCAGTGTACCCCACTACCAGTCGTAAAAGCCTGCGACAAGAGTTTCCTTCACAGATGTAAGTCTCAAAGCTGTTCTATATTTATTAGTGCCACTCCCCCAATAATTTGCCCAAGTTGCAGCATTATAGCCCAATATTCGGCTTGGTTAGGCCGCCAAAATGGCGCACTGCCTACATGGGTTTATTGCAGCCAGACCCCTCCATTGCAGGTTACAGAGCAATGTGACATGGGTTTAACTCCTCTGTACGTCTCAAAGCTGTTCCACCTTTATTGGTGTAATTCACTCAGTGTTTGGTCCAAATTGCAGCATAATATTTTAATATTTGGCTTAGTTATGGTGGAAACATGAGCCGCTGTATATACTAGTTTACTGCAACCAGTGTACCCCACTACCAGTCGTAAAAGCCTGCGACAATAGTTTCCTTCACAGATGTAAGTCTCAAAGCTGTTCTATATTTATTAGTGCCACTCCCCCAATAATTTGCCCAAGTTGCAGCATTATAGCCCAATATTCGGCTTGGTTAGGCCGCCAAAATGGCGCACTGCCTACATGGGTTTATTGCAGCCAGACCCCTCCATTGCAGGTTACAGAGCAATGTGACATGGGTTTAACTCCTCTGTACGTCTCAAAGCTGTTCCACCTTTATTGGTGTAATTCACTCAGTGTTTGGTCCAAATTGCAGCATAATATTTTAATATTTGGCTTAGTTATGGTGGAAACATGACCCGCTGTATATACTAGTTTACTGCAACCAGTGTACCCCACTACCAGTCGTAAAAGCCTGCGACAAGAGTTTCCTTCACAGATGTAAGTCTCAAAGCTGTTCTATATTTATTAGTGCCACTCCCCCAATAATTTGCCCAAGTTGCAGCATTATAGCCCAATATTTGGCTTAGTTAGGCCGCCAAAATGGCGCACTGCCTACATGGGTTTATTGCAGCCAGACCCCTCCATTGCAGGTTACAGAGCAATGTGACATGGGTTTAACTCCTCTGTACGTCTCAAAGCTGTTCCACCTTTATTGGTGTAATTCACTCAGTGTTTGGTCCAAATTGCAGCATAATATTTTAATATTTGGCTTAGTTATGGTGGAAACATGACCCGCTGTATATACTAGTTTACTGCAACCAGTGTACCCCACTACCAGTCGTAAAAGCCTGCGACAAGAGTTTCCTTCACAGATGTAAGTCTCAAAGCTGTTCTATATTTATTAGTGCCACTCCCCCAATAATTTGCCCAAGTTGCAGCATTATAGCCCAATATTCGGCTTGGTTAGGCCGCCAAAATGGCGCACTGCCTACATGGGTTTATTGCAGCCAGACCCCTCCATTGCAGGTTACAGAGCAATGTGACATGGGTTTAACTCCTCTGTACGTCTCAAAGCTGTTCCACCTTTATTGGTGTAATTCACTCAGTGTTTGGTCCAAATTGCAGCATAATATTTTAATATTTGGCTTAGTTATGGTGGAAACATGAGCCGCTGTATATACTAGTTTACTGCAACCAGTGTACCCCACTACCAGTCGTAAAAGCCTGCGACAATAGTTTCCTTCACAGATGTAAGTCTCAAAGCTGTTCTATATTTATTAGTGCCACTCCCCCAATAATTTGCCCAAGTTGCAGCATTATAGCCCAATATTCGGCTTGGTTAGGCCGCCAAAATGGCGCACTGCCTACATGGGTTTATTGCAGCCAGACCCCTCCATTGCAGGTTACAGAGCAATGTGACATGGGTTTAACTCCTCTGTACGTCTCAAAGCTGTTCCACCTTTATTGGTGTAATTCACTCAGTGTTTGGTCCAAATTGCAGCATAATATTTTAATATTTGGCTTAGTTATGGTGGAAACATGACCCGCTGTATATACTAGTTTACTGCAACCAGTGTACCCCACTACCAGTCGTAAAAGCCTGCGACAAGAGTTTCCTTCACAGATGTAAGTCTCAAAGCTGTTCTATATTTATTAGTGCCACTCCCCCAATAATTTGCCCAAGTTGCAGCATTATAGCCCAATATTTGGCTTAGTTAGGCCGCCAAAATGGCGCACTGCCTACATGGGTTTATTGCAGCCAGACCCCTCCATTGCAGGTTACAGAGCAATGTGACATGGGTTTAACTCCTCTGTACGTCTCAAAGCTGTTCCACCTTTATTGGTGTAATTCACTCAGTGTTTGGTCCAAATTGCAGCATAATATTTTAATATTTGGCTTAGTTATGGTGGAAACATGACCCGCTGTATATACTAGTTTACTGCAACCAGTGTACCCCACTACCAGTCGTAAAAGCCTGCGACAAGAGTTTCCTTCACAGATGTAAGTCTCAAAGCTGTTCTATATTTATTAGTGCCACTCCCCCAATAATTTGCCCAAGTTGCAGCATTATAGCCCAATATTCGGCTTGGTTAGGCCGCCAAAATGGCGCACTGCCTACATGGGTTTATTGCAGCCAGACCCCTCCATTGCAGGTTACAGAGCAATGTGACATGGGTTTAACTCCTCTGTACGTCTCAAAGCTGTTCCACCTTTATTGGTGTAATTCACTCAGTGTTTGGTCCAAATTGCAGCATAATATTTTAATATTTGGCTTAGTTATGGTGGAAACATGAGCCGCTGTATATACTAGTTTACTGCAACCAGTGTACCCCACTACCAGTCGTAAAAGCCTGCGACAATAGTTTCCTTCACAGATGTAAGTCTCAAAGCTGTTCTATATTTATTAGTGCCACTCCCCCAATAATTTGCCCAAGTTGCAGCATTATAGCCCAATATTCGGCTTGGTTAGGCCGCCAAAATGGCGCACTGCCTACATGGGTTTATTGCAGCCAGACCCCTCCATTGCAGGTTACAGAGCAATGTGACATGGGTTTAACTCCTCTGTACGTCTCAAAGCTGTTCCACCTTTATTGGTGTAATTCACTCAGTGTTTGGTCCAAATTGCAGCATAATATTTTAATATTTGGCTTAGTTATGGTGGAAACATGACCCGCTGTATATACTAGTTTACTGCAACCAGTGTACCCCACTACCAGTCGTAAAAGCCTGCGACAAGAGTTTCCTTCACAGATGTAAGTCTCAAAGCTGTTCTATATTTATTAGTGCCACTCCCCCAATAATTTGCCCAAGTTGCAGCATTATAGCCCAATATTCGGCTTGGTTAGGCCGCCAAAATGGCGCACTGCCTACATGGGTTTATTGCAGCCAGACCCCTCCATTGCAGGTTACAGAGCAATGTGACATGGGTTTAACTCCTCTGTACGTCTCAAAGCTGTTCCACCTTTATTGGTGTAATTCACTCAGTGTTTGGTCCAAATTGCAGCATAATATTTTAATATTTGGCTTAGTTATGGTGGAAACATGAGCCGCTGTATATACTAGTTTACTGCAACCAGTGTACCCCACTACCAGTCGTAAAAGCCTGCGACAATAGTTTCCTTCACAGATGTAAGTCTCAAAGCTGTTCTATATTTATTAGTGCCACTCCCCCAATAATTTGCCCAAGTTGCAGCATTATAGCCCAATATTCGGCTTGGTTAGGCCGCCAAAATGGCGCACTGCCTACATGGGTTTATTGCAGCCAGACCCCTCCATTGCAGGTTACAGAGCAATGTGACATGGGTTTAACTCCTCTGTACGTCTCAAAGCTGTTCCACCTTTATTGGTGTAATTCACTCAGTGTTTGGTCCAAATTGCAGCATAATATTTTAATATTTGGCTTAGTTATGGTGGAAACATGACCCGCTGTATATACTAGTTTACTGCAACCAGTGTACCCCACTACCAGTCGTAAAAGCCTGCGACAAGAGTTTCCTTCACAGATGTAAGTCTCAAAGCTGTTCTATATTTATTAGTGCCACTCCCCCAATAATTTGCCCAAGTTGCAGCATTATAGCCCAATATTTGGCTTAGTTAGGCCGCCAAAATGGCGCACTGCCTACATGGGTTTATTGCAGCCAGACCCCTCCATTGCAGGTTACAGAGCAATGTGACATGGGTTTAACTCCTCTGTACGTCTCAAAGCTGTTCCACCTTTATTGGTGTAATTCACTCAGTGTTTGGTCCAAATTGCAGCATAATATTTTAATATTTGGCTTAGTTATGGTGGAAACATGACCCGCTGTATATACTAGTTTACTGCAACCAGTGTACCCCACTACCAGTCGTAAAAGCCTGCGACAAGAGTTTCCTTCACAGATGTAAGTCTCAAAGCTGTTCTATATTTATTAGTGCCACTCCCCCAATAATTTGCCCAAGTTGCAGCATTATAGCCCAATATTCGGCTTGGTTAGGCCGCCAAAATGGCGCACTGCCTACATGGGTTTATTGCAGCCAGACCCCTCCATTGCAGGTTACAGAGCAATGTGACATGGGTTTAACTCCTCTGTACGTCTCAAAGCTGTTCCACCTTTATTGGTGTAATTCACTCAGTGTTTGGTCCAAATTGCAGCATAATATTTTAATATTTGGCTTAGTTATGGTGGAAACATGAGCCGCTGTATATACTAGTTTACTGCAACCAGTGTACCCCACTACCAGTCGTAAAAGCCTGCGACAATAGTTTCCTTCACAGATGTAAGTCTCAAAGCTGTTCTATATTTATTAGTGCCACTCCCCCAATAATTTGCCCAAGTTGCAGCATTATAGCCCAATATTCGGCTTGGTTAGGCCGCCAAAATGGCGCACTGCCTACATGGGTTTATTGCAGCCAGACCCCTCCATTGCAGGTTACAGAGCAATGTGACATGGGTTTAACTCCTCTGTACGTCTCAAAGCTGTTCCACCTTTATTGGTGTAATTCACTCAGTGTTTGGTCCAAATTGCAGCATAATATTTTAATATTTGGCTTAGTTATGGTGGAAACATGACCCGCTGTATATACTAGTTTACTGCAACCAGTGTACCCCACTACCAGTCGTAAAAGCCTGCGACAAGAGTTTCCTTCACAGATGTAAGTCTCAAAGCTGTTCTATATTTATTAGTGCCACTCCCCCAATAATTTGCCCAAGTTGCAGCATTATAGCCCAATATTCGGCTTGGTTAGGCCGCCAAAATGGCGCACTGCCTACATGGGTTTATTGCAGCCAGACCCCTCCATTGCAGGTTACAGAGCAATGTGACATGGGTTTAACTCCTCTGTACGTCTCAAAGCTGTTCCACCTTTATTGGTGTAATTCACTCAGTGTTTGGTCCAAATTGCAGCATAATATTTTAATATTTGGCTTAGTTATGGTGGAAACATGAGCCGCTGTATATACTAGTTTACTGCAACCAGTGTACCCCACTACCAGTCGTAAAAGCCTGCGACAATAGTTTCCTTCACAGATGTAAGTCTCAAAGCTGTTCTATATTTATTAGTGCCACTCCCCCAATAATTTGCCCAAGTTGCAGCATTATAGCCCAATATTCGGCTTGGTTAGGCCGCCAAAATGGCGCACTGCCTACATGGGTTTATTGCAGCCAGACCCCTCCATTGCAGGTTACAGAGCAATGTGACATGGGTTTAACTCCTCTGTACGTCTCAAAGCTGTTCCACCTTTATTGGTGTAATTCACTCAGTGTTTGGTCCAAATTGCAGCATAATATTTTAATATTTGGCTTAGTTATGGTGGAAACATGACCCGCTGTATATACTAGTTTACTGCAACCAGTGTACCCCACTACCAGTCGTAAAAGCCTGCGACAAGAGTTTCCTTCACAGATGTAAGTCTCAAAGCTGTTCTATATTTATTAGTGCCACTCCCCCAATAATTTGCCCAAGTTGCAGCATTATAGCCCAATATTCGGCTTGGTTAGGCCGCCAAAATGGCGCACTGCCTACATGGGTTTATTGCAGCCAGACCCCTCCATTGCAGGTTACAGAGCAATGTGACATGGGTTTAACTCCTCTGTACGTCTCAAAGCTGTTCCACCTTTATTGGTGTAATTCACTCAGTGTTTGGTCCAAATTGCAGCATAATATTTTAATATTTGGCTTAGTTATGGTGGAAACATGAGCCGCTGTATATACTAGTTTACTGCAACCAGTGTACCCCACTACCAGTCGTAAAAGCCTGCGACAATAGTTTCCTTCACAGATGTAAGTCTCAAAGCTGTTCTATATTTATTAGTGCCACTCCCCCAATAATTTGCCCAAGTTGCAGCATTATAGCCCAATATTCGGCTTGGTTAGGCCGCCAAAATGGCGCACTGCCTACATGGGTTTATTGCAGCCAGACCCCTCCATTGCAGGTTACAGAGCAATGTGACATGGGTTTAACTACTCTGTACGTCTCAAAGCTGTTCCACCTTTATTGGTGTAATTCACTCAGTGTTTGGTCCAAATTGCAGCATAATATTTTAATATTTGGCTTAGTTATGGTGGAAACATGACCCGCTGTATATACTAGTTTACTGCAACCAGTGTACCCCACTACCAGTCGTAAAAGCCTGCGACAAGAGTTTCCTTCACAGATGTAAGTCTCAAAGCTGTTCTATATTTATTAGTGCCACTCCCCCAATAATTTGCCCAAGTTGCAGCATTATAGCCCAATATTTGGCTTGGTTAGGCCGCCAAAATGGCGCACTGCCTACATGGGTTTATTGCAGCCAGACCCCTCCATTGCAGGTTACAGAGCAATGTGACATGGGTTTAACTCCTCTGTACGTCTCAAAACTGTTCCACCTTTATTGGTGTAATTCACTCAGTGTTTGGTCCAAATTGCAGCATAATATTTTAATATTTGGCTTAGTTATGGTGGAAACATGACCCGCTGTATATACTAGTTTACTGCAACCAGTGTACCCCACTACCAGTCGTAAAAGCCTGCGACAAGAGTTTCCTTCACAGATGTAAGTCTCAAAGCTGTTCTATATTTATTAGTGCCACTCCCCCAATAATTTGCCCAAGTTGCAGCATTATAGCCCAATATTTGGCTTGGTTAGGCCGCCAAAATGGCGCACTGCCTACATGGGTTTATTGCAGCCAGACCCCTCCATTGCAGGTTACAGAGCAATGTGACATGGGTTTAACTCCTCTGTACGTCTCAAAGCTGTTCCACCTTTATTGGTGTAATTCACTCAGTGTTTGGTCCAAATTGCAGCATAATATTTTAATATTTGGCTTAGTTATGGTGGAAACATGACCCGCTGTATATACTAGTTTACTGCAACCAGTGTACCCCACTACCAGTCGTAAAAGCCTGCGACAAGAGTTTCCTTCACAGATGTAAGTCTCAAAGCTGTTCTATATTTATTAGTGCCACTCCCCCAATAATTTGCCCAAGTTGCAGCATTATAGCCCAATATTCGGCTTGGTTAGGCCGCCAAAATGGCGCACTGCCTACATGGGTTTATTGCAGCCAGACCCCTCCATTGCAGGTTACAGAGCAATGTGACATGGGTTTAACTCCTCTGTACGTCTCAAAGCTGTTCCACCTTTATTGGTGTAATTCACTCAGTGTTTGGTCCAAATTGCAGCATAATATTTTAATATTTGGCTTAGTTATGGTGGAAACATGAGCCGCTGTATATACTAGTTTACTGCAACCAGTGTACCCCACTACCAGTCGTAAAAGCCTGCGACAATAGTTTCCTTCACAGATGTAAGTCTCAAAGCTGTTCTATATTTATTAGTGCCACTCCCCCAATAATTTGCCCAAGTTGCAGCATTATAGCCCAATATTCGGCTTGGTTAGGCCGCCAAAATGGCGCACTGCCTACATGGGTTTATTGCAGCCAGACCCCTCCATTGCAGGTTACAGAGCAATGTGACATGGGTTTAACTCCTCTGTACGTCTCAAAGCTGTTCCACCTTTATTGGTGTAATTCACTCAGTGTTTGGTCCAAATTGCAGCATAATATTTTAATATTTGGCTTAGTTATGGTGGAAACATGACCCGCTGTATATACTAGTTTACTGCAACCAGTGTACCCCACTACCAGTCGTAAAAGCCTGCGACAAGAGTTTCCTTCACAGATGTAAGTCTCAAAGCTGTTCTATATTTATTAGTGCCACTCCCCCAATAATTTGCCCAAGTTGCAGCATTATAGCCCAATATTCGGCTTGGTTAGGCCGCCAAAATGGCGCACTGCCTACATGGGTTTATTGCAGCCAGACCCCTCCATTGCAGGTTACAGAGCAATGTGACATGGGTTTAACTCCTCTGTACGTCTCAAAGCTGTTCCACCTTTATTGGTGTAATTCACTCAGTGTTTGGTCCAAATTGCAGCATAATATTTTAATATTTGGCTTAGTTATGGTGGAAACATGAGCCGCTGTATATACTAGTTTACTGCAACCAGTGTACCCCACTACCAGTCGTAAAAGCCTGCGACAATAGTTTCCTTCACAGATGTAAGTCTCAAAGCTGTTCTATATTTATTAGTGCCACTCCCCCAATAATTTGCCCAAGTTGCAGCATTATAGCCCAATATTCGGCTTGGTTAGGCCGCCAAAATGGCGCACTGCCTACATGGGTTTATTGCAGCCAGACCCCTCCATTGCAGGTTACAGAGCAATGTGACATGGGTTTAACTCCTCTGTACGTCTCAAAGCTGTTCCACCTTTATTGGTGTAATTCACTCAGTGTTTGGTCCAAATTGCAGCATAATATTTTAATATTTGGCTTAGTTATGGTGGAAACATGACCCGCTGTATATACTAGTTTACTGCAACCAGTGTACCCCACTACCAGTCGTAAAAGCCTGCGACAAGAGTTTCCTTCACAGATGTAAGTCTCAAAGCTGTTCTATATTTATTAGTGCCACTCCCCCAATAATTTGCCCAAGTTGCAGCATTATAGCCCAATATTTGGCTTGGTTAGGCCGCCAAAATGGCGCACTGCCTACATGGGTTTATTGCAGCCAGACCCCTCCATTGCAGGTTACAGAGCAATGTGACATGGGTTTAACTCCTCTGTACGTCTCAAAACTGTTCCACCTTTATTGGTGTAATTCACTCAGTGTTTGGTCCAAATTGCAGCATAATATTTTAATATTTGGCTTAGTTATGGTGGAAACATGACCCGCTGTATATACTAGTTTACTGCAACCAGTGTACCCCACTACCAGTCGTAAAAGCCTGCGACAAGAGTTTCCTTCACAGATGTAAGTCTCAAAGCTGTTCTATATTTATTAGTGCCACTCCCCCAATAATTTGCCCAAGTTGCAGCATTATAGCCCAATATTTGGCTTGGTTAGGCCGCCAAAATGGCGCACTGCCTACATGGGTTTATTGCAGCCAGACCCCTCCATTGCAGGTTACAGAGCAATGTGACATGGGTTTAACTCCTCTGTACGTCTCAAAGCTGTTCCACCTTTATTGGTGTAATTCACTCAGTGTTTGGTCCAAATTGCAGCATAATATTTTAATATTTGGCTTAGTTATGGTGGAAACATGACCCGCTGTATATACTAGTTTACTGCAACCAGTGTACCCCACTACCAGTCGTAAAAGCCTGCGACAAGAGTTTCCTTCACAGATGTAAGTCTCAAAGCTGTTCTATATTTATTAGTGCCACTCCCCCAATAATTTGCCCAAGTTGCAGCATTATAGCCCAATATTCGGCTTGGTTAGGCCGCCAAAATGGCGCACTGCCTACATGGGTTTATTGCAGCCAGACCCCTCCATTGCAGGTTACAGAGCAATGTGACATGGGTTTAACTCCTCTGTACGTCTCAAAGCTGTTCCACCTTTATTGGTGTAATTCACTCAGTGTTTGGTCCAAATTGCAGCATAATATTTTAATATTTGGCTTAGTTATGGTGGAAACATGAGCCGCTGTATATACTAGTTTACTGCAACCAGTGTACCCCACTACCAGTCGTAAAAGCCTGCGACAATAGTTTCCTTCACAGATGTAAGTCTCAAAGCTGTTCTATATTTATTAGTGCCACTCCCCCAATAATTTGCCCAAGTTGCAGCATTATAGCCCAATATTCGGCTTGGTTAGGCCGCCAAAATGGCGCACTGCCTACATGGGTTTATTGCAGCCAGACCCCTCCATTGCAGGTTACAGAGCAATGTGACATGGGTTTAACTCCTCTGTACGTCTCAAAGCTGTTCCACCTTTATTGGTGTAATTCACTCAGTGTTTGGTCCAAATTGCAGCATAATATTTTAATATTTGGCTTAGTTATGGTGGAAACATGACCCGCTGTATGTACTAGTTTACTGCAACCAGTGTACCCCACTACCAGTCGTAAAAGCCTGCGACAAGAGTTTCCTTCACAGATGTAAATCTCAAAGCTGTTCTATATTTATTAGTGCCACTCCCCCAATAATTTGGCCAAGTTGCAGCATTATAGCCCAATATTTGGCTTGGTTAGGCCGCCAAAATGGCGCACTGCCTACATGGGTTTATTGCAGCCAGACCCCTCCATTGCAGGTTACAGAGCAATGTGACATGGGTTTAACTCCTCTGTACGTCTCAAAGCTGTTCCACCTTTATTGGTGTAATTCACTCAGTGTTTGGTCCAAATTGCAGCATAATATTTTAATATTTGGCTTAGTTATGGTGGAAACATGACCCGCTGTATATACTAGTTTACTGCAACCAGTGTACCCCACTACCAGTCGTAAAAGCCTGCGACAAGAGTTTCCTTCACAGATGTAAGTCTCAAAGCTGTTCTATATTTATTAGTGCCACTCCCCCAATAATTTGCCCAAGTTGCAGCATTATAGCCCAATATTTGGCTTGGTTAGGCCGCCAAAATGGCGCACTGCCTACATGGGTTTATTGCAGCCAGACCCCTCCATTGCAGGTTACAGAGCAATGTGACATGGGTTTAACTCCTCTGTACGTCTCAAAGCTGTTCCACCTTTATTGGTGTAATTCACTCAGTGTTTGGTCCAAATTGCAGCATAATATTTTAATATTTGGCTTAGTTATGGTGGAAACATGACCCGCTGTATATACTAGTTTACTGCAACCAGTGTACCCCACTACCAGTCGTAAAAGCCTGCGACAAGAGTTTCCTTCACAGATGTAAGTCTCAAAGCTGTTCTATATTTATTAGTGCCACTCCCCCAATAATTTGCCCAAGTTGCAGCATTATAGCCCAATATTTGGCTTGGTTAGGCCGCCAAAATGGCGCACTGCCTACATGGGTTTATTGCAGCCAGACCCCTCCATTGCAGGTTACAGAGCAATGTGACATGGGTTTAACTCCTCTGTACGTCTCAAAGCTGTTCCACCTTTATTGGTGTAATTCACTCAGTGTTTGGTCCAAATTGCAGCATAATATTTTAATATTTGGCTTAGTTATGGTGGAAACATGACCCGCTGTATATACTAGTTTACTGCAACCAGTGTACCCCACTACCAGTCGTAAAAGCCTGCGACAAGAGTTTCCTTCACAGATGTAAGTCTCAAAGCTGTTCTATATTTATTAGTGCCACTCCCCCAATAATTTGCCCAAGTTGCAGCATTATAGCCCAATATTCGGCTTGGTTAGGCCGCCAAAATGGCGCACTGCCTACATGGGTTTATTGCAGCCAGACCCCTCCATTGCAGGTTACAGAGCAATGTGACATGGGTTTAACTCCTCTGTACGTCTCAAAGCTGTTCCACCTTTATTGGTGTAATTCACTCAGTGTTTGGTCCAAATTGCAGCATAATATTTTAATATTTGGCTTAGTTATGGTGGAAACATGACCCGCTGTATATACTAGTTTACTGCAACCAGTGTACCCCACTACCAGTCGTAAAAGCCTGCGACAAGAGTTTCCTTCACAGATGTAAGTCTCAAAGCTGTTCTATATTTATTAGTGCCACTCCCCCAATAATTTGCCCAAGTTGCAGCATTATAGCCCAATATTTGGCTTGGTTAGGCCGCCAAAATGGCGCACTGCCTACATGGGTTTATTGCAGCCAGACCCCTCCATTGCAGGTTACAGAGCAATGTGACATGGGTTTAACTCCTCTGTACGTCTCAAAACTGTTCCACCTTTATTGGTGTAATTCACTCAGTGTTTGGTCCAAATTGCAGCATAATATTTTAATATTTGGCTTAGTTATGGTGGAAACATGACCCGCTGTATATACTAGTTTACTGCAACCAGTGTACCCCACTACCAGTCGTAAAAGCCTGCGACAAGAGTTTCCTTCACAGATGTAAGTCTCAAAGCTGTTCTATATTTATTAGTGCCACTCCCCCAATAATTTGCCCAAGTTGCAGCATTATAGCCCAATATTTGGCTTGGTTAGGCCGCCAAAATGGCGCACTGCCTACATGGGTTTATTGCAGCCAGACCCCTCCATTGCAGGTTACAGAGCAATGTGACATGGGTTTAACTCCTCTGTACGTCTCAAAGCTGTTCCACCTTTATTGGTGTAATTCACTCAGTGTTTGGTCCAAATTGCAGCATAATATTTTAATATTTGGCTTAGTTATGGTGGAAACATGACCCGCTGTATATACTAGTTTACTGCAACCAGTGTACCCCACTACCAGTCGTAAAAGCCTGCGACAAGAGTTTCCTTCACAGATGTAAGTCTCAAAGCTGTTCTATATTTATTAGTGCCACTCCCCCAATAATTTGCCCAAGTTGCAGCATTATAGCCCAATATTCGGCTTGGTTAGGCCGCCAAAATGGCGCACTGCCTACATGGGTTTATTGCAGCCAGACCCCTCCATTGCAGGTTACAGAGCAATGTGACATGGGTTTAACTCCTCTGTACGTCTCAAAGCTGTTCCACCTTTATTGGTGTAATTCACTCAGTGTTTGGTCCAAATTGCAGCATAATATTTTAATATTTGGCTTAGTTATGGTGGAAACATGAGCCGCTGTATATACTAGTTTACTGTAACCAGTGTACCCCACTACCAGTCGTAAAAGCCTGCGACAATAGTTTCCTTCACAGATGTAAGTCTCAAAGCTGTTCTATATTTATTAGTGCCACTCCCCCAATAATTTGCCCAAGTTGCAGCATTATAGCCCAATATTCGGCTTGGTTAGGCCGCCAAAATGGCGCACTGCCTACATGGGTTTATTGCAGCCAGACCCCTCCATTGCAGGTTACAGAGCAATGTGACATGGGTTTAACTCCTCTGTACGTCTCAAAGCTGTTCCACCTTTATTGGTGTAATTCACTCAGTGTTTGGTCCAAATTGCAGCATAATATTTTAATATTTGGCTTAGTTATGGTGGAAACATGACCCGCTGTATATACTAGTTTACTGCAACCAGTGTACCCCACTACCAGTCGTAAAAGCCTGCGACAAGAGTTTCCTTCACAGATGTAAGTCTCAAAGCTGTTCTATATTTATTAGTGCCACTCCCCCAATAATTTGCCCAAGTTGCAGCATTATAGCCCAATATTTGGCTTGGTTAGGCCGCCAAAATGGCGCACTGCCTACATGGGTTTATTGCAGCCAGACCCCTCCATTGCAGGTTACAGAGCAATGTGACATGGGTTTAACTCCTCTGTACGTCTCAAAACTGTTCCACCTTTATTGGTGTAATTCACTCAGTGTTTGGTCCAAATTGCAGCATAATATTTTAATATTTGGCTTAGTTATGGTGGAAACATGACCCGCTGTATATACTAGTTTACTGCAACCAGTGTACCCCACTACCAGTCGTAAAAGCCTGCGACAAGAGTTTCCTTCACAGATGTAAGTCTCAAAGCTGTTCTATATTTATTAGTGCCACTCCCCCAATAATTTGCCCAAGTTGCAGCATTATAGCCCAATATTTGGCTTGGTTAGGCCGCCAAAATGGCGCACTGCCTACATGGGTTTATTGCAGCCAGACCCCTCCATTGCAGGTTACAGAGCAATGTGACATGGGTTTAACTCCTCTGTACGTCTCAAAGCTGTTCCACCTTTATTGGTGTAATTCACTCAGTGTTTGGTCCAAATTGCAGCATAATATTTTAATATTTGGCTTAGTTATGGTGGAAACATGACCCGCTGTATATACTAGTTTACTGCAACCAGTGTACCCCACTACCAGTCGTAAAAGCCTGCGACAAGAGTTTCCTTCACAGATGTAAGTCTCAAAGCTGTTCTATATTTATTAGTGCCACTCCCCCAATAATTTGCCCAAGTTGCAGCATTATAGCCCAATATTTGGCTTGGTTAGGCCGCCAAAATGGCGCACTGCCTACATGGGTTTATTGCAGCCAGACCCCTCCATTGCAGGTTACAGAGCAATGTGACATGGGTTTAACTCCTCTGTACGTCTCAAAACTGTTCCACCTTTATTGGTGTAATTCACTCAGTGTTTGGTCCAAATTGCAGCATAATATTTTAATATTTGGCTTAGTTATGGTGGAAACATGACCCGCTGTATATACTAGTTTACTGCAACCAGTGTACCCCACTACCAGTCGTAAAAGCCTGCGACAAGAGTTTCCTTCACAGATGTAAGTCTCAAAGCTGTTCTATATTTATTAGTGCCACTCCCCCAATAATTTGCCCAAGTTGCAGCATTATAGCCCAATATTTGGCTTGGTTAGGCCGCCAAAATGGCGCACTGCCTACATGGGTTTATTGCAGCCAGACCCCTCCATTGCAGGTTACAGAGCAATGTGACATGGGTTTAACTCCTCTGTACGTCTCAAAGCTGTTCCACCTTTATTGGTGTAATTCACTCAGTGTTTGGTCCAAATTGCAGCATAATATTTTAATATTTGGCTTAGTTATGGTGGAAACATGACCCGCTGTATATACTAGTTTACTGCAACCAGTGTACCCCACTACCAGTCGTAAAAGCCTGCGACAAGAGTTTCCTTCACAGATGTAAGTCTCAAAGCTGTTCTATATTTATTAGTGCCACTCCCCCAATAATTTGCCCAAGTTGCAGCATTATAGCCCAATATTCGGCTTGGTTAGGCCGCCAAAATGGCGCACTGCCTACATGGGTTTATTGCAGCCAGACCCCTCCATTGCAGGTTACAGAGCAATGTGACATGGGTTTAACTCCTCTGTACGTCTCAAAGCTGTTCCACCTTTATTGGTGTAATTCACTCAGTGTTTGGTCCAAATTGCAGCATAATATTTTAATATTTGGCTTAGTTATGGTGGAAACATGAGCCGCTGTATATACTAGTTTACTGTAACCAGTGTACCCCACTACCAGTCGTAAAAGCCTGCGACAATAGTTTCCTTCACAGATGTAAGTCTCAAAGCTGTTCTATATTTATTAGTGCCACTCCCCCAATAATTTGCCCAAGTTGCAGCATTATAGCCCAATATTCGGCTTGGTTAGGCCGCCAAAATGGCGCACTGCCTACATGGGTTTATTGCAGCCAGACCCCTCCATTGCAGGTTACAGAGCAATGTGACATGGGTTTAACTCCTCTGTACGTCTCAAAGCTGTTCCACCTTTATTGGTGTAATTCACTCAGTGTTTGGTCCAAATTGCAGCATAATATTTTAATATTTGGCTTAGTTATGGTGGAAACATGACCCGCTGTATGTACTAGTTTACTGCAACCAGTGTACCCCACTACCAGTCGTAAAAGCCTGCGACAAGAGTTTCCTTCACAGATGTAAATCTCAAAGCTGTTCTATATTTATTAGTGCCACTCCCCCAATAATTTGGCCAAGTTGCAGCATTATAGCCCAATATTTGGCTTGGTTAGGCCGCCAAAATGGCGCACTGCCTACATGGGTTTATTGCAGCCAGACCCCTCCATTGCAGGTTACAGAGCAATGTGACATGGGTTTAACTCCTCTGTACGTCTCAAAGCTGTTCCACCTTTATTGGTGTAATTCACTCAGTGTTTGGTCCAAATTGCAGCATAATATTTTAATATTTGGCTTAGTTATGGTGGAAACATGACCCGCTGTATATACTAGTTTACTGCAACCAGTGTACCCCACTACCAGTCGTAAAAGCCTGCGACAAGAGTTTCCTTCACAGATGTAAGTCTCAAAGCTGTTCTATATTTATTAGTGCCACTCCCCCAATAATTTGCCCAAGTTGCAGCATTATAGCCCAATATTTGGCTTGGTTAGGCCGCCAAAATGGCGCACTGCCTACATGGGTTTATTGCAGCCAGACCCCTCCATTGCAGGTTACAGAGCAATGTGACATGGGTTTAACTCCTCTGTACGTCTCAAAACTGTTCCACCTTTATTGGTGTAATTCACTCAGTGTTTGGTCCAAATTGCAGCATAATATTTTAATATTTGGCTTAGTTATGGTGGAAACATGACCCGCTGTATATACTAGTTTACTGCAACCAGTGTACCCCACTACCAGTCGTAAAAGCCTGCGACAAGAGTTTCCTTCACAGATGTAAGTCTCAAAGCTGTTCTATATTTATTAGTGCCACTCCCCCAATAATTTGCCCAAGTTGCAGCATTATAGCCCAATATTTGGCTTGGTTAGGCCGCCAAAATGGCGCACTGCCTACATGGGTTTATTGCAGCCAGACCCCTCCATTGCAGGTTACAGAGCAATGTGACATGGGTTTAACTCCTCTGTACGTCTCAAAGCTGTTCCACCTTTATTGGTGTAATTCACTCAGTGTTTGGTCCAAATTGCAGCATAATATTTTAATATTTGGCTTAGTTATGGTGGAAACATGACCCGCTGTATATACTAGTTTACTGCAACCAGTGTACCCCACTACCAGTCGTAAAAGCCTGCGACAAGAGTTTCCTTCACAGATGTAAGTCTCAAAGCTGTTCTATATTTATTAGTGCCACTCCCCCAATAATTTGCCCAAGTTGCAGCATTATAGCCCAATATTCGGCTTGGTTAGGCCGCCAAAATGGCGCACTGCCTACATGGGTTTATTGCAGCCAGACCCCTCCATTGCAGGTTACAGAGCAATGTGACATGGGTTTAACTCCTCTGTACGTCTCAAAGCTGTTCCACCTTTATTGGTGTAATTCACTCAGTGTTTGGTCCAAATTGCAGCATAATATTTTAATATTTGGCTTAGTTATGGTGGAAACATGAGCCGCTGTATATACTAGTTTACTGCAACCAGTGTACCCCACTACCAGTCGTAAAAGCCTGCGACAATAGTTTCCTTCACAGATGTAAGTCTCAAAGCTGTTCTATATTTATTAGTGCCACTCCCCCAATAATTTGCCCAAGTTGCAGCATTATAGCCCAATATTCGGCTTGGTTAGGCCGCCAAAATGGCGCACTGCCTACATGGGTTTATTGCAGCCAGACCCCTCCATTGCAGGTTACAGAGCAATGTGACATGGGTTTAACTCCTCTGTACGTCTCAAAGCTGTTCCACCTTTATTGGTGTAATTCACTCAGTGTTTGGTCCAAATTGCAGCATAATATTTTAATATTTGGCTTAGTTATGGTGGAAACATGACCCGCTGTATGTACTAGTTTACTGCAACCAGTGTACCCCACTACCAGTCGTAAAAGCCTGCGACAAGAGTTTCCTTCACAGATGTAAATCTCAAAGCTGTTCTATATTTATTAGTGCCACTCCCCCAATAATTTGGCCAAGTTGCAGCATTATAGCCCAATATTTGGCTTGGTTAGGCCGCCAAAATGGCGCACTGCCTACATGGGTTTATTGCAGCCAGACCCCTCCATTGCAGGTTACAGAGCAATGTGACATGGGTTTAACTCCTCTGTACGTCTCAAAGCTGTTCCACCTTTATTGGTGTAATTCACTCAGTGTTTGGTCCAAATTGCAGCATAATATTTTAATATTTGGCTTAGTTATGGTGGAAACATGACCCGCTGTATGTACTAGTTTACTGCAACCAGTGTACCCCACTACCAGTCGTAAAAGCCTGCGACAAGAGTTTCCTTCACAGATGTAAATCTCAAAGCTGTTCTATATTTATTAGTGCCACTCCCCCAATAATTTGGCCAAGTTGCAGCATTATAGCCCAATATTTGGCTTGGTTAGGCCGCCAAAATGGCGCACTGCCTACATGGGTTTATTGCAGCCAGACCCCTCCATTGCAGGTTACAGAGCAATGTGACATGGGTTTAACTCCTCTGTACGTCTCAAAGCTGTTCCACCTTTATTGGTGTAATTCACTCAGTGTTTGGTCCAAATTGCAGCATAATATTTTAATATTTGGCTTAGTTATGGTGGAAACATGACCCGCTGTATATACTAGTTTACTGCAACCAGTGTACCCCACTACCAGTCGTAAAAGCCTGCGACAAGAGTTTCCTTCACAGATGTAAGTCTCAAAGCTGTTCTATATTTATTAGTGCCACTCCCCCAATAATTTGCCCAAGTTGCAGCATTATAGCCCAATATTTGGCTTGGTTAGGCCGCCAAAATGGCGCACTGCCTACATGGGTTTATTGCAGCCAGACCCCTCCATTGCAGGTTACAGAGCAATGTGACATGGGTTTAACTCCTCTGTACGTCTCAAAACTGTTCCACCTTTATTGGTGTAATTCACTCAGTGTTTGGTCCAAATTGCAGCATAATATTTTAATATTTGGCTTAGTTATGGTGGAAACATGAGCCGCTGTATATACTAGTTTACTGTAACCAGTGTACCCCACTACCAGTCGTAAAAGCCTGCGACAATAGTTTCCTTCACAGATGTAAGTCTCAAAGCTGTTCTATATTTATTAGTGCCACTCCCCCAATAATTTGCCCAAGTTGCAGCATTATAGCCCAATATTCGGCTTGGTTAGGCCGCCAAAATGGCGCACTGCCTACATGGGTTTATTGCAGCCAGACCCCTCCATTGCAGGTTACAGAGCAATGTGACATGGGTTTAACTCCTCTGTACGTCTCAAAGCTGTTCCACCTTTATTGGTGTAATTCACTCAGTGTTTGGTCCAAATTGCAGCATAATATTTTAATATTTGGCTTAGTTATGGTGGAAACATGACCCGCTGTATGTACTAGTTTACTGCAACCAGTGTACCCCACTACCAGTCGTAAAAGCCTGCGACAAGAGTTTCCTTCACAGATGTAAATCTCAAAGCTGTTCTATATTTATTAGTGCCACTCCCCCAATAATTTGGCCAAGTTGCAGCATTATAGCCCAATATTTGGCTTGGTTAGGCCGCCAAAATGGCGCACTGCCTACATGGGTTTATTGCAGCCAGACCCCTCCATTGCAGGTTACAGAGCAATGTGACATGGGTTTAACTCCTCTGTACGTCTCAAAGCTGTTCCACCTTTATTGGTGTAATTCACTCAGTGTTTGGTCCAAATTGCAGCATAATATTTTAATATTTGGCTTAGTTATGGTGGAAACATGACCCGCTGTATATACTAGTTTACTGCAACCAGTGTACCCCACTACCAGTCGTAAAAGCCTGCGACAAGAGTTTCCTTCACAGATGTAAGTCTCAAAGCTGTTCTATATTTATTAGTGCCACTCCCCCAATAATTTGCCCAAGTTGCAGCATTATAGCCCAATATTTGGCTTGGTTAGGCCGCCAAAATGGCGCACTGCCTACATGGGTTTATTGCAGCCAGACCCCTCCATTGCAGGTTACAGAGCAATGTGACATGGGTTTAACTCCTCTGTACGTCTCAAAACTGTTCCACCTTTATTGGTGTAATTCACTCAGTGTTTGGTCCAAATTGCAGCATAATATTTTAATATTTGGCTTAGTTATGGTGGAAACATGACCCGCTGTATATACTAGTTTACTGCAACCAGTGTACCCCACTACCAGTCGTAAAAGCCTGCGACAAGAGTTTCCTTCACAGATGTAAGTCTCAAAGCTGTTCTATATTTATTAGTGCCACTCCCCCAATAATTTGCCCAAGTTGCAGCATTATAGCCCAATATTTGGCTTGGTTAGGCCGCCAAAATGGCGCACTGCCTACATGGGTTTATTGCAGCCAGACCCCTCCATTGCAGGTTACAGAGCAATGTGACATGGGTTTAACTCCTCTGTACGTCTCAAAGCTGTTCCACCTTTATTGGTGTAATTCACTCAGTGTTTGGTCCAAATTGCAGCATAATATTTTAATATTTGGCTTAGTTATGGTGGAAACATGACCCGCTGTATATACTAGTTTACTGCAACCAGTGTACCCCACTACCAGTCGTAAAAGCCTGCGACAAGAGTTTCCTTCACAGATGTAAGTCTCAAAGCTGTTCTATATTTATTAGTGCCACTCCCCCAATAATTTGCCCAAGTTGCAGCATTATAGCCCAATATTCGGCTTGGTTAGGCCGCCAAAATGGCGCACTGCCTACATGGGTTTATTGCAGCCAGACCCCTCCATTGCAGGTTACAGAGCAATGTGACATGGGTTTAACTCCTCTGTACGTCTCAAAGCTGTTCCACCTTTATTGGTGTAATTCACTCAGTGTTTGGTCCAAATTGCAGCATAATATTTTAATATTTGGCTTAGTTATGGTGGAAACATGAGCCGCTGTATATACTAGTTTACTGCAACCAGTGTACCCCACTACCAGTCGTAAAAGCCTGCGACAATAGTTTCCTTCACAGATGTAAGTCTCAAAGCTGTTCTATATTTATTAGTGCCACTCCCCCAATAATTTGCCCAAGTTGCAGCATTATAGCCCAATATTCGGCTTGGTTAGGCCGCCAAAATGGCGCACTGCCTACATGGGTTTATTGCAGCCAGACCCCTCCATTGCAGGTTACAGAGCAATGTGACATGGGTTTAACTCCTCTGTACGTCTCAAAGCTGTTCCACCTTTATTGGTGTAATTCACTCAGTGTTTGGTCCAAATTGCAGCATAATATTTTAATATTTGGCTTAGTTATGGTGGAAACATGACCCGCTGTATGTACTAGTTTACTGCAACCAGTGTACCCCACTACCAGTCGTAAAAGCCTGCGACAAGAGTTTCCTTCACAGATGTAAATCTCAAAGCTGTTCTATATTTATTAGTGCCACTCCCCCAATAATTTGGCCAAGTTGCAGCATTATAGCCCAATATTTGGCTTGGTTAGGCCGCCAAAATGGCGCACTGCCTACATGGGTTTATTGCAGCCAGACCCCTCCATTGCAGGTTACAGAGCAATGTGACATGGGTTTAACTCCTCTGTACGTCTCAAAGCTGTTCCACCTTTATTGGTGTAATTCACTCAGTGTTTGGTCCAAATTGCAGCATAATATTTTAATATTTGGCTTAGTTATGGTGGAAACATGACCCGCTGTATGTACTAGTTTACTGCAACCAGTGTACCCCACTACCAGTCGTAAAAGCCTGCGACAAGAGTTTCCTTCACAGATGTAAATCTCAAAGCTGTTCTATATTTATTAGTGCCACTCCCCCAATAATTTGGCCAAGTTGCAGCATTATAGCCCAATATTTGGCTTGGTTAGGCCGCCAAAATGGCGCACTGCCTACATGGGTTTATTGCAGCCAGACCCCTCCATTGCAGGTTACAGAGCAATGTGACATGGGTTTAACTCCTCTGTACGTCTCAAAGCTGTTCCACCTTTATTGGTGTAATTCACTCAGTGTTTGGTCCAAATTGCAGCATAATATTTTAATATTTGGCTTAGTTATGGTGGAAACATGACCCGCTGTATATACTAGTTTACTGCAACCAGTGTACCCCACTACCAGTCGTAAAAGCCTGCGACAAGAGTTTCCTTCACAGATGTAAGTCTCAAAGCTGTTCTATATTTATTAGTGCCACTCCCCCAATAATTTGCCCAAGTTGCAGCATTATAGCCCAATATTTGGCTTGGTTAGGCCGCCAAAATGGCGCACTGCCTACATGGGTTTATTGCAGCCAGACCCCTCCATTGCAGGTTACAGAGCAATGTGACATGGGTTTAACTCCTCTGTACGTCTCAAAACTGTTCCACCTTTATTGGTGTAATTCACTCAGTGTTTGGTCCAAATTGCAGCATAATATTTTAATATTTGGCTTAGTTATGGTGGAAACATGACCCGCTGTATATACTAGTTTACTGCAACCAGTGTACCCCACTACCAGTCGTAAAAGCCTGCGACAAGAGTTTCCTTCACAGATGTAAGTCTCAAAGCTGTTCTATATTTATTAGTGCCACTCCCCCAATAATTTGCCCAAGTTGCAGCATTATAGCCCAATATTTGGCTTGGTTAGGCCGCCAAAATGGCGCACTGCCTACATGGGTTTATTGCAGCCAGACCCCTCCATTGCAGGTTACAGAGCAATGTGACATGGGTTTAACTCCTCTGTACGTCTCAAAGCTGTTCCACCTTTATTGGTGTAATTCACTCAGTGTTTGGTCCAAATTGCAGCATAATATTTTAATATTTGGCTTAGTTATGGTGGAAACATGACCCGCTGTATATACTAGTTTACTGCAACCAGTGTACCCCACTACCAGTCGTAAAAGCCTGCGACAAGAGTTTCCTTCACAGATGTAAGTCTCAAAGCTGTTCTATATTTATTAGTGCCACTCCCCCAATAATTTGCCCAAGTTGCAGCATTATAGCCCAATATTCGGCTTGGTTAGGCCGCCAAAATGGCGCACTGCCTACATGGGTTTATTGCAGCCAGACCCCTCCATTGCAGGTTACAGAGCAATGTGACATGGGTTTAACTCCTCTGTACGTCTCAAAGCTGTTCCACCTTTATTGGTGTAATTCACTCAGTGTTTGGTCCAAATTGCAGCATAATATTTTAATATTTGGCTTAGTTATGGTGGAAACATGAGCCGCTGTATATACTAGTTTACTGCAACCAGTGTACCCCACTACCAGTCGTAAAAGCCTGCGACAATAGTTTCCTTCACAGATGTAAGTCTCAAAGCTGTTCTATATTTATTAGTGCCACTCCCCCAATAATTTGCCCAAGTTGCAGCATTATAGCCCAATATTCGGCTTGGTTAGGCCGCCAAAATGGCGCACTGCCTACATGGGTTTATTGCAGCCAGACCCCTCCATTGCAGGTTACAGAGCAATGTGACATGGGTTTAACTCCTCTGTACGTCTCAAAGCTGTTCCACCTTTATTGGTGTAATTCACTCAGTGTTTGGTCCAAATTGCAGCATAATATTTTAATATTTGGCTTAGTTATGGTGGAAACATGACCCGCTGTATGTACTAGTTTACTGCAACCAGTGTACCCCACTACCAGTCGTAAAAGCCTGCGACAAGAGTTTCCTTCACAGATGTAAATCTCAAAGCTGTTCTATATTTATTAGTGCCACTCCCCCAATAATTTGGCCAAGTTGCAGCATTATAGCCCAATATTTGGCTTGGTTAGGCCGCCAAAATGGCGCACTGCCTACATGGGTTTATTGCAGCCAGACCCCTCCATTGCAGGTTACAGAGCAATGTGACATGGGTTTAACTCCTCTGTACGTCT
Organism: Sabellastarte sp. h YS-2021; assembly: GCA_964017235.1. NCBI lineage: Eukaryota > Metazoa > Annelida > Polychaeta > Sabellida > Sabellidae > Sabellastarte > Sabellastarte sp. h YS-2021. The sequence continues at coordinate 39,062,565 of OZ024929.1, forward strand.
CAAAGCTGTTCCACCTTTATTGGTGTAATTCACTCAGTGTTTGGTCCAAATTGCAGCATAATATTTTAATATTTGGCTTAGTTATGGTGGAAACATGACCCGCTGTATATACTAGTTTACTGCAACCAGTGTACCCCACTACCAGTCGTAAAAGCCTGCGACAAGAGTTTCCTTCACAGATGTAAGTCTCAAAGCTGTTCTATATTTATTAGTGCCACTCCCCCAATAATTTGCCCAAGTTGCAGCATTATAGCCCAATATTTGGCTTGGTTAGGCCGCCAAAATGGCGCACTGCCTACATGGGTTTATTGCAGCCAGACCCCTCCATTGCAGGTTACAGAGCAATGTGACATGGGTTTAACTCCTCTGTACGTCTCAAAACTGTTCCACCTTTATTGGTGTAATTCACTCAGTGTTTGGTCCAAATTGCAGCATAATATTTTAATATTTGGCTTAGTTATGGTGGAAACATGACCCGCTGTATATACTAGTTTACTGCAACCAGTGTACCCCACTACCAGTCGTAAAAGCCTGCGACAAGAGTTTCCTTCACAGATGTAAGTCTCAAAGCTGTTCTATATTTATTAGTGCCACTCCCCCAATAATTTGCCCAAGTTGCAGCATTATAGCCCAATATTTGGCTTGGTTAGGCCGCCAAAATGGCGCACTGCCTACATGGGTTTATTGCAGCCAGACCCCTCCATTGCAGGTTACAGAGCAATGTGACATGGGTTTAACTCCTCTGTACGTCTCAAAGCTGTTCCACCTTTATTGGTGTAATTCACTCAGTGTTTGGTCCAAATTGCAGCATAATATTTTAATATTTGGCTTAGTTATGGTGGAAACATGACCCGCTGTATATACTAGTTTACTGCAACCAGTGTACCCCACTACCAGTCGTAAAAGCCTGCGACAAGAGTTTCCTTCACAGATGTAAGTCTCAAAGCTGTTCTATATTTATTAGTGCCACTCCCCCAATAATTTGCCCAAGTTGCAGCATTATAGCCCAATATTCGGCTTGGTTAGGCCGCCAAAATGGCGCACTGCCTACATGGGTTTATTGCAGCCAGACCCCTCCATTGCAGGTTACAGAGCAATGTGACATGGGTTTAACTCCTCTGTACGTCTCAAAGCTGTTCCACCTTTATTGGTGTAATTCACTCAGTGTTTGGTCCAAATTGCAGCATAATATTTTAATATTTGGCTTAGTTATGGTGGAAACATGAGCCGCTGTATATACTAGTTTACTGCAACCAGTGTACCCCACTACCAGTCGTAAAAGCCTGCGACAATAGTTTCCTTCACAGATGTAAGTCTCAAAGCTGTTCTATATTTATTAGTGCCACTCCCCCAATAATTTGCCCAAGTTGCAGCATTATAGCCCAATATTCGGCTTGGTTAGGCCGCCAAAATGGCGCACTGCCTACATGGGTTTATTGCAGCCAGACCCCTCCATTGCAGGTTACAGAGCAATGTGACATGGGTTTAACTCCTCTGTACGTCTCAAAGCTGTTCCACCTTTATTGGTGTAATTCACTCAGTGTTTGGTCCAAATTGCAGCATAATATTTTAATATTTGGCTTAGTTATGGTGGAAACATGACCCGCTGTATGTACTAGTTTACTGCAACCAGTGTACCCCACTACCAGTCGTAAAAGCCTGCGACAAGAGTTTCCTTCACAGATGTAAATCTCAAAGCTGTTCTATATTTATTAGTGCCACTCCCCCAATAATTTGGCCAAGTTGCAGCATTATAGCCCAATATTTGGCTTGGTTAGGCCGCCAAAATGGCGCACTGCCTACATGGGTTTATTGCAGCCAGACCCCTCCATTGCAGGTTACAGAGCAATGTGACATGGGTTTAACTCCTCTGTACGTCTCAAAGCTGTTCCACCTTTATTGGTGTAATTCACTCAGTGTTTGGTCCAAATTGCAGCATAATATTTTAATATTTGGCTTAGTTATGGTGGAAACATGACCCGCTGTATATACTAGTTTACTGCAACCAGTGTACCCCACTACCAGTCGTAAAAGCCTGCGACAAGAGTTTCCTTCACAGATGTAAGTCTCAAAGCTGTTCTATATTTATTAGTGCCACTCCCCCAATAATTTGCCCAAGTTGCAGCATTATAGCCCAATATTTGGCTTGGTTAGGCCGCCAAAATGGCGCACTGCCTACATGGGTTTATTGCAGCCAGACCCCTCCATTGCAGGTTACAGAGCAATGTGACATGGGTTTAACTCCTCTGTACGTCTCAAAACTGTTCCACCTTTATTGGTGTAATTCACTCAGTGTTTGGTCCAAATTGCAGCATAATATTTTAATATTTGGCTTAGTTATGGTGGAAACATGACCCGCTGTATATACTAGTTTACTGCAACCAGTGTACCCCACTACCAGTCGTAAAAGCCTGCGACAAGAGTTTCCTTCACAGATGTAAGTCTCAAAGCTGTTCTATATTTATTAGTGCCACTCCCCCAATAATTTGCCCAAGTTGCAGCATTATAGCCCAATATTTGGCTTGGTTAGGCCGCCAAAATGGCGCACTGCCTACATGGGTTTATTGCAGCCAGACCCCTCCATTGCAGGTTACAGAGCAATGTGACATGGGTTTAACTCCTCTGTACGTCTCAAAGCTGTTCCACCTTTATTGGTGTAATTCACTCAGTGTTTGGTCCAAATTGCAGCATAATATTTTAATATTTGGCTTAGTTATGGTGGAAACATGACCCGCTGTATATACTAGTTTACTGCAACCAGTGTACCCCACTACCAGTCGTAAAAGCCTGCGACAAGAGTTTCCTTCACAGATGTAAGTCTCAAAGCTGTTCTATATTTATTAGTGCCACTCCCCCAATAATTTGCCCAAGTTGCAGCATTATAGCCCAATATTCGGCTTGGTTAGGCCGCCAAAATGGCGCACTGCCTACATGGGTTTATTGCAGCCAGACCCCTCCATTGCAGGTTACAGAGCAATGTGACATGGGTTTAACTCCTCTGTACGTCTCAAAGCTGTTCCACCTTTATTGGTGTAATTCACTCAGTGTTTGGTCCAAATTGCAGCATAATATTTTAATATTTGGCTTAGTTATGGTGGAAACATGAGCCGCTGTATATACTAGTTTACTGCAACCAGTGTACCCCACTACCAGTCGTAAAAGCCTGCGACAATAGTTTCCTTCACAGATGTAAGTCTCAAAGCTGTTCTATATTTATTAGTGCCACTCCCCCAATAATTTGCCCAAGTTGCAGCATTATAGCCCAATATTCGGCTTGGTTAGGCCGCCAAAATGGCGCACTGCCTACATGGGTTTATTGCAGCCAGACCCCTCCATTGCAGGTTACAGAGCAATGTGACATGGGTTTAACTCCTCTGTACGTCTCAAAGCTGTTCCACCTTTATTGGTGTAATTCACTCAGTGTTTGGTCCAAATTGCAGCATAATATTTTAATATTTGGCTTAGTTATGGTGGAAACATGACCCGCTGTATGTACTAGTTTACTGCAACCAGTGTACCCCACTACCAGTCGTAAAAGCCTGCGACAAGAGTTTCCTTCACAGATGTAAATCTCAAAGCTGTTCTATATTTATTAGTGCCACTCCCCCAATAATTTGGCCAAGTTGCAGCATTATAGCCCAATATTTGGCTTGGTTAGGCCGCCAAAATGGCGCACTGCCTACATGGGTTTATTGCAGCCAGACCCCTCCATTGCAGGTTACAGAGCAATGTGACATGGGTTTAACTCCTCTGTACGTCTCAAAGCTGTTCCACCTTTATTGGTGTAATTCACTCAGTGTTTGGTCCAAATTGCAGCATAATATTTTAATATTTGGCTTAGTTATGGTGGAAACATGACCCGCTGTATATACTAGTTTACTGCAACCAGTGTACCCCACTACCAGTCGTAAAAGCCTGCGACAAGAGTTTCCTTCACAGATGTAAGTCTCAAAGCTGTTCTATATTTATTAGTGCCACTCCCCCAATAATTTGCCCAAGTTGCAGCATTATAGCCCAATATTCGGCTTGGTTAGGTCGCCAAAATGGCGCACTGCCTACATGGGTTTATTGCAGCCAGACCCCTCCATTGCAGGTTACAGAGCAATGTGACATGGGTTTAACTCCTCTGTACGTCTCAAAGCTGTTCCACCTTTATTGGTGTAATTCACTCAGTGTTTGGTCCAAATTGCAGCATAATATTTTAATATTTGGCTTAGTTATGGTGGAAACATGAGCCGCTGTATATACTAGTTTACTGCAACCAGTGTACCCCACTACCAGTCGTAAAAGCCTGCGACAATAGTTTCCTTCACAGATGTAAGTCTCAAAGCTGTTCTATATTTATTAGTGCCACTCCCCCAATAATTTGCCCAAGTTGCAGCATTATAGCCCAATATTCGGCTTGGTTAGGCCGCCAAAATGGCGCACTGCCTACATGGGTTTATTGCAGCCAGACCCCTCCATTGCAGGTTACAGAGCAATGTGACATGGGTTTAACTCCTCTGTACGTCTCAAAGCTGTTCCACCTTTATTGGTGTAATTCACTCAGTGTTTGGTCCAAATTGCAGCATAATATTTTAATATTTGGCTTAGTTATGGTGGAAACATGACCCGCTGTATGTACTAGTTTACTGCAACCAGTGTACCCCACTACCAGTCGTAAAAGCCTGCGACAAGAGTTTCCTTCACAGATGTAAATCTCAAAGCTGTTCTATATTTATTAGTGCCACTCCCCCAATAATTTGGCCAAGTTGCAGCATTATAGCCCAATATTTGGCTTGGTTAGGCCGCCAAAATGGCGCACTGCCTACATGGGTTTATTGCAGCCAGACCCCTCCATTGCAGGTTACAGAGCAATGTGACATGGGTTTAATTCCTCTGTACGTCTCAAAGCTGTTCCACCTTTATTGGTGTAATTCACTCAGTGTTTGGTCCAAATTGCAGCATAATATTTTAATATTTGGCTTAGTTATGGTGGAAACATGACCCGCTGTATATACTAGTTTACTGCAACCAGTGTACCCCACTACCAGTCGTAAAAGCCTGCGACAAGAGTTTCCTTCACAGATGTAAGTCTCAAAGCTGTTCTATATTTATTAGTGCCACTCCCCCAATAATTTGCCCAAGTTGCAGCATTATAGCCCAATATTTGGCTTGGTTAGGCCGCCAAAATGGCGCACTGCCTACATGGGTTTATTGCAGCCAGACCCCTCCATTGCAGGTTACAGAGCAATGTGACATGGGTTTAACTCCTCTGTACGTCTCAAAGCTGTTCCACCTTTATTGGTGTAATTCACTCAGTGTTTGGTCCAAATTGCAGCATAATATTTTAATATTTGGCTTAGTTATGGTGGAAACATGACCCGCTGTATATACTAGTTTACTGCAACCAGTGTACCCCACTACCAGTCGTAAAAGCCTGCGACAAGAGTTTCCTTCACAGATGTAAGTCTCAAAGCTGTTCTATATTTATTAGTGCCACTCCCCCAATAATTTGCCCAAGTTGCAGCATTATAGCCCAATATTCGGCTTGGTTAGGCCGCCAAAATGGCGCACTGCCTACATGGGTTTATTGCAGCCAGACCCCTCCATTGCAGGTTACAGAGCAATGTGACATGGGTTTAACTCCTCTGTACGTCTCAAAGCTGTTCCACCTTTATTGGTGTAATTCACTCAGTGTTTGGTCCAAATTGCAGCATAATATTTTAATATTTGGCTTAGTTATGGTGGAAACATGAGCCGCTGTATATACTAGTTTACTGCAACCAGTGTACCCCACTACCAGTCGTAAAAGCCTGCGACAATAGTTTCCTTCACAGATGTAAGTCTCAAAGCTGTTCTATATTTATTAGTGCCACTCCCCCAATAATTTGCCCAAGTTGCAGCATTATAGCCCAATATTCGGCTTGGTTAGGCCGCCAAAATGGCGCACTGCCTACATGGGTTTATTGCAGCCAGACCCCTCCATTGCAGGTTACAGAGCAATGTGACATGGGTTTAACTCCTCTGTACGTCTCAAAGCTGTTCCACCTTTATTGGTGTAATTCACTCAGTGTTTGGTCCAAATTGCAGCATAATATTTTAATATTTGGCTTAGTTATGGTGGAAACATGACCCGCTGTATGTACTAGTTTACTGCAACCAGTGTACCCCACTACCAGTCGTAAAAGCCTGCGACAAGAGTTTCCTTCACAGATGTAAATCTCAAAGCTGTTCTATATTTATTAGTGCCACTCCCCCAATAATTTGGCCAAGTTGCAGCATTATAGCCCAATATTTGGCTTGGTTAGGCCGCCAAAATGGCTCACTGCCTACATGGGTTTATTGCAGCCAGACCCCTCCATTGCAGGTTACAGAGCAATGTGACATGGGTTTAACTCCTCTGTACGTCTCAAAGCTGTTCCACCTTTATTGGTGTAATTCACTCAGTGTTTGGTCCAAATTGCAGCATAATATTTTAATATTTGGCTTAGTTATGGTGGAAACATGACCCGCTGTATATACTAGTTTACTGCAACCAGTGTACCCCACTACCAGTCGTAAAAGCCTGCGACAAGAGTTTCCTTCACAGATGTAAGTCTCAAAGCTGTTCTATATTTATTAGTGCCACTCCCCCAATAATTTGCCCAAGTTGCAGCATTATAGCCCAATATTCGGCTTGGTTAGGCCGCCAAAATGGCGCACTGCCTACATGGGTTTATTGCAGCCAGACCCCTCCATTGCAGGTTACAGAGCAATGTGACATGGGTTTAACTCCTCTGTACGTCTCAAAGCTGTTCCACCTTTATTGGTGTAATTCACTCAGTGTTTGGTCCAAATTGCAGCATAATATTTTAATATTTGGCTTAGTTATGGTGGAAACATGACCCGCTGTATATACTAGTTTACTGCAACCAGTGTACCCCACTACCAGTCGTAAAAGCCTGCGACAAGAGTTTCCTTCACAGATGTAAGTCTCAAAGCTGTTCTATATTTATTAGTGCCACTCCCCCAATAATTTGGCCAAGTTGCAGCATTATAGCCCAATATTTGGCTTGGTTAGGCCGCCAAAATGGCGCACTGCCTACATGGGTTTATTGCAGCCAGACCCCTCCATTGCAGGTTACAGAGCAATGTGACATGGGTTTAACTCCTCTGTACGTCTCAAAGCTGTTCCACCTTTATTGGTGTAATTCACTCAGTGTTTGGTCCAAATTGCAGCATAATATTTTAATATTTGGCTTAGTTATGGTGGAAACATGACCCGCTGTATATACTAGTTTACTGCAACCAGTGTACCCCACTACCAGTCGTAAAAGCCTGCGACAAGAGTTTCCTTCACAGATGTAAGTCTCAAAGCTGTTCTATATTTATTAGTGCCACTCCCCCAATAATTTGCCCAAGTTGCAGCATTATAGCCCAATATTTGGCTTGGTTAGGCCGCCAAAATGGCGCACTGCCTACATGGGTTTATTGCAGCCAGACCCCTCCATTGCAGGTTACAGAGCAATGTGACATGGGTTTAACTCCTCTGTACGTCTCAAAGCTGTTCCACCTTTATTGGTGTAATTCACTCAGTGTTTGGTCCAAATTGCAGCATAATATTTTAATATTTGGCTTAGTTATGGTGGAAACATGACCCGCTGTATATACTAGTTTACTGCAACCAGTGTACCCCACTACCAGTCGTAAAAGCCTGCGACAAGAGTTTCCTTCACAGATGTAAGTCTCAAAGCTGTTCTATATTTATTAGTGCCACTCCCCCAATAATTTGCCCAAGTTGCAGCATTATAGCCCAATATTTGGCTTGGTTAGGCCGCCAAAATGGCGCACTGCCTACATGGGTTTATTGCAGCCAGACCCCTCCATTGCAGGTTACAGAGCAATGTGACATGGGTTTAACTCCTCTGTACGTCTCAAAGCTGTTCCACCTTTATTGGTGTAATTCACTCAGTGTTTGGTCCAAATTGCAGCATAATATTTTAATATTTGGCTTAGTTATGGTGGAAACATGACCCGCTGTATATACTAGTTTACTGCAACCAGTGTACCCCACTACCAGTCGTAAAAGCCTGCGACAATAGTTTCCTTCACAGATGTAAGTCTCAAAGCTGTTCTATATTTATTAGTGCCACTCCCCCAATAATTTGCCCAAGTTGCAGCATTATAGCCCAATATTCGGCTTGGTTAGGCCGCCAAAATGGCGCACTGCCTACATGGGTTTATTGCAGCCAGACCCCTCCATTGCAGGTTACAGAGCAATGTGACATGGGTTTAACTCCTCTGTACGTCTCAAAGCTGTTCCACCTTTATTGGTGTAATTCACTCAGTGTTTGGTCCAAATTGCAGCATAATATTTTAATATTTGGCTTAGTTATGGTGGAAACATGACCCGCTGTATATACTAGTTTACTGCAACCAGTGTACCCCACTACCAGTCGTAAAAGCCTGCGACAAGAGTTTCCTTCACAGATGTAAGTCTCAAAGCTGTTCTATATTTATTAGTGCCACTCCCCCAATAATTTGCCCAAGTTGCAGCATTATAGCCCAATATTTGGCTTGGTTAGGCCGCCAAAATGGCGCACTGCCTACATGGGTTTATTGCAGCCAGACCCCTCCATTGCAGGTTACAGAGCAATGTGACATGGGTTTAACTCCTCTGTACGTCTCAAATCTGTTCCACCTTTATTGGTGTAATTCACTCAGTGTTTGGTCCAAATTGCAGCATAATATTTTAATATTTGGCTTAGTTATGGTGGAAACATGACCCGCTGTATATACTAGTTTACTGCAACCAGTGTACCCCACTACCAGTCGTAAAAGCCTGCGACAAGAGTTTCCTTCACAGATGTAAGTCTCAAAGCTGTTCTATATTTATTAGTGCCACTCCCCCAATAATTTGCCCAAGTTGCAGCATTATAGCCCAATATTCGGCTTGGTTAGGCCGCCAAAATGGCGCACTGCCTACATGGGTTTATTGCAGCCAGACCCCTCCATTGCAGGTTACAGAGCAATGTGACATGGGTTTAACTCCTCTGTACGTCTCAAAGCTGTTCCACCTTTATTGGTGTAATTCACTCAGTGTTTGGTCCAAATTGCAGCATAATATTTTAATATTTGGCTTAGTTATGGTGGAAACATGACCCGCTGTATATACTAGTTTACTGCAACCAGTGTACCCCACTACCAGTCGTAAAAGCCTGCGACAATAGTTTCCTTCACAGATGTAAGTCTCAAAGCTGTTCTATATTTATTAGTGCCACTCCCCCAATAATTTGCCCAAGTTGCAGCATTATAGCCCAATATTCGGCTTGGTTAGGCCGCCAAAATGGCGCACTGCCTACATGGGTTTATTGCAGCCAGACCCCTCCATTGCAGGTTACAGAGCAATGTGACATGGGTTTAACTCCTCTGTACGTCTCAAAGCTGTTCCACCTTTATTGGTGTAATTCACTCAGTGTTTGGTCCAAATTGCAGCATAATATTTTAATATTTGGCTTAGTTATGGTGGAAACATGACCCGCTGTATATACTAGTTTACTGCAACCAGTGTACCCCACTACCAGTTGTAAAAGCCTGCGACAAGAGTTTCCTTCACAGATGTAAGTCTCAAAGCTGTTCTATATTTATTAGTGCCACTCCCCCAATAATTTGCCCAAGTTGCAGCATTATAGCCCAATATTCGGCTTGGTTAGGCCGCCAAAATGGCGCACTGCCTACATGGGTTTATTGCAGCCAGACCCCTCCATTGCAGGTTACAGAGCAATGTGACATGGGTTTAACTCCTCTGTACGTCTCAAAGCTGTTCCACCTTTATTGGTGTAATTCACTCAGTGTTTGGTCCAAATTGCAGCATAATATTTTAATATTTGGCTTAGTTATGGTGGAAACATGACCCGCTGTATATACTAGTTTACTGCAACCAGTGTACCCCACTACCAGTCGTAAAAGCCTGCGACAATAGTTTCCTTCACAGATGTAAGTCTCAAAGCTGTTCTATATTTATTAGTGCCACTCCCCCAATAATTTGCCCAAGTTGCAGCATTATAGCCCAATATTCGGCTTGGTTAGGCCGCCAAAATGGCGCACTGCCTACATGGGTTTATTGCAGCCAGACCCCTCCATTGCAGGTTACAGAGCAATGTGACATGGGTTTAACTCCTCTGTACGTCTCAAAGCTGTTCCACCTTTATTGGTGTAATTCACTCAGTGTTTGGTCCAAATTGCAGCATAATATTTTAATATTTGGCTTAGTTATGGTGGAAACATGACCCGCTGTATATACTAGTTTACTGCAACCAGTGTACCCCACTACCAGTCGTAAAAGCCTGCGACAAGAGTTTCCTTCACAGATGTAAGTCTCAAAGCTGTTCTATATTTATTAGTGCCACTCCCCCAATAATTTGCCCAAGTTGCAGCATTATAGCCCAATATTCGGCTTGGTTAGGCCGCCAAAATGGCGCACTGCCTACATGGGTTTATTGCAGCCAGACCCCTCCATTGCAGGTTACAGAGCAATGTGACATGGGTTTAACTCCTCTGTACGTCTCAAATCTGTTCCACCTTTATTGGTGTAATTCACTCAGTGTTTGGTCCAAATTGCAGCATAATATTTTAATATTTGGCTTAGTTATGGTGGAAACATGACCCGCTGTATATACTAGTTTACTGCAACCAGTGTACCCCACTACCAGTCGTAAAAGCCTGCGACAAGAGTTTCCTTCACAGATGTAAGTCTCAAAGCTGTTCTATATTTATTAGTGCCACTCCCCCAATAATTTGCCCAAGTTGCAGCATTATAGCCCAATATTCGGCTTGGTTAGGCCGCCAAAATGGCGCACTGCCTACATGGGTTTATTGCAGCCAGACCCCTCCATTGCAGGTTACAGAGCAATGTGACATGGGTTTAACTCCTCTGTACGTCTCAAAGCTGTTCCACCTTTATTGGTGTAATTCACTCAGTGTTTGGTCCAAATTGCAGCATAATATTTTAATATTTGGCTTAGTTATGGTGGAAACATGACCCGCTGTATATACTAGTTTACTGCAACCAGTGTACCCCACTACCAGTCGTAAAAGCCTGCGACAAGAGTTTCCTTCACAGATGTAAGTCTCAAAGCTGTTCTATATTTATTAGTGCCACTCCCCCAATAATTTGCCCAAGTTGCAGCATTATAGCCCAATATTTGGCTTGGTTAGGCCGCCAAAATGGCGCACTGCCTACATGGGTTTATTGCAGCCAGACCCCTCCATTGCAGGTTACAGAGCAATGTGACATGGGTTTAACTCCTCTGTACGTCTCAAAGCTGTTCCACCTTTATTGGTGTAATTCACTCAGTGTTTGGTCCAAATTGCAGCATAATATTTTAATATTTGGCTTAGTTATGGTGGAAACATGACCCGCTGTATATACTAGTTTACTGCAACCAGTGTACCCCACTAGCAGTCGTAAAAGCCTGCGACAAGAGTTTCCTTCACAGATGTAAGTCTCAAAGCTGTTCTATATTTATTAGTGCCACTCCCCCAATAATTTGCCCAAGTTGCAGCATTATAGCCCAATATTCGGCTTGGTTAGGCCGCCAAAATGGCGCACTGCCTACATGGGTTTATTGCAGCCAGACCCCTCCATTGCAGGTTACAGAGCAATGTGACATGGGTTTAACTCCTCTGTACGTCTCAAAGCTGTTCCACCTTTATTGGTGTAATTCACTCAGTGTTTGGTCCAAATTGCAGCATAATATTTTAATATTTGGCTTAGTTATGGTGGAAACATGACCCGCTGTATATACTAGTTTACTGCAACCAGTGTACCCCACTACCAGTCGTAAAAGCCTGCGACAATAGTTTCCTTCACAGATGTAAGTCTCAAAGCTGTTCTATATTTATTAGTGCCACTCCCCCAATAATTTGCCCAAGTTGCAGCATTATAGCCCAATATTCGGCTTGGTTAGGCCGCCAAAATGGCGCACTGCCTACATGGGTTTATTGCAGCCAGACCCCTCCATTGCAGGTTACAGAGCAATGTGACATGGGTTTAACTCCTCTGTACGTCTCAAAGCTGTTCCACCTTTATTGGTGTAATTCACTCAGTGTTTGGTCCAAATTGCAGCATAATATTTTAATATTTGGCTTAGTTATGGTGGAAACATGACCCGCTGTATATACTAGTTTACTGCAACCAGTGTACCCCACTACCAGTCGTAAAAGCCTGCGACAAGAGTTTCCTTCACAGATGTAAGTCTCAAAGCTGTTCTATATTTATTAGTGCCACTCCCCCAATAATTTGCCCAAGTTGCAGCATTATAGCCCAATATTTGGCTTGGTTAGGCCGCCAAAATGGCGCACTGCCTACATGGGTTTATTGCAGCCAGACCCCTCCATTGCAGGTTACAGAGCAATGTGACATGGGTTTAACTCCTCTGTACGTCTCAAATCTGTTCCACCTTTATTGGTGTAATTCACTCAGTGTTTGGTCCAAATTGCAGCATAATATTTTAATATTTGGCTTAGTTATGGTGGAAACATGACCCGCTGTATATACTAGTTTACTGCAACCAGTGTACCCCACTACCAGTCGTAAAAGCCTGCGACAAGAGTTTCCTTCACAGATGTAAGTCTCAAAGCTGTTCTATATTTATTAGTGCCACTCCCCCAATAATTTGCCCAAGTTGCAGCATTATAGCCCAATATTCGGCTTGGTTAGGCCGCCAAAATGGCGCACTGCCTACATGGGTTTATTGCAGCCAGACCCCTCCATTGCAGGTTACAGAGCAATGTGACATGGGTTTAACTCCTCTGTACGTCTCAAAGCTGTTCCACCTTTATTGGTGTAATTCACTCAGTGTTTGGTCCAAATTGCAGCATAATATTTTAATATTTGGCTTAGTTATGGTGGAAACATGACCCGCTGTATATACTAGTTTACTGCAACCAGTGTACCCCACTACCAGTCGTAAAAGCCTGCGACAAGAGTTTCCTTCACAGATGTAAGTCTCAAAGCTGTTCTATATTTATTAGTGCCACTCCCCCAATAATTTGCCCAAGTTGCAGCATTATAGCCCAATATTCGGCTTGGTTAGGCCGCCAAAATGGCGCACTGCCTACATGGGTTTATTGCAGCCAGACCCCTCCATTGCAGGTTACAGAGCAATGTGACATGGGTTTAACTCCTCTGTACGTCTCAAAGCTGTTCCACCTTTATTGGTGTAATTCACTCAGTGTTTGGTCCAAATTGCAGCATAATATTTTAATATTTGGCTTAGTTATGGTGGAAACATGACCCGCTGTATATACTAGTTTACTGCAACCAGTGTACCCCACTACCAGTCGTAAAAGCCTGCGACAAGAGTTTCCTTCACAGATGTAAGTCTCAAAGCTGTTCTATATTTATTAGTGCCACTCCCCCAATAATTTGCCCAAGTTGCAGCATTATAGCCCAATATTTGGCTTGGTTAGGCCGCCAAAATGGCGCACTGCCTACATGGGTTTATTGCAGCCAGACCCCTCCATTGCAGGTTACAGAGCAATGTGACATGGGTTTAACTCCTCTGTACGTCTCAAAGCTGTTCCACCTTTATTGGTGTAATTCACTCAGTGTTTGGTCCAAATTGCAGCATAATATTTTAATATTTGGCTTAGTTATGGTGGAAACATGACCCGCTGTATATACTAGTTTACTGCAACCAGTGTACCCCACTACCAGTCGTAAAAGCCTGCGACAAGAGTTTCCTTCACAGATGTAAGTCTCAAAGCTGTTCTATATTTATTAGTGCCACTCCCCCAATAATTTGCCCAAGTTGCAGCATTATAGCCCAATATTCGGCTTGGTTAGGCCGCCAAAATGGCGCACTGCCTACATGGGTTTATTGCAGCCAGACCCCTCCATTGCAGGTTACAGAGCAATGTGACATGGGTTTAACTCCTCTGTACGTCTCAAAGCTGTTCCACCTTTATTGGTGTAATTCACTCAGTGTTTGGTCCAAATTGCAGCATAATATTTTAATATTTGGCTTAGTTATGGTGGAAACATGACCCGCTGTATATACTAGTTTACTGCAACCAGTGTACCCCACTACCAGTCGTAAAAGCCTGCGACAATAGTTTCCTTCACAGATGTAAGTCTCAAAGCTGTTCTATATTTATTAGTGCCACTCCCCCAATAATTTGCCCAAGTTGCAGCATTATAGCCCAATATTCGGCTTGGTTAGGCCGCCAAAATGGCGCACTGCCTACATGGGTTTATTGCAGCCAGACCCCTCCATTGCAGGTTACAGAGCAATGTGACATGGGTTTAACTCCTCTGTACGTCTCAAAGCTGTTCCACCTTTATTGGTGTAATTCACTCAGTGTTTGGTCCAAATTGCAGCATAATATTTTAATATTTGGCTTAGTTATGGTGGAAACATGACCCGCTGTATATACTAGTTTACTGCAACCAGTGTACCCCACTACCAGTCGTAAAAGCCTGCGACAAGAGTTTCCTTCACAGATGTAAGTCTCAAAGCTGTTCTATATTTATTAGTGCCACTCCCCCAATAATTTGCCCAAGTTGCAGCATTATAGCCCAATATTTGGCTTGGTTAGGCCGCCAAAATGGCGCACTGCCTACATGGGTTTATTGCAGCCAGACCCCTCCATTGCAGGTTACAGAGCAATGTGACATGGGTTTAACTCCTCTGTACGTCTCAAATCTGTTCCACCTTTATTGGTGTAATTCACTCAGTGTTTGGTCCAAATTGCAGCATAATATTTTAATATTTGGCTTAGTTATGGTGGAAACATGACCCGCTGTATATACTAGTTTACTGCAACCAGTGTACCCCACTACCAGTCGTAAAAGCCTGCGACAAGAGTTTCCTTCACAGATGTAAGTCTCAAAGCTGTTCTATATTTATTAGTGCCACTCCCCCAATAATTTGCCCAAGTTGCAGCATTATAGCCCAATATTCGGCTTGGTTAGGCCGCCAAAATGGCGCACTGCCTACATGGGTTTATTGCAGCCAGACCCCTCCATTGCAGGTTACAGAGCAATGTGACATGGGTTTAACTCCTCTGTACGTCTCAAAGCTGTTCCACCTTTATTGGTGTAATTCACTCAGTGTTTGGTCCAAATTGCAGCATAATATTTTAATATTTGGCTTAGTTATGGTGGAAACATGACCCGCTGTATATACTAGTTTACTGCAACCAGTGTACCCCACTACCAGTCGTAAAAGCCTGCGACAAGAGTTTCCTTCACAGATGTAAGTCTCAAAGCTGTTCTATATTTATTAGTGCCACTCCCCCAATAATTTGCCCAAGTTGCAGCATTATAGCCCAATATTCGGCTTGGTTAGGCCGCCAAAATGGCGCACTGCCTACATGGGTTTATTGCAGCCAGACCCCTCCATTGCAGGTTACAGAGCAATGTGACATGGGTTTAACTCCTCTGTACGTCTCAAAGCTGTTCCACCTTTATTGGTGTAATTCACTCAGTGTTTGGTCCAAATTGCAGCATAATATTTTAATATTTGGCTTAGTTATGGTGGAAACATGACCCGCTGTATATACTAGTTTACTGCAACCAGTGTACCCCACTACCAGTCGTAAAAGCCTGCGACAAGAGTTTCCTTCACAGATGTAAGTCTCAAAGCTGTTCTATATTTATTAGTGCCACTCCCCCAATAATTTGCCCAAGTTGCAGCATTATAGCCCAATATTCGGCTTGGTTAGGCCGCCAAAATGGCGCACTGCCTACATGGGTTTATTGCAGCCAGACCCCTCCATTGCAGGTTACAGAGCAATGTGACATGGGTTTAACTCCTCTGTACGTCTCAAAGCTGTTCCACCTTTATTGGTGTAATTCACTCAGTGTTTGGTCCAAATTGCAGCATAATATTTTAATATTTGGCTTAGTTATGGTGGAAACATGAGCCACTGTATATACTAGTTTACTGCAACCAGTGTACCCCACTACCAGTCGTAAAAGCCTGCGACAAGAGTTTCCTTCACAGATGTAAGTCTCAAAGCTGTTCTATATTTATTAGTGCCACTCCCCCAATAATTTGCCCAAGTTGCAGCATTATAGCCCAATATTTGGCTTGGTTAGGCCGCCAAAATGGCGCACTGCCTACATGGGTTTATTGCAGCCAGACCCCTCCATTGCAGGTTACAGAGCAATGTGACATGGGTTTAACTCCTCTGTACGTCTCAAAGCTGTTCCACCTTTATTGGTGTAATTCACTCAGTGTTTGGTCCAAATTGCAGCATAATATTTTAATATTTGGCTTAGTTATGGTGGAAACATGACCCGCTGTATATACTAGTTTACTGCAACCAGTGTACCCCACTACCAGTCGTAAAAGCCTGCGACAAGAGTTTCCTTCACAGATGTAAGTCTCAAAGCTGTTCTATATTTATTAGTGCCACTCCCCCAATAATTTGCCCAAGTTGCAGCATTATAGCCCAATATTCGGCTTGGTTAGGCCGCCAAAATGGCGCACTGCCTACATGGGTTTATTGCAGCCAGACCCCTCCATTGCAGGTTACAGAGCAATGTGACATGGGTTTAACTCCTCTGTACGTCTCAAAGCTGTTCCACCTTTATTGGTGTAATTCACTCAGTGTTTGGTCCAAATTGCAGCATAATATTTTAATATTTGGCTTAGTTATGGTGGAAACATGAGCCACTGTATATACTAGTTTACTGCAACCAGTGTACCCCACTACCAGTCGTAAAAGCCTGCGACAAGAGTTTCCTTCACAGATGTAAGTCTCAAAGCTGTTCTATATTTATTAGTGCCACTCCCCCAATAATTTGGCCAAGTTGCAGCATTATAGCCCAATATTTGGCTTGGTTAGGCCGCCAAAATGGCGCACTGCCTACATGGGTTTATTGCAGCCAGACCCCTCCATTGCAGGTTACAGAGCAATGTGACATGGGTTTAACTCCTCTGTACGTCTCAAAGCTGTTCCACCTTTATTGGTGTAATTCACTCAGTGTTTGGTCCAAATTGCAGCATAATATTTTAATATTTGGCTTAGTTATGGTGGAAACATGAGCCACTGTATATACTAGTTTACTGCAACCAGTGTACCCCACTACCAGTCGTAAAAGCCTGCGACAAGAGTTTCCTTCACAGATGTAAGTCTCAAAGCTGTTCTATATTTATTAGTGCCACTCCCCCAATAATTTGCCCAAGTTGCAGCATTATAGCCCAATATTCGGCTTGGTTAGGCCGCCAAAATGGCGCACTGCCTACATGGGTTTATTGCAGCCAGACCCCTCCATTGCAGGTTACAGAGCAATGTGACATGGGTTTAACTCCTCTGTACGTCTCAAAGCTGTTCCACCTTTATTGGTGTAATTCACTCAGTGTTTGGTCCAAATTGCAGCATAATATTTTAATATTTGGCTTAGTTATGGTGGAAACATGACCCGCTGTATATACTAGTTTACTGCAACCAGTGTACCCCACTACCAGTCGTAAAAGCCTGCGACAATAGTTTCCTTCACAGATGTAAGTCTCAAAGCTGTTCTATATTTATTAGTGCCACTCCCCCAATAATTTGCCCAAGTTGCAGCATTATAGCCCAATATTCGGCTTGGTTAGGCCGCCAAAATGGCGCACTGCCTACATGGGTTTATTGCAGCCAGACCCCTCCATTGCAGGTTACAGAGCAATGTGACATGGGTTTAACTCCTCTGTACGTCTCAAAGCTGTTCCACCTTTATTGGTGTAATTCACTCAGTGTTTGGTCCAAATTGCAGCATAATATTTTAATATTTGGCTTAGTTATGGTGGAAACATGACCCGCTGTATATACTAGTTTACTGCAACCAGTGTACCCCACTACCAGTCGTAAAAGCCTGCGACAAGAGTTTCCTTCACAGATGTAAGTCTCAAAGCTGTTCTATATTTATTAGTGCCACTCCCCCAATAATTTGCCCAAGTTGCAGCATTATAGCCCAATATTTGGCTTGGTTAGGCCGCCAAAATGGCGCACTGCCTACATGGGTTTATTGCAGCCAGACCCCTCCATTGCAGGTTACAGAGCAATGTGACATGGGTTTAACTCCTCTGTACGTCTCAAATCTGTTCCACCTTTATTGGTGTAATTCACTCAGTGTTTGGTCCAAATTGCAGCATAATATTTTAATATTTGGCTTAGTTATGGTGGAAACATGACCCGCTGTATATACTAGTTTACTGCAACCAGTGTACCCCACTACCAGTCGTAAAAGCCTGCGACAAGAGTTTCCTTCACAGATGTAAGTCTCAAAGCTGTTCTATATTTATTAGTGCCACTCCCCCAATAATTTGCCCAAGTTGCAGCATTATAGCCCAATATTCGGCTTGGTTAGGCCGCCAAAATGGCGCACTGCCTACATGGGTTTATTGCAGCCAGACCCCTCCATTGCAGGTTACAGAGCAATGTGACATGGGTTTAACTCCTCTGTACGTCTCAAAGCTGTTCCACCTTTATTGGTGTAATTCACTCAGTGTTTGGTCCAAATTGCAGCATAATATTTTAATATTTGGCTTAGTTATGGTGGAAACATGACCCGCTGTATATACTAGTTTACTGCAACCAGTGTACCCCACTACCAGTCGTAAAAGCCTGCGACAAGAGTTTCCTTCACAGATGTAAGTCTCAAAGCTGTTCTATATTTATTAGTGCCACTCCCCCAATAATTTGCCCAAGTTGCAGCATTATAGCCCAATATTCGGCTTGGTTAGGCCGCCAAAATGGCGCACTGCCTACATGGGTTTATTGCAGCCAGACCCCTCCATTGCAGGTTACAGAGCAATGTGACATGGGTTTAACTCCTCTGTACGTCTCAAAGCTGTTCCACCTTTATTGGTGTAATTCACTCAGTGTTTGGTCCAAATTGCAGCATAATATTTTAATATTTGGCTTAGTTATGGTGGAAACATGACCCGCTGTATATACTAGTTTACTGCAACCAGTGTACCCCACTACCAGTCGTAAAAGCCTGCGACAAGAGTTTCCTTCACAGATGTAAGTCTCAAAGCTGTTCTATATTTATTAGTGCCACTCCCCCAATAATTTGCCCAAGTTGCAGCATTATAGCCCAATATTCGGCTTGGTTAGGCCGCCAAAATGGCGCACTGCCTACATGGGTTTATTGCAGCCAGACCCCTCCATTGCAGGTTACAGAGCAATGTGACATGGGTTTAACTCCTCTGTACGTCTCAAAGCTGTTCCACCTTTATTGGTGTAATTCACTCAGTGTTTGGTCCAAATTGCAGCATAATATTTTAATATTTGGCTTAGTTATGGTGGAAACATGAGCCACTGTATATACTAGTTTACTGCAACCAGTGTACCCCACTACCAGTCGTAAAAGCCTGCGACAAGAGTTTCCTTCACAGATGTAAGTCTCAAAGCTGTTCTATATTTATTAGTGCCACTCCCCCAATAATTTGCCCAAGTTGCAGCATTATAGCCCAATATTTGGCTTGGTTAGGCCGCCAAAATGGCGCACTGCCTACATGGGTTTATTGCAGCCAGACCCCTCCATTGCAGGTTACAGAGCAATGTGACATGGGTTTAACTCCTCTGTACGTCTCAAAGCTGTTCCACCTTTATTGGTGTAATTCACTCAGTGTTTGGTCCAAATTGCAGCATAATATTTTAATATTTGGCTTAGTTATGGTGGAAACATGACCCGCTGTATATACTAGTTTACTGCAACCAGTGTACCCCACTACCAGTCGTAAAAGCCTGCGACAAGAGTTTCCTTCACAGATGTAAGTCTCAAAGCTGTTCTATATTTATTAGTGCCACTCCCCCAATAATTTGCCCAAGTTGCAGCATTATAGCCCAATATTCGGCTTGGTTAGGCCGCCAAAATGGCGCACTGCCTACATGGGTTTATTGCAGCCAGACCCCTCCATTGCAGGTTACAGAGCAATGTGACATGGGTTTAACTCCTCTGTACGTCTCAAAGCTGTTCCACCTTTATTGGTGTAATTCACTCAGTGTTTGGTCCAAATTGCAGCATAATATTTTAATATTTGGCTTAGTTATGGTGGAAACATGAGCCACTGTATATACTAGTTTACTGCAACCAGTGTACCCCACTACCAGTCGTAAAAGCCTGCGACAAGAGTTTCCTTCACAGATGTAAGTCTCAAAGCTGTTCTATATTTATTAGTGCCACTCCCCCAATAATTTGGCCAAGTTGCAGCATTATAGCCCAATATTTGGCTTGGTTAGGCCGCCAAAATGGCGCACTGCCTACATGGGTTTATTGCAGCCAGACCCCTCCATTGCAGGTTACAGAGCAATGTGACATGGGTTTAACTCCTCTGTACGTCTCAAAGCTGTTCCACCTTTATTGGTGTAATTCACTCAGTGTTTGGTCCAAATTGCAGCATAATATTTTAATATTTGGCTTAGTTATGGTGGAAACATGAGCCACTGTATATACTAGTTTACTGCAACCAGTGTACCCCACTACCAGTCGTAAAAGCCTGCGACAAGAGTTTCCTTCACAGATGTAAGTCTCAAAGCTGTTCTATATTTATTAGTGCCACTCCCCCAATAATTTGCCCAAGTTGCAGCATTATAGCCCAATATTTGGCTTGGTTAGGCCGCCAAAATGGCGCACTGCCTACATGGGTTTATTGCAGCCAGACCCCTCCATTGCAGGTTACAGAGCAATGTGACATGGGTTTAACTCCTCTGTACGTCTCAAAGCTGTTCCACCTTTATTGGTGTAATTCACTCAGTGTTTGGTCCAAATTGCAGCATAATATTTTAATATTTGGCTTAGTTATGGTGGAAACATGACCCGCTGTATATACTAGTTTACTGCAACCAGTGTACCCCACTACCAGTCGTAAAAGCCTGCGACAAGAGTTTCCTTCACAGATGTAAGTCTCAAAGCTGTTCTATATTTATTAGTGCCACTCCCCCAATAATTTGCCCAAGTTGCAGCATTATAGCCCAATATTTGGCTTGGTTAGGCCGCCAAAATGGCGCACTGCCTACATGGGTTTATTGCAGCCAGACCCCTCCATTGCAGGTTACAGAGCAATGTGACATGGGTTTAACTCCTCTGTACGTCTCAAAGCTGTTCCACCTTTATTGGTGTAATTCACTCAGTGTTTGGTCCAAATTGCAGCATAATATTTTAATATTTGGCTTAGTTATGGTGGAAACATGAGCCACTGTATATACTAGTTTACTGCAACCAGTGTACCCCACTACCAGTCGTAAAAGCCTGCGACAAGAGTTTCCTTCACAGATGTAAGTCTCAAAGCTGTTCTATATTTATTAGTGCCACTCCCCCAATAATTTGCCCAAGTTGCAGCATTATAGCCCAATATTTGGCTTGGTTAGGCCGCCAAAATGGCGCACTGCCTACATGGGTTTATTGCAGCCAGACCCCTCCATTGCAGGTTACAGAGCAATGTGACATGGGTTTAACTCCTCTGTACGTCTCAAAGCTGTTCCACCTTTATTGGTGTAATTCACTCAGTGTTTGGTCCAAATTGCAGCATAATATTTTAATATTTGGCTTAGTTATGGTGGAAACATGACCCGCTGTATATACTAGTTTACTGCAACCAGTGTACCCCACTACCAGTCGTAAAAGCCTGCGACAAGAGTTTCCTTCACAGATGTAAGTCTCAAAGCTGTTCTATATTTATTAGTGCCACTCCCCCAATAATTTGCCCAAGTTGCAGCATTATAGCCCAATATTCGGCTTGGTTAGGCCGCCAAAATGGCGCACTGCCTACATGGGTTTATTGCAGCCAGACCCCTCCATTGCAGGTTACAGAGCAATGTGACATGGGTTTAACTCCTCTGTACGTCTCAAAGCTGTTCCACCTTTATTGGTGTAATTCACTCAGTGTTTGGTCCAAATTGCAGCATAATATTTTAATATTTGGCTTAGTTATGGTGGAAACATGACCCGCTGTATATACTAGTTTACTGCAACCAGTGTACCCCACTACCAGTCGTAAAAGCCTGCGACAAGAGTTTCCTTCACAGATGTAAGTCTCAAAGCTGTTCTATATTTATTAGTGCCACTCCCCCAATAATTTGCCCAAGTTGCAGCATTATAGCCCAATATTTGGCTTGGTTAGGCCGCCAAAATGGCGCACTGCCTACATGGGTTTATTGCAGCCAGACCCCTCCATTGCAGGTTACAGAGCAATGTGACATGGGTTTAACTCCTCTGTACGTCTCAAAGCTGTTCCACCTTTATTGGTGTAATTCACTCAGTGTTTGGTCCAAATTGCAGCATAATATTTTAATATTTGGCTTAGTTATGGTGGAAACATGACCCGCTGTATATACTAGTTTACTGCAACCAGTGTACCCCACTACCAGTCGTAAAAGCCTGCGACAAGAGTTTCCTTCACAGATGTAAGTCTCAAAGCTGTTCTATATTTATTAGTGCCACTCCCCCAATAATTTGCCCAAGTTGCAGCATTATAGCCCAATATTCGGCTTGGTTAGGCCGCCAAAATGGCGCACTGCCTACATGGGTTTATTGCAGCCAGACCCCTCCATTGCAGGTTACAGAGCAATGTGACATGGGTTTAACTCCTCTGTACGTCTCAAAGCTGTTCCACCTTTATTGGTGTAATTCACTCAGTGTTTGGTCCAAATTGCAGCATAATATTTTAATATTTGGCTTAGTTATGGTGGAAACATGACCCGCTGTATATACTAGTTTACTGCAACCAGTGTACCCCACTACCAGTCGTAAAAGCCTGCGACAAGAGTTTCCTTCACAGATGTAAGTCTCAAAGCTGTTCTATATTTATTAGTGCCACTCCCCCAATAATTTGCCCAAGTTGCAGCATTATAGCCCAATATTCGGCTTGGTTAGGCCGCCAAAATGGCGCACTGCCTACATGGGTTTATTGCAGCCAGACCCCTCCATTGCAGGTTACAGAGCAATGTGACATGGGTTTAACTCCTCTGTACGTCTCAAAGCTGTTCCACCTTTATTGGTGTAATTCACTCAGTGTTTGGTCCAAATTGCAGCATAATATTTTAATATTTGGCTTAGTTATGGTGGAAACATGACCCGCTGTATATACTAGTTTACTGCAACCAGTGTACCCCACTACCAGTCGTAAAAGCCTGCGACAAGAGTTTCCTTCACAGATGTAAGTCTCAAAGCTGTTCTATATTTATTAGTGCCACTCCCCCAATAATTTGCCCAAGTTGCAGCATTATAGCCCAATATTCGGCTTGGTTAGGCCGCCAAAATGGCGCACTGCCTACATGGGTTTATTGCAGCCAGACCCCTCCATTGCAGGTTACAGAGCAATGTGACATGGGTTTAACTCCTCTGTACGTCTCAAAGCTGTTCCACCTTTATTGGTGTAATTCACTCAGTGTTTGGTCCAAATTGCAGCATAATATTTTAATATTTGGCTTAGTTATGGTGGAAACATGACCCGCTGTATATACTAGTTTACTGCAACCAGTGTACCCCACTACCAGTCGTAAAAGCCTGCGACAAGAGTTTCCTTCACAGATGTAAGTCTCAAAGCTGTTCTATATTTATTAGTGCCACTCCCCCAATAATTTGCCCAAGTTGCAGCATTATAGCCCAATATTTGGCTTGGTTAGGCCGCCAAAATGGCGCACTGCCTACATGGGTTTATTGCAGCCAGACCCCTCCATTGCAGGTTACAGAGCAATGTGACATGGGTTTAACTCCTCTGTACGTCTCAAAGCTGTTCCACCTTTATTGGTGTAATTCACTCAGTGTTTGGTCCAAATTGCAGCATAATATTTTAATATTTGGCTTAGTTATGGTGGAAACATGACCCGCTGTATATACTAGTTTACTGCAACCAGTGTACCCCACTACCAGTCGTAAAAGCCTGCGACAAGAGTTTCCTTCACAGATGTAAGTCTCAAAGCTGTTCTATATTTATTAGTGCCACTCCCCCAATAATTTGCCCAAGTTGCAGCATTATAGCCCAATATTCGGCTTGGTTAGGCCGCCAAAATGGCGCACTGCCTACATGGGTTTATTGCAGCCAGACCCCTCCATTGCAGGTTACAGAGCAATGTGACATGGGTTTAACTCCTCTGTACGTCTCAAAGCTGTTCCACCTTTATTGGTGTAATTCACTCAGTGTTTGGTCCAAATTGCAGCATAATATTTTAATATTTGGCTTAGTTATGGTGGAAACATGACCCGCTGTATATACTAGTTTACTGCAACCAGTGTACCCCACTACCAGTCGTAAAAGCCTGCGACAAGAGTTTCCTTCACAGATGTAAGTCTCAAAGCTGTTCTATATTTATTAGTGCCACTCCCCCAATAATTTGCCCAAGTTGCAGCATTATAGCCCAATATTCGGCTTGGTTAGGCCGCCAAAATGGCGCACTGCCTACATGGGTTTATTGCAGCCAGACCCCTCCATTGCAGGTTACAGAGCAATGTGACATGGGTTTAACTCCTCTGTACGTCTCAAAGCTGTTCCACCTTTATTGGTGTAATTCACTCAGTGTTTGGTCCAAATTGCAGCATAATATTTTAATATTTGGCTTAGTTATGGTGGAAACATGACCCGCTGTATATACTAGTTTACTGCAACCAGTGTACCCCACTACCAGTCGTAAAAGCCTGCGACAAGAGTTTCCTTCACAGATGTAAGTCTCAAAGCTGTTCTATATTTATTAGTGCCACTCCCCCAATAATTTGCCCAAGTTGCAGCATTATAGCCCAATATTCGGCTTGGTTAGGCCGCCAAAATGGCGCACTGCCTACATGGGTTTATTGCAGCCAGACCCCTCCATTGCAGGTTACAGAGCAATGTGACATGGGTTTAACTCCTCTGTACGTCTCAAAGCTGTTCCACCTTTATTGGTGTAATTCACTCAGTGTTTGGTCCAAATTGCAGCATAATATTTTAATATTTGGCTTAGTTATGGTGGAAACATGACCCGCTGTATATACTAGTTTACTGCAACCAGTGTACCCCACTACCAGTCGTAAAAGCCTGCGACAAGAGTTTCCTTCACAGATGTAAGTCTCAAAGCTGTTCTATATTTATTAGTGCCACTCCCCCAATAATTTGCCCAAGTTGCAGCATTATAGCCCAATATTCGGCTTGGTTAGGCCGCCAAAATGGCGCACTGCCTACATGGGTTTATTGCAGCCAGACCCCTCCATTGCAGGTTACAGAGCAATGTGACATGGGTTTAACTCCTCTGTACGTCTCAAAGCTGTTCCACCTTTATTGGTGTAATTCACTCAGTGTTTGGTCCAAATTGCAGCATAATATTTTAATATTTGGCTTAGTTATGGTGGAAACATGACCCGCTGTATATACTAGTTTACTGCAACCAGTGTACCCCACTACCAGTCGTAAAAGCCTGCGACAAGAGTTTCCTTCACAGATGTAAGTCTCAAAGCTGTTCTATATTTATTAGTGCCACTCCCCCAATAATTTGCCCAAGTTGCAGCATTATAGCCCAATATTCGGCTTGGTTAGGCCGCCAAAATGGCGCACTGCCTACATGGGTTTATTGCAGCCAGACCCCTCCATTGCAGGTTACAGAGCAATGTGACATGGGTTTAACTCCTCTGTACGTCTCAAAGCTGTTCCACCTTTATTGGTGTAATTCACTCAGTGTTTGGTCCAAATTGCAGCATAATATTTTAATATTTGGCTTAGTTATGGTGGAAACATGACCCGCTGTATATACTAGTTTACTGCAACCAGTGTACCCCACTACCAGTCGTAAAAGCCTGCGACAAGAGTTTCCTTCACAGATGTAAGTCTCAAAGCTGTTCTATATTTATTAGTGCCACTCCCCCAATAATTTGCCCAAGTTGCAGCATTATAGCCCAATATTCGGCTTGGTTAGGCCGCCAAAATGGCGCACTGCCTACATGGGTTTATTGCAGCCAGACCCCTCCATTGCAGGTTACAGAGCAATGTGACATGGGTTTAACTCCTCTGTACGTCTCAAAGCTGTTCCACCTTTATTGGTGTAATTCACTCAGTGTTTGGTCCAAATTGCAGCATAATATTTTAATATTTGGCTTAGTTATGGTGGAAACATGACCCGCTGTATATACTAGTTTACTGCAACCAGTGTACCCCACTACCAGTCGTAAAAGCCTGCGACAAGAGTTTCCTTCACAGATGTAAGTCTCAAAGCTGTTCTATATTTATTATTGCCACTCCCCCAATAATTTGCCCAAGTTGCAGCATTATAGCCCAATATTCGGCTTGGTTAGGCCGCCAAAATGGCGCACTGCCTACATGGGTTTATTGCAGCCAGACCCCTCCATTGCAGGTTACAGAGCAATGTGACATGGGTTTAACTCCTCTGTACGTCTCAAAGCTGTTCCACCTTTATTGGTGTAATTCACTCAGTGTTTGGTCCAAATTGCAGCATAATATTTTAATATTTGGCTTAGTTATGGTGGAAACATGAGCCACTGTATATACTAGTTTACTGCAACCAGTGTACCCCACTACCAGTCGTAAAAGCCTGCGACAAGAGTTTCCTTCACAGATGTAAGTCTCAAAGCTGTTCTATATTTATTAGTGCCACTCCCCCAATAATTTGCCCAAGTTGCAGCATTATAGCCCAATATTTGGCTTGGTTAGGCCGCCAAAATGGCGCACTGCCTACATGGGTTTATTGCAGCCAGACCCCTCCATTGCAGGTTACAGAGCAATGTGACATGGGTTTAACTCCTCTGTACGTCTCAAAGCTGTTCCACCTTTATTGGTGTAATTCACTCAGTGTTTGGTCCAAATTGCAGCATAATATTTTAATATTTGGCTTAGTTATGGTGGAAACATGACCCGCTGTATATACTAGTTTACTGCAACCAGTGTACCCCACTACCAGTCGTAAAAGCCTGCGACAAGAGTTTCCTTCACAGATGTAAGTCTCAAAGCTGTTCTATATTTATTAGTGCCACTCCCCCAATAATTTGCCCAAGTTGCAGCATTATAGCCCAATATTCGGCTTGGTTAGGCCGCCAAAATGGCGCACTGCCTACATGGGTTTATTGCAGCCAGACCCCTCCATTGCAGGTTACAGAGCAATGTGACATGGGTTTAACTCCTCTGTACGTCTCAAAGCTGTTCCACCTTTATTGGTGTAATTCACTCAGTGTTTGGTCCAAATTGCAGCATAATATTTTAATATTTGGCTTAGTTATGGTGGAAACATGAGCCACTGTATATACTAGTTTACTGCAACCAGTGTACCCCACTACCAGTCGTAAAAGCCTGCGACAAGAGTTTCCTTCACAGATGTAAGTCTCAAAGCTGTTCTATATTTATTAGTGCCACTCCCCCAATAATTTGCCCAAGTTGCAGCATTATAGCCCAATATTTGGCTTGGTTAGGCCGCCAAAATGGCGCACTGCCTACATGGGTTTATTGCAGCCAGACCCCTCCATTGCAGGTTACAGAGCAATGTGACATGGGTTTAACTCCTCTGTACGTCTCAAAGCTGTTCCACCTTTATTGGTGTAATTCACTCAGTGTTTGGTCCAAATTGCAGCATAATATTTTAATATTTGGCTTAGTTATGGTGGAAACATGACCCGCTGTATATACTAGTTTACTGCAACCAGTGTACCCCACTACCAGTCGTAAAAGCCTGCGACAAGAGTTTCCTTCACAGATGTAAGTCTCAAAGCTGTTCTATATTTATTAGTGCCACTCCCCCAATAATTTGCCCAAGTTGCAGCATTATAGCCCAATATTCGGCTTGGTTAGGCCGCCAAAATGGCGCACTGCCTACATGGGTTTATTGCAGCCAGACCCCTCCATTGCAGGTTACAGAGCAATGTGACATGGGTTTAACTCCTCTGTACGTCTCAAAGCTGTTCCACCTTTATTGGTGTAATTCACTCAGTGTTTGGTCCAAATTGCAGCATAATATTTTAATATTTGGCTTAGTTATGGTGGAAACATGACCCGCTGTATATACTAGTTTACTGCAACCAGTGTACCCCACTACCAGTCGTAAAAGCCTGCGACAAGAGTTTCCTTCACAGATGTAAGTCTCAAAGCTGTTCTATATTTATTAGTGCCACTCCCCCAATAATTTGCCCAAGTTGCAGCATTATAGCCCAATATTTGGCTTGGTTAGGCCGCCAAAATGGCGCACTGCCTACATGGGTTTATTGCAGCCAGACCCCTCCATTGCAGGTTACAGAGCAATGTGACATGGGTTTAACTCCTCTGTACGTCTCAAAGCTGTTCCACCTTTATTGGTGTAATTCACTCAGTGTTTGGTCCAAATTGCAGCATAATATTTTAATATTTGGCTTAGTTATGGTGGAAACA
This sequence comes from Sabellastarte sp. h YS-2021, assembly GCA_964017235.1. Taxonomy (NCBI): domain Eukaryota; kingdom Metazoa; phylum Annelida; class Polychaeta; order Sabellida; family Sabellidae; genus Sabellastarte; species Sabellastarte sp. h YS-2021. The sequence continues at coordinate 39,090,860 of OZ024929.1, forward strand.
TGACCCGCTGTATATACTAGTTTACTGCAACCAGTGTACCCCACTACCAGTCGTAAAAGCCTGCGACAAGAGTTTCCTTCACAGATGTAAGTCTCAAAGCTGTTCTATATTTATTAGTGCCACTCCCCCAATAATTTGCCCAAGTTGCAGCATTATAGCCCAATATTCGGCTTGGTTAGGCCGCCAAAATGGCGCACTGCCTACATGGGTTTATTGCAGCCAGACCCCTCCATTGCAGGTTACAGAGCAATGTGACATGGGTTTAACTCCTCTGTACGTCTCAAAGCTGTTCCACCTTTATTGGTGTAATTCACTCAGTGTTTGGTCCAAATTGCAGCATAATATTTTAATATTTGGCTTAGTTATGGTGGAAACATGACCCGCTGTATATACTAGTTTACTGCAACCAGTGTACCCCACTACCAGTCGTAAAAGCCTGCGACAAGAGTTTCCTTCACAGATGTAAGTCTCAAAGCTGTTCTATATTTATTAGTGCCACTCCCCCAATAATTTGCCCAAGTTGCAGCATTATAGCCCAATATTCGGCTTGGTTAGGCCGCCAAAATGGCGCACTGCCTACATGGGTTTATTGCAGCCAGACCCCTCCATTGCAGGTTACAGAGCAATGTGACATGGGTTTAACTCCTCTGTACGTCTCAAAGCTGTTCCACCTTTATTGGTGTAATTCACTCAGTGTTTGGTCCAAATTGCAGCATAATATTTTAATATTTGGCTTAGTTATGGTGGAAACATGACCCACTGTATATACTAGTTTACTGCAACCAGTGTACCCCACTACCAGTCGTAAAAGCCTGCGACAAGAGTTTCCTTCACAGATGTAAGTCTCAAAGCTGTTCTATATTTATTAGTGCCACTCCCCCAATAATTTGCCCAAGTTGCAGCATTATAGCCCAATATTCGGCTTGGTTAGGCCGCCAAAATGGCGCACTGCCTACATGGGTTTATTGCAGCCAGACCCCTCCATTGCAGGTTACAGAGCAATGTGACATGGGTTTAACTCCTCTGTACGTCTCAAAGCTGTTCCACCTTTATTGGTGTAATTCACTCAGTGTTTGGTCCAAATTGCAGCATAATATTTTAATATTTGGCTTAGTTATGGTGGAAACATGACCCGCTGTATATACTAGTTTACTGCAACCAGTGTACCCCACTACCAGTCGTAAAAGCCTGCGACAAGAGTTTCCTTCACAGATGTAAGTCTCAAAGCTGTTCTATATTTATTAGTGCCACTCCCCCAATAATTTGCCCAAGTTGCAGCATTATAGCCCAATATTCGGCTTGGTTAGGCCGCCAAAATGGCGCACTGCCTACATGGGTTTATTGCAGCCAGACCCCTCCATTGCAGGTTACAGAGCAATGTGACATGGGTTTAACTCCTCTGTACGTCTCAAAGCTGTTCCACCTTTATTGGTGTAATTCACTCAGTGTTTGGTCCAAATTGCAGCATAATATTTTAATATTTGGCTTAGTTATGGTGGAAACATGAGCCACTGTATATACTAGTTTACTGCAACCAGTGTACCCCACTACCAGTCGTAAAAGCCTGCGACAAGAGTTTCCTTCACAGATGTAAGTCTCAAAGCTGTTCTATATTTATTAGTGCCACTCCCCCAATAATTTGCCCAAGTTGCAGCATTATAGCCCAATATTTGGCTTGGTTAGGCCGCCAAAATGGCGCACTGCCTACATGGGTTTATTGCAGCCAGACCCCTCCATTGCAGGTTACAGAGCAATGTGACATGGGTTTAACTCCTCTGTACGTCTCAAAGCTGTTCCACCTTTATTGGTGTAATTCACTCAGTGTTTGGTCCAAATTGCAGCATAATATTTTAATATTTGGCTTAGTTATGGTGGAAACATGACCCGCTGTATATACTAGTTTACTGCAACCAGTGTACCCCACTACCAGTCGTAAAAGCCTGCGACAAGAGTTTCCTTCACAGATGTAAGTCTCAAAGCTGTTCTATATTTATTAGTGCCACTCCCCCAATAATTTGCCCAAGTTGCAGCATTATAGCCCAATATTCGGCTTGGTTAGGCCGCCAAAATGGCGCACTGCCTACATGGGTTTATTGCAGCCAGACCCCTCCATTGCAGGTTACAGAGCAATGTGACATGGGTTTAACTCCTCTGTACGTCTCAAAGCTGTTCCACCTTTATTGGTGTAATTCACTCAGTGTTTGGTCCAAATTGCAGCATAATATTTTAATATTTGGCTTAGTTATGGTGGAAACATGACCCGCTGTATATACTAGTTTACTGCAACCAGTGTACCCCACTACCAGTCGTAAAAGCCTGCGACAAGAGTTTCCTTCACAGATGTAAGTCTCAAAGCTGTTCTATATTTATTAGTGCCACTCCCCCAATAATTTGCCCAAGTTGCAGCATTATAGCCCAATATTCGGCTTGGTTAGGCCGCCAAAATGGCGCACTGCCTACATGGGTTTATTGCAGCCAGACCCCTCCATTGCAGGTTACAGAGCAATGTGACATGGGTTTAACTCCTCTGTACGTCTCAAAGCTGTTCCACCTTTATTGGTGTAATTCACTCAGTGTTTGGTCCAAATTGCAGCATAATATTTTAATATTTGGCTTAGTTATGGTGGAAACATGACCCGCTGTATATACTAGTTTACTGCAACCAGTGTACCCCACTACCAGTCGTAAAAGCCTGCGACAAGAGTTTCCTTCACAGATGTAAGTCTCAAAGCTGTTCTATATTTATTAGTGCCACTCCCCCAATAATTTGCCCAAGTTGCAGCATTATAGCCCAATATTCGGCTTGGTTAGGCCGCCAAAATGGCGCACTGCCTACATGGGTTTATTGCAGCCAGACCCCTCCATTGCAGGTTACAGAGCAATGTGACATGGGTTTAACTCCTCTGTACGTCTCAAAGCTGTTCCACCTTTATTGGTGTAATTCACTCAGTGTTTGGTCCAAATTGCAGCATAATATTTTAATATTTGGCTTAGTTATGGTGGAAACATGAGCCACTGTATATACTAGTTTACTGCAACCAGTGTACCCCACTACCAGTCGTAAAAGCCTGCGACAAGAGTTTCCTTCACAGATGTAAGTCTCAAAGCTGTTCTATATTTATTAGTGCCACTCCCCCAATAATTTGCCCAAGTTGCAGCATTATAGCCCAATATTTGGCTTGGTTAGGCCGCCAAAATGGCGCACTGCCTACATGGGTTTATTGCAGCCAGACCCCTCCATTGCAGGTTACAGAGCAATGTGACATGGGTTTAACTCCTCTGTACGTCTCAAAGCTGTTCCACCTTTATTGGTGTAATTCACTCAGTGTTTGGTCCAAATTGCAGCAAAATATTTTAATATTTGGCTTAGTTATGGTGGAAACATGACCCGCTGTATATACTAGTTTACTGCAACCAGTGTACCCCACTACCAGTCGTAAAAGCCTGCGACAAGAGTTTCCTTCACAGATGTAAGTCTCAAAGCTGTTCTATATTTATTAGTGCCACTCCCCCAATAATTTGCCCAAGTTGCAGCATTATAGCCCAATATTCGGCTTGGTTAGGCCGCCAAAATGGCGCACTGCCTACATGGGTTTATTGCAGCCAGACCCCTCCATTGCAGGTTACAGAGCAATGTGACATGGGTTTAACTCCTCTGTACGTCTCAAAGCTGTTCCACCTTTATTGGTGTAATTCACTCAGTGTTTGGTCCAAATTGCAGCATAATATTTTAATATTTGGCTTAGTTATGGTGGAAACATGACCCGCTGTATATACTAGTTTACTGCAACCAGTGTACCCCACTACCAGTCGTAAAAGCCTGCGACAAGAGTTTCCTTCACAGATGTAAGTCTCAAAGCTGTTCTATATTTATTAGTGCCACTCCCCCAATAATTTGCCCAAGTTGCAGCATTATAGCCCAATATTCGGCTTGGTTAGGCCGCCAAAATGGCGCACTGCCTACATGGGTTTATTGCAGCCAGACCCCTCCATTGCAGGTTACAGAGCAATGTGACATGGGTTTAACTCCTCTGTACGTCTCAAAGCTGTTCCACCTTTATTGGTGTAATTCACTCAGTGTTTGGTCCAAATTGCAGCATAATATTTTAATATTTGGCTTAGTTATGGTGGAAACATGACCCGCTGTATATACTAGTTTACTGCAACCAGTGTACCCCACTACCAGTCGTAAAAGCCTGCGACAAGAGTTTCCTTCACAGATGTAAGTCTCAAAGCTGTTCTATATTTATTAGTGCCACTCCCCCAATAATTTGCCCAAGTTGCAGCATTATAGCCCAATATTTGGCTTGGTTAGGCCGCCAAAATGGCGCACTGCCTACATGGGTTTATTGCAGCCAGACCCCTCCATTGCAGGTTACAGAGCAATGTGACATGGGTTTAACTCCTCTGTACGTCTCAAAGCTGTTCCACCTTTATTGGTGTAATTCACTCAGTGTTTGGTCCAAATTGCAGCATAATATTTTAATATTTGGCTTAGTTATGGTGGAAACATGACCCGCTGTATATACTAGTTTACTGCAACCAGTGTACCCCACTACCAGTCGTAAAAGCCTGCGACAAGAGTTTCCTTCACAGATGTAAGTCTCAAAGCTGTTCTATATTTATTAGTGCCACTCCCCCAATAATTTGCCCAAGTTGCAGCATTATAGCCCAATATTCGGCTTGGTTAGGCCGCCAAAATGGCGCACTGCCTACATGGGTTTATTGCAGCCAGACCCCTCCATTGCAGGTTACAGAGCAATGTGACATGGGTTTAACTCCTCTGTACGTCTCAAAGCTGTTCCACCTTTATTGGTGTAATTCACTCAGTGTTTGGTCCAAATTGCAGCATAATATTTTAATATTTGGCTTAGTTATGGTGGAAACATGACCCGCTGTATATACTAGTTTACTGCAACCAGTGTACCCCACTACCAGTCGTAAAAGCCTGCGACAAGAGTTTCCTTCACAGATGTAAGTCTCAAAGCTGTTCTATATTTATTAGTGCCACTCCCCCAATAATTTGCCCAAGTTGCAGCATTATAGCCCAATATTCGGCTTGGTTAGGCCGCCAAAATGGCGCACTGCCTACATGGGTTTATTGCAGCCAGACCCCTCCATTGCAGGTTACAGAGCAATGTGACATGGGTTTAACTCCTCTGTACGTCTCAAAGCTGTTCCACCTTTATTGGTGTAATTCACTCAGTGTTTGGTCCAAATTGCAGCATAATATTTTAATATTTGGCTTAGTTATGGTGGAAACATGACCCGCTGTATATACTAGTTTACTGCAACCAGTGTACCCCACTACCAGTCGTAAAAGCCTGCGACAAGAGTTTCCTTCACAGATGTAAGTCTCAAAGCTGTTCTATATTTATTAGTGCCACTCCCCCAATAATTTGCCCAAGTTGCAGCATTATAGCCCAATATTCGGCTTGGTTAGGCCGCCAAAATGGCGCACTGCCTACATGGGTTTATTGCAGCCAGACCCCTCCATTGCAGGTTACAGAGCAATGTGACATGGGTTTAACTCCTCTGTACGTCTCAAAGCTGTTCCACCTTTATTGGTGTAATTCACTCAGTGTTTGGTCCAAATTGCAGCATAATATTTTAATATTTGGCTTAGTTATGGTGGAAACATGAGCCACTGTATATACTAGTTTACTGCAACCAGTGTACCCCACTACCAGTCGTAAAAGCCTGCGACAAGAGTTTCCTTCACAGATGTAAGTCTCAAAGCTGTTCTATATTTATTAGTGCCACTCCCCCAATAATTTGCCCAAGTTGCAGCATTATAGCCCAATATTTGGCTTGGTTAGGCCGCCAAAATGGCGCACTGCCTACATGGGTTTATTGCAGCCAGACCCCTCCATTGCAGGTTACAGAGCAATGTGACATGGGTTTAACTCCTCTGTACGTCTCAAAGCTGTTCCACCTTTATTGGTGTAATTCACTCAGTGTTTGGTCCAAATTGCAGCAAAATATTTTAATATTTGGCTTAGTTATGGTGGAAACATGACCCGCTGTATATACTAGTTTACTGCAACCAGTGTACCCCACTACCAGTCGTAAAAGCCTGCGACAAGAGTTTCCTTCACAGATGTAAGTCTCAAAGCTGTTCTATATTTATTAGTGCCACTCCCCCAATAATTTGCCCAAGTTGCAGCATTATAGCCCAATATTCGGCTTGGTTAGGCCGCCAAAATGGCGCACTGCCTACATGGGTTTATTGCAGCCAGACCCCTCCATTGCAGGTTACAGAGCAATGTGACATGGGTTTAACTCCTCTGTACGTCTCAAAGCTGTTCCACCTTTATTGGTGTAATTCACTCAGTGTTTGGTCCAAATTGCAGCATAATATTTTAATATTTGGCTTAGTTATGGTGGAAACATGACCCGCTGTATATACTAGTTTACTGCAACCAGTGTACCCCACTACCAGTCGTAAAAGCCTGCGACAAGAGTTTCCTTCACAGATGTAAGTCTCAAAGCTGTTCTATATTTATTAGTGCCACTCCCCCAATAATTTGCCCAAGTTGCAGCATTATAGCCCAATATTCGGCTTGGTTAGGCCGCCAAAATGGCGCACTGCCTACATGGGTTTATTGCAGCCAGACCCCTCCATTGCAGGTTACAGAGCAATGTGACATGGGTTTAACTCCTCTGTACGTCTCAAAGCTGTTCCACCTTTATTGGTGTAATTCACTCAGTGTTTGGTCCAAATTGCAGCATAATATTTTAATATTTGGCTTAGTTATGGTGGAAACATGACCCGCTGTATATACTAGTTTACTGCAACCAGTGTACCCCACTACCAGTCGTAAAAGCCTGCGACAAGAGTTTCCTTCACAGATGTAAGTCTCAAAGCTGTTCTATATTTATTAGTGCCACTCCCCCAATAATTTGCCCAAGTTGCAGCATTATAGCCCAATATTTGGCTTGGTTAGGCCGCCAAAATGGCGCACTGCCTACATGGGTTTATTGCAGCCAGACCCCTCCATTGCAGGTTACAGAGCAATGTGACATGGGTTTAACTCCTCTGTACGTCTCAAAGCTGTTCCACCTTTATTGGTGTAATTCACTCAGTGTTTGGTCCAAATTGCAGCATAATATTTTAATATTTGGCTTAGTTATGGTGGAAACATGACCCGCTGTATATACTAGTTTACTGCAACCAGTGTACCCCACTACCAGTCGTAAAAGCCTGCGACAAGAGTTTCCTTCACAGATGTAAGTCTCAAAGCTGTTCTATATTTATTAGTGCCACTCCCCCAATAATTTGCCCAAGTTGCAGCATTATAGCCCAATATTCGGCTTGGTTAGGCCGCCAAAATGGCGCACTGCCTACATGGGTTTATTGCAGCCAGACCCCTCCATTGCAGGTTACAGAGCAATGTGACATGGGTTTAACTCCTCTGTACGTCTCAAAGCTGTTCCACCTTTATTGGTGTAATTCACTCAGTGTTTGGTCCAAATTGCAGCATAATATTTTAATATTTGGCTTAGTTATGGTGGAAACATGACCCGCTGTATATACTAGTTTACTGCAACCAGTGTACCCCACTACCAGTCGTAAAAGCCTGCGACAAGAGTTTCCTTCACAGATGTAAGTCTCAAAGCTGTTCTATATTTATTAGTGCCACTCCCCCAATAATTTGCCCAAGTTGCAGCATTATAGCCCAATATTCGGCTTGGTTAGGCCGCCAAAATGGCGCACTGCCTACATGGGTTTATTGCAGCCAGACCCCTCCATTGCAGGTTACAGAGCAATGTGACATGGGTTTAACTCCTCTGTACGTCTCAAAGCTGTTCCACCTTTATTGGTGTAATTCACTCAGTGTTTGGTCCAAATTGCAGCATAATATTTTAATATTTGGCTTAGTTATGGTGGAAACATGACCCGCTGTATATACTAGTTTACTGCAACCAGTGTACCCCACTACCAGTCGTAAAAGCCTGCGACAAGAGTTTCCTTCACAGATGTAAGTCTCAAAGCTGTTCTATATTTATTAGTGCCACTCCCCCAATAATTTGCCCAAGTTGCAGCATTATAGCCCAATATTCGGCTTGGTTAGGCCGCCAAAATGGCGCACTGCCTACATGGGTTTATTGCAGCCAGACCCCTCCATTGCAGGTTACAGAGCAATGTGACATGGGTTTAACTCCTCTGTACGTCTCAAAGCTGTTCCACCTTTATTGGTGTAATTCACTCAGTGTTTGGTCCAAATTGCAGCATAATATTTTAATATTTGGCTTAGTTATGGTGGAAACATGACCCGCTGTATATACTAGTTTACTGCAACCAGTGTACCCCACTACCAGTCGTAAAAGCCTGCGACAAGAGTTTCCTTCACAGATGTAAGTCTCAAAGCTGTTCTATATTTATTAGTGCCACTCCCCCAATAATTTGCCCAAGTTGCAGCATTATAGCCCAATATTCGGCTTGGTTAGGCCGCCAAAATGGCGCACTGCCTACATGGGTTTATTGCAGCCAGACCCCTCCATTGCAGGTTACAGAGCAATGTGACATGGGTTTAACTCCTCTGTACGTCTCAAAGCTGTTCCACCTTTATTGGTGTAATTCACTCAGTGTTTGGTCCAAATTGCAGCATAATATTTTAATATTTGGCTTAGTTATGGTGGAAACATGAGCCACTGTATATACTAGTTTACTGCAACCAGTGTACCCCACTACCAGTCGTAAAAGCCTGCGACAAGAGTTTCCTTCACAGATGTAAGTCTCAAAGCTGTTCTATATTTATTAGTGCCACTCCCCCAATAATTTGCCCAAGTTGCAGCATTATAGCCCAATATTTGGCTTGGTTAGGCCGCCAAAATGGCGCACTGCCTACATGGGTTTATTGCAGCCAGACCCCTCCATTGCAGGTTACAGAGCAATGTGACATGGGTTTAACTCCTCTGTACGTCTCAAAGCTGTTCCACCTTTATTGGTGTAATTCACTCAGTGTTTGGTCCAAATTGCAGCATAATATTTTAATATTTGGCTTAGTTATGGTGGAAACATGACCCGCTGTATATACTAGTTTACTGCAACCAGTGTACCCCACTACCAGTCGTAAAAGCCTGCGACAAGAGTTTCCTTCACAGATGTAAGTCTCAAAGCTGTTCTATATTTATTAGTGCCACTCCCCCAATAATTTGCCCAAGTTGCAGCATTATAGCCCAATATTCGGCTTGGTTAGGCCGCCAAAATGGCGCACTGCCTACATGGGTTTATTGCAGCCAGACCCCTCCATTGCAGGTTACAGAGCAATGTGACATGGGTTTAACTCCTCTGTACGTCTCAAAGCTGTTCCACCTTTATTGGTGTAATTCACTCAGTGTTTGGTCCAAATTGCAGCATAATATTTTAATATTTGGCTTAGTTATGGTGGAAACATGACCCGCTGTATATACTAGTTTACTGCAACCAGTGTACCCCACTACCAGTCGTAAAAGCCTGCGACAAGAGTTTCCTTCACAGATGTAAGTCTCAAAGCTGTTCTATATTTATTAGTGCCACTCCCCCAATAATTTGCCCAAGTTGCAGCATTATAGCCCAATATTCGGCTTGGTTAGGCCGCCAAAATGGCGCACTGCCTACATGGGTTTATTGCAGCCAGACCCCTCCATTGCAGGTTACAGAGCAATGTGACATGGGTTTAACTCCTCTGTACGTCTCAAAGCTGTTCCACCTTTATTGGTGTAATTCACTCAGTGTTTGGTCCAAATTGCAGCATAATATTTTAATATTTGGCTTAGTTATGGTGGAAACATGACCCGCTGTATATACTAGTTTACTGCAACCAGTGTACCCCACTACCAGTCGTAAAAGCCTGCGACAAGAGTTTCCTTCACAGATGTAAGTCTCAAAGCTGTTCTATATTTATTAGTGCCACTCCCCCAATAATTTGCCCAAGTTGCAGCATTATAGCCCAATATTCGGCTTGGTTAGGCCGCCAAAATGGCGCACTGCCTACATGGGTTTATTGCAGCCAGACCCCTCCATTGCAGGTTACAGAGCAATGTGACATGGGTTTAACTCCTCTGTACGTCTCAAAGCTGTTCCACCTTTATTGGTGTAATTCACTCAGTGTTTGGTCCAAATTGCAGCATAATATTTTAATATTTGGCTTAGTTATGGTGGAAACATGAGCCACTGTATATACTAGTTTACTGCAACCAGTGTACCCCACTACCAGTCGTAAAAGCCTGCGACAAGAGTTTCCTTCACAGATGTAAGTCTCAAAGCTGTTCTATATTTATTAGTGCCACTCCCCCAATAATTTGCCCAAGTTGCAGCATTATAGCCCAATATTTGGCTTGGTTAGGCCGCCAAAATGGCGCACTGCCTACATGGGTTTATTGCAGCCAGACCCCTCCATTGCAGGTTACAGAGCAATGTGACATGGGTTTAACTCCTCTGTACGTCTCAAAGCTGTTCCACCTTTATTGGTGTAATTCACTCAGTGTTTGGTCCAAATTGCAGCATAATATTTTAATATTTGGCTTAGTTATGGTGGAAACATGACCCGCTGTATATACTAGTTTACTGCAACCAGTGTACCCCACTACCAGTCGTAAAAGCCTGCGACAAGAGTTTCCTTCACAGATGTAAGTCTCAAAGCTGTTCTATATTTATTAGTGCCACTCCCCCAATAATTTGCCCAAGTTGCAGCATTATAGCCCAATATTCGGCTTGGTTAGGCCGCCAAAATGGCGCACTGCCTACATGGGTTTATTGCAGCCAGACCCCTCCATTGCAGGTTACAGAGCAATGTGACATGGGTTTAACTCCTCTGTACGTCTCAAAGCTGTTCCACCTTTATTGGTGTAATTCACTCAGTGTTTGGTCCAAATTGCAGCATAATATTTTAATATTTGGCTTAGTTATGGTGGAAACATGACCCGCTGTATATACTAGTTTACTGCAACCAGTGTACCCCACTACCAGTCGTAAAAGCCTGCGACAAGAGTTTCCTTCACAGATGTAAGTCTCAAAGCTGTTCTATATTTATTAGTGCCACTCCCCCAATAATTTGCCCAAGTTGCAGCATTATAGCCCAATATTCGGCTTGGTTAGGCCGCCAAAATGGCGCACTGCCTACATGGGTTTATTGCAGCCAGACCCCTCCATTGCAGGTTACAGAGCAATGTGACATGGGTTTAACTCCTCTGTACGTCTCAAAGCTGTTCCACCTTTATTGGTGTAATTCACTCAGTGTTTGGTCCAAATTGCAGCATAATATTTTAATATTTGGCTTAGTTATGGTGGAAACATGACCCGCTGTATATACTAGTTTACTGCAACCAGTGTACCCCACTACCAGTCGTAAAAGCCTGCGACAAGAGTTTCCTTCACAGATGTAAGTCTCAAAGCTGTTCTATATTTATTAGTGCCACTCCCCCAATAATTTGCCCAAGTTGCAGCATTATAGCCCAATATTCGGCTTGGTTAGGCCGCCAAAATGGCGCACTGCCTACATGGGTTTATTGCAGCCAGACCCCTCCATTGCAGGTTACAGAGCAATGTGACATGGGTTTAACTCCTCTGTACGTCTCAAAGCTGTTCCACCTTTATTGGTGTAATTCACTCAGTGTTTGGTCCAAATTGCAGCATAATATTTTAATATTTGGCTTAGTTATGGTGGAAACATGACCCGCTGTATATACTAGTTTACTGCAACCAGTGTACCCCACTACCAGTCGTAAAAGCCTGCGACAAGAGTTTCCTTCACAGATGTAAGTCTCAAAGCTGTTCTATATTTATTAGTGCCACTCCCCCAATAATTTGCCCAAGTTGCAGCATTATAGCCCAATATTCGGCTTGGTTAGGCCGCCAAAATGGCGCACTGCCTACATGGGTTTATTGCAGCCAGACCCCTCCATTGCAGGTTACAGAGCAATGTGACATGGGTTTAACTCCTCTGTACGTCTCAAAGCTGTTCCACCTTTATTGGTGTAATTCACTCAGTGTTTGGTCCAAATTGCAGCATAATATTTTAATATTTGGCTTAGTTATGGTGGAAACATGACCCGCTGTATATACTAGTTTACTGCAACCAGTGTACCCCACTACCAGTCGTAAAAGCCTGCGACAAGAGTTTCCTTCACAGATGTAAGTCTCAAAGCTGTTCTATATTTATTAGTGCCACTCCCCCAATAATTTGCCCAAGTTGCAGCATTATAGCCCAATATTCGGCTTGGTTAGGCCGCCAAAATGGCGCACTGCCTACATGGGTTTATTGCAGCCAGACCCCTCCATTGCAGGTTACAGAGCAATGTGACATGGGTTTAACTCCTCTGTACGTCTCAAAGCTGTTCCACCTTTATTGGTGTAATTCACTCAGTGTTTGGTCCAAATTGCAGCATAATATTTTAATATTTGGCTTAGTTATGGTGGAAACATGAGCCACTGTATATACTAGTTTACTGCAACCAGTGTACCCCACTACCAGTCGTAAAAGCCTGCGACAAGAGTTTCCTTCACAGATGTAAGTCTCAAAGCTGTTCTATATTTATTAGTGCCACTCCCCCAATAATTTGCCCAAGTTGCAGCATTATAGCCCAATATTTGGCTTGGTTAGGCCGCCAAAATGGCGCACTGCCTACATGGGTTTATTGCAGCCAGACCCCTCCATTGCAGGTTACAGAGCAATGTGACATGGGTTTAACTCCTCTGTACGTCTCAAAGCTGTTCCACCTTTATTGGTGTAATTCACTCAGTGTTTGGTCCAAATTGCAGCATAATATTTTAATATTTGGCTTAGTTATGGTGGAAACATGAGCCACTGTATATACTAGTTTACTGCAACCAGTGTACCCCACTACCAGTCGTAAAAGCCTGCGACAAGAGTTTCCTTCACAGATGTAAGTCTCAAAGCTGTTCTATATTTATTAGTGCCACTCCCCCAATAATTTGCCCAAGTTGCAGCATTATAGCCCAATATTTGGCTTGGTTAGGCCGCCAAAATGGCGCACTGCCTACATGGGTTTATTGCAGCCAGACCCCTCCATTGCAGGTTACAGAGCAATGTGACATGGGTTTAACTCCTCTGTACGTCTCAAAGCTGTTCCACCTTTATTGGTGTAATTCACTCAGTGTTTGGTCCAAATTGCAGCATAATATTTTAATATTTGGCTTAGTTATGGTGGAAACATGACCCGCTGTATATACTAGTTTACTGCAACCAGTGTACCCCACTACCAGTCGTAAAAGCCTGCGACAAGAGTTTCCTTCACAGATGTAAGTCTCAAAGCTGTTCTATATTTATTAGTGCCACTCCCCCAATAATTTGCCCAAGTTGCAGCATTATAGCCCAATATTTGGCTTGGTTAGGCCGCCAAAATGGCGCACTGCCTACATGGGTTTATTGCAGCCAGACCCCTCCATTGCAGGTTACAGAGCAATGTGACATGGGTTTAACTCCTCTGTACGTCTCAAAGCTGTTCCACCTTTATTGGTGTAATTCACTCAGTGTTTGGTCCAAATTGCAGCATAATATTTTAATATTTGGCTTAGTTATGGTGGAAACATGACCCGCTGTATATACTAGTTTACTGCAACCAGTGTACCCCACTACCAGTCGTAAAAGCCTGCGACAAGAGTTTCCTTCACAGATGTAAGTCTCAAAGCTGTTCTATATTTATTAGTGCCACTCCCCCAATAATTTGCCCAAGTTGCAGCATTATAGCCCAATATTCGGCTTGGTTAGGCCGCCAAAATGGCGCACTGCCTACATGGGTTTATTGCAGCCAGACCCCTCCATTGCAGGTTACAGAGCAATGTGACATGGGTTTAACTCCTCTGTACGTCTCAAAGCTGTTCCACCTTTATTGGTGTAATTCACTCAGTGTTTGGTCCAAATTGCAGCATAATATTTTAATATTTGGCTTAGTTATGGTGGAAACATGACCCGCTGTATATACTAGTTTACTGCAACCAGTGTACCCCACTACCAGTCGTAAAAGCCTGCGACAAGAGTTTCCTTCACAGATGTAAGTCTCAAAGCTGTTCTATATTTATTAGTGCCACTCCCCCAATAATTTGCCCAAGTTGCAGCATTATAGCCCAATATTCGGCTTGGTTAGGCCGCCAAAATGGCGCACTGCCTACATGGGTTTATTGCAGCCAGACCCCTCCATTGCAGGTTACAGAGCAATGTGACATGGGTTTAACTCCTCTGTACGTCTCAAAGCTGTTCCACCTTTATTGGTGTAATTCACTCAGTGTTTGGTCCAAATTGCAGCATAATATTTTAATATTTGGCTTAGTTATGGTGGAAACATGACCCGCTGTATATACTAGTTTACTGCAACCAGTGTACCCCACTACCAGTCGTAAAAGCCTGCGACAAGAGTTTCCTTCACAGATGTAAGTCTCAAAGCTGTTCTATATTTATTAGTGCCACTCCCCCAATAATTTGCCCAAGTTGCAGCATTATAGCCCAATATTCGGCTTGGTTAGGCCGCCAAAATGGCGCACTGCCTACATGGGTTTATTGCAGCCAGACCCCTCCATTGCAGGTTACAGAGCAATGTGACATGGGTTTAACTCCTCTGTACGTCTCAAAGCTGTTCCACCTTTATTGGTGTAATTCACTCAGTGTTTGGTCCAAATTGCAGCATAATATTTTAATATTTGGCTTAGTTATGGTGGAAACATGAGCCACTGTATATACTAGTTTACTGCAACCAGTGTACCCCACTACCAGTCGTAAAAGCCTGCGACAAGAGTTTCCTTCACAGATGTAAGTCTCAAAGCTGTTCTATATTTATTAGTGCCACTCCCCCAATAATTTGCCCAAGTTGCAGCATTATAGCCCAATATTTGGCTTGGTTAGGCCGCCAAAATGGCGCACTGCCTACATGGGTTTATTGCAGCCAGACCCCTCCATTGCAGGTTACAGAGCAATGTGACATGGGTTTAACTCCTCTGTACGTCTCAAAGCTGTTCCACCTTTATTGGTGTAATTCACTCAGTGTTTGGTCCAAATTGCAGCATAATATTTTAATATTTGGCTTAGTTATGGTGGAAACATGACCCGCTGTATATACTAGTTTACTGCAACCAGTGTACCCCACTACCAGTCGTAAAAGCCTGCGACAAGAGTTTCCTTCACAGATGTAAGTCTCAAAGCTGTTCTATATTTATTAGTGCCACTCCCCCAATAATTTGCCCAAGTTGCAGCATTATAGCCCAATATTCGGCTTGGTTAGGCCGCCAAAATGGCGCACTGCCTACATGGGTTTATTGCAGCCAGACCCCTCCATTGCAGGTTACAGAGCAATGTGACATGGGTTTAACTCCTCTGTACGTCTCAAAGCTGTTCCACCTTTATTGGTGTAATTCACTCAGTGTTTGGTCCAAATTGCAGCATAATATTTTAATATTTGGCTTAGTTATGGTGGAAACATGACCCGCTGTATATACTAGTTTACTGCAACCAGTGTACCCCACTACCAGTCGTAAAAGCCTGCGACAAGAGTTTCCTTCACAGATGTAAGTCTCAAAGCTGTTCTATATTTATTAGTGCCACTCCCCCAATAATTTGCCCAAGTTGCAGCATTATAGCCCAATATTCGGCTTGGTTAGGCCGCCAAAATGGCGCACTGCCTACATGGGTTTATTGCAGCCAGACCCCTCCATTGCAGGTTACAGAGCAATGTGACATGGGTTTAACTCCTCTGTACGTCTCAAAGCTGTTCCACCTTTATTGGTGTAATTCACTCAGTGTTTGGTCCAAATTGCAGCATAATATTTTAATATTTGGCTTAGTTATGGTGGAAACATGACCCGCTGTATATACTAGTTTACTGCAACCAGTGTACCCCACTACCAGTCGTAAAAGCCTGCGACAAGAGTTTCCTTCACAGATGTAAGTCTCAAAGCTGTTCTATATTTATTAGTGCCACTCCCCCAATAATTTGCCCAAGTTGCAGCATTATAGCCCAATATTCGGCTTGGTTAGGCCGCCAAAATGGCGCACTGCCTACATGGGTTTATTGCAGCCAGACCCCTCCATTGCAGGTTACAGAGCAATGTGACATGGGTTTAACTCCTCTGTACGTCTCAAAGCTGTTCCACCTTTATTGGTGTAATTCACTCAGTGTTTGGTCCAAATTGCAGCATAATATTTTAATATTTGGCTTAGTTATGGTGGAAACATGACCCGCTGTATATACTAGTTTACTGCAACCAGTGTACCCCACTACCAGTCGTAAAAGCCTGCGACAAGAGTTTCCTTCACAGATGTAAGTCTCAAAGCTGTTCTATATTTATTAGTGCCACTCCCCCAATAATTTGCCCAAGTTGCAGCATTATAGCCCAATATTCGGCTTGGTTAGGCCGCCAAAATGGCGCACTGCCTACATGGGTTTATTGCAGCCAGACCCCTCCATTGCAGGTTACAGAGCAATGTGACATGGGTTTAACTCCTCTGTACGTCTCAAAGCTGTTCCACCTTTATTGGTGTAATTCACTCAGTGTTTGGTCCAAATTGCAGCATAATATTTTAATATTTGGCTTAGTTATGGTGGAAACATGACCCGCTGTATATACTAGTTTACTGCAACCAGTGTACCCCACTACCAGTCGTAAAAGCCTGCGACAAGAGTTTCCTTCACAGATGTAAGTCTCAAAGCTGTTCTATATTTATTAGTGCCACTCCCCCAATAATTTGCCCAAGTTGCAGCATTATAGCCCAATATTCGGCTTGGTTAGGCCGCCAAAATGGCGCACTGCCTACATGGGTTTATTGCAGCCAGACCCCTCCATTGCAGGTTACAGAGCAATGTGACATGGGTTTAACTCCTCTGTACGTCTCAAAGCTGTTCCACCTTTATTGGTGTAATTCACTCAGTGTTTGGTCCAAATTGCAGCATAATATTTTAATATTTGGCTTAGTTATGGTGGAAACATGACCCGCTGTATATACTAGTTTACTGCAACCAGTGTACCCCACTACCAGTCGTAAAAGCCTGCGACAAGAGTTTCCTTCACAGATGTAAGTCTCAAAGCTGTTCTATATTTATTAGTGCCACTCCCCCAATAATTTGCCCAAGTTGCAGCATTATAGCCCAATATTCGGCTTGGTTAGGCCGCCAAAATGGCGCACTGCCTACATGGGTTTATTGCAGCCAGACCCCTCCATTGCAGGTTACAGAGCAATGTGACATGGGTTTAACTCCTCTGTACGTCTCAAAGCTGTTCCACCTTTATTGGTGTAATTCACTCAGTGTTTGGTCCAAATTGCAGCATAATATTTTAATATTTGGCTTAGTTATGGTGGAAACATGACCCGCTGTATATACTAGTTTACTGCAACCAGTGTACCCCACTACCAGTCGTAAAAGCCTGCGACAAGAGTTTCCTTCACAGATGTAAGTCTCAAAGCTGTTCTATATTTATTAGTGCCACTCCCCCAATAATTTGCCCAAGTTGCAGCATTATAGCCCAATATTCGGCTTGGTTAGGCCGCCAAAATGGCGCACTGCCTACATGGGTTTATTGCAGCCAGACCCCTCCATTGCAGGTTACAGAGCAATGTGACATGGGTTTAACTCCTCTGTACGTCTCAAAGCTGTTCCACCTTTATTGGTGTAATTCACTCAGTGTTTGGTCCAAATTGCAGCATAATATTTTAATATTTGGCTTAGTTATGGTGGAAACATGACCCGCTGTATATACTAGTTTACTGCAACCAGTGTACCCCACTACCAGTCGTAAAAGCCTGCGACAAGAGTTTCCTTCACAGATGTAAGTCTCAAAGCTGTTCTATATTTATTAGTGCCACTCCCCCAATAATTTGCCCAAGTTGCAGCATTATAGCCCAATATTCGGCTTGGTTAGGCCGCCAAAATGGCGCACTGCCTACATGGGTTTATTGCAGCCAGACCCCTCCATTGCAGGTTACAGAGCAATGTGACATGGGTTTAACTCCTCTGTACGTCTCAAAGCTGTTCCACCTTTATTGGTGTAATTCACTCAGTGTTTGGTCCAAATTGCAGCATAATATTTTAATATTTGGCTTAGTTATGGTGGAAACATGAGCCACTGTATATACTAGTTTACTGCAACCAGTGTACCCCACTACCAGTCGTAAAAGCCTGCGACAAGAGTTTCCTTCACAGATGTAAGTCTCAAAGCTGTTCTATATTTATTAGTGCCACTCCCCCAATAATTTGCCCAAGTTGCAGCATTATAGCCCAATATTTGGCTTGGTTAGGCCGCCAAAATGGCGCACTGCCTACATGGGTTTATTGCAGCCAGACCCCTCCATTGCAGGTTACAGAGCAATGTGACATGGGTTTAACTCCTCTGTACGTCTCAAAGCTGTTCCACCTTTATTGGTGTAATTCACTCAGTGTTTGGTCCAAATTGCAGCATAATATTTTAATATTTGGCTTAGTTATGGTGGAAACATGACCCGCTGTATATACTAGTTTACTGCAACCAGTGTACCCCACTACCAGTCGTAAAAGCCTGCGACAAGAGTTTCCTTCACAGATGTAAGTCTCAAAGCTGTTCTATATTTATTAGTGCCACTCCCCCAATAATTTGCCCAAGTTGCAGCATTATAGCCCAATATTCGGCTTGGTTAGGCCGCCAAAATGGCGCACTGCCTACATGGGTTTATTGCAGCCAGACCCCTCCATTGCAGGTTACAGAGCAATGTGACATGGGTTTAACTCCTCTGTACGTCTCAAAGCTGTTCCACCTTTATTGGTGTAATTCACTCAGTGTTTGGTCCAAATTGCAGCATAATATTTTAATATTTGGCTTAGTTATGGTGGAAACATGACCCGCTGTATATACTAGTTTACTGCAACCAGTGTACCCCACTACCAGTCGTAAAAGCCTGCGACAAGAGTTTCCTTCACAGATGTAAGTCTCAAAGCTGTTCTATATTTATTAGTGCCACTCCCCCAATAATTTGCCCAAGTTGCAGCATTATAGCCCAATATTCGGCTTGGTTAGGCCGCCAAAATGGCGCACTGCCTACATGGGTTTATTGCAGCCAGACCCCTCCATTGCAGGTTACAGAGCAATGTGACATGGGTTTAACTCCTCTGTACGTCTCAAAGCTGTTCCACCTTTATTGGTGTAATTCACTCAGTGTTTGGTCCAAATTGCAGCATAATATTTTAATATTTGGCTTAGTTATGGTGGAAACATGACCCGCTGTATATACTAGTTTACTGCAACCAGTGTACCCCACTACCAGTCGTAAAAGCCTGCGACAAGAGTTTCCTTCACAGATGTAAGTCTCAAAGCTGTTCTATATTTATTAGTGCCACTCCCCCAATAATTTGCCCAAGTTGCAGCATTATAGCCCAATATTCGGCTTGGTTAGGCCGCCAAAATGGCGCACTGCCTACATGGGTTTATTGCAGCCAGACCCCTCCATTGCAGGTTACAGAGCAATGTGACATGGGTTTAACTCCTCTGTACGTCTCAAAGCTGTTCCACCTTTATTGGTGTAATTCACTCAGTGTTTGGTCCAAATTGCAGCATAATATTTTAATATTTGGCTTAGTTATGGTGGAAACATGACCCGCTGTATATACTAGTTTACTGCAACCAGTGTACCCCACTACCAGTCGTAAAAGCCTGCGACAAGAGTTTCCTTCACAGATGTAAGTCTCAAAGCTGTTCTATATTTATTAGTGCCACTCCCCCAATAATTTGCCCAAGTTGCAGCATTATAGCCCAATATTCGGCTTGGTTAGGCCGCCAAAATGGCGCACTGCCTACATGGGTTTATTGCAGCCAGACCCCTCCATTGCAGGTTACAGAGCAATGTGACATGGGTTTAACTCCTCTGTACGTCTCAAAGCTGTTCCACCTTTATTGGTGTAATTCACTCAGTGTTTGGTCCAAATTGCAGCATAATATTTTAATATTTGGCTTAGTTATGGTGGAAACATGACCCGCTGTATATACTAGTTTACTGCAACCAGTGTACCCCACTACCAGTCGTAAAAGCCTGCGACAAGAGTTTCCTTCACAGATGTAAGTCTCAAAGCTGTTCTATATTTATTAGTGCCACTCCCCCAATAATTTGCCCAAGTTGCAGCATTATAGCCCAATATTCGGCTTGGTTAGGCCGCCAAAATGGCGCACTGCCTACATGGGTTTATTGCAGCCAGACCCCTCCATTGCAGGTTACAGAGCAATGTGACATGGGTTTAACTCCTCTGTACGTCTCAAAGCTGTTCCACCTTTATTGGTGTAATTCACTCAGTGTTTGGTCCAAATTGCAGCATAATATTTTAATATTTGGCTTAGTTATGGTGGAAACATGACCCGCTGTATATACTAGTTTACTGCAACCAGTGTACCCCACTACCAGTCGTAAAAGCCTGCGACAAGAGTTTCCTTCACAGATGTAAGTCTCAAAGCTGTTCTATATTTATTAGTGCCACTCCCCCAATAATTTGCCCAAGTTGCAGCATTATAGCCCAATATTCGGCTTGGTTAGGCCGCCAAAATGGCGCACTGCCTACATGGGTTTATTGCAGCCAGACCCCTCCATTGCAGGTTACAGAGCAATGTGACATGGGTTTAACTCCTCTGTACGTCTCAAAGCTGTTCCACCTTTATTGGTGTAATTCACTCAGTGTTTGGTCCAAATTGCAGCATAATATTTTAATATTTGGCTTAGTTATGGTGGAAACATGACCCGCTGTATATACTAGTTTACTGCAACCAGTGTACCCCACTACCAGTCGTAAAAGCCTGCGACAAGAGTTTCCTTCACAGATGTAAGTCTCAAAGCTGTTCTATATTTATTAGTGCCACTCCCCCAATAATTTGCCCAAGTTGCAGCATTATAGCCCAATATTCGGCTTGGTTAGGCCGCCAAAATGGCGCACTGCCTACATGGGTTTATTGCAGCCAGACCCCTCCATTGCAGGTTACAGAGCAATGTGACATGGGTTTAACTCCTCTGTACGTCTCAAAGCTGTTCCACCTTTATTGGTGTAATTCACTCAGTGTTTGGTCCAAATTGCAGCATAATATTTTAATATTTGGCTTAGTTATGGTGGAAACATGAGCCACTGTATATACTAGTTTACTGCAACCAGTGTACCCCACTACCAGTCGTAAAAGCCTGCGACAAGAGTTTCCTTCACAGATGTAAGTCTCAAAGCTGTTCTATATTTATTAGTGCCACTCCCCCAATAATTTGCCCAAGTTGCAGCATTATAGCCCAATATTTGGCTTGGTTAGGCCGCCAAAATGGCGCACTGCCTACATGGGTTTATTGCAGCCAGACCCCTCCATTGCAGGTTACAGAGCAATGTGACATGGGTTTAACTCCTCTGTACGTCTCAAAGCTGTTCCACCTTTATTGGTGTAATTCACTCAGTGTTTGGTCCAAATTGCAGCATAATATTTTAATATTTGGCTTAGTTATGGTGGAAACATGAGCCACTGTATATACTAGTTTACTGCAACCAGTGTACCCCACTACCAGTCGTAAAAGCCTGCGACAAGAGTTTCCTTCACAGATGTAAGTCTCAAAGCTGTTCTATATTTATTAGTGCCACTCCCCCAATAATTTGCCCAAGTTGCAGCATTATAGCCCAATATTTGGCTTGGTTAGGCCGCCAAAATGGCGCACTGCCTACATGGGTTTATTGCAGCCAGACCCCTCCATTGCAGGTTACAGAGCAATGTGACATGGGTTTAACTCCTCTGTACGTCTCAAAGCTGTTCCACCTTTATTGGTGTAATTCACTCAGTGTTTGGTCCAAATTGCAGCATAATATTTTAATATTTGGCTTAGTTATGGTGGAAACATGAGCCACTGTATATACTAGTTTACTGCAACCAGTGTACCCCACTACCAGTCGTAAAAGCCTGCGACAAGAGTTTCCTTCACAGATGTAAGTCTCAAAGCTGTTCTATATTTATTAGTGCCACTCCCCCAATAATTTGCCCAAGTTGCAGCATTATAGCCCAATATTTGGCTTGGTTAGGCCGCCAAAATGGCGCACTGCCTACATGGGTTTATTGCAGCCAGACCCCTCCATTGCAGGTTACAGAGCAATGTGACATGGGTTTAACTCCTCTGTACGTCTCAAAGCTGTTCCACCTTTATTGGTGTAATTCACTCAGTGTTTGGTCCAAATTGCAGCATAATATTTTAATATTTGGCTTAGTTATGGTGGAAACATGACCCGCTGTATATACTAGTTTACTGCAACCAGTGTACCCCACTACCAGTCGTAAAAGCCTGCGACAAGAGTTTCCTTCACAGATGTAAGTCTCAAAGCTGTTCTATATTTATTAGTGCCACTCCCCCAATAATTTGCCCAAGTTGCAGCATTATAGCCCAATATTCGGCTTGGTTAGGCCGCCAAAATGGCGCACTGCCTACATGGGTTTATTGCAGCCAGACCCCTCCATTGCAGGTTACAGAGCAATGTGACATGGGTTTAACTCCTCTGTACGTCTCAAAGCTGTTCCACCTTTATTGGTGTAATTCACTCAGTGTTTGGTCCAAATTGCAGCATAATATTTTAATATTTGGCTTAGTTATGGTGGAAACATGACCCGCTGTATATACTAGTTTACTGCAACCAGTGTACCCCACTACCAGTCGTAAAAGCCTGCGACAAGAGTTTCCTTCACAGATGTAAGTCTCAAAGCTGTTCTATATTTATTAGTGCCACTCCCCCAATAATTTGCCCAAGTTGCAGCATTATAGCCCAATATTCGGCTTGGTTAGGCCGCCAAAATGGCGCACTGCCTACATGGGTTTATTGCAGCCAGACCCCTCCATTGCAGGTTACAGAGCAATGTGACATGGGTTTAACTCCTCTGTACGTCTCAAAGCTGTTCCACCTTTATTGGTGTAATTCACTCAGTGTTTGGTCCAAATTGCAGCATAATATTTTAATATTTGGCTTAGTTATGGTGGAAACATGAGCCACTGTATATACTAGTTTACTGCAACCAGTGTACCCCACTACCAGTCGTAAAAGCCTGCGACAAGAGTTTCCTTCACAGATGTAAGTCTCAAAGCTGTTCTATATTTATTAGTGCCACTCCCCCAATAATTTGCCCAAGTTGCAGCATTATAGCCCAATATTTGGCGTGGTTAGGCCGCCAAAATGGCGCACTGCCTACATGGGTTTATTGCAGCCAGACCCCTCCATTGCAGGTTACAGAGCAATGTGACATGGGTTTAACTCCTCTGTACGTCTCAAAGCTGTTCCACCTTTATTGGTGTAATTCACTCAGTGTTTGGTCCAAATTGCAGCATAATATTTTAATATTTGGCTTAGTTATGGTGGAAACATGACCCGCTGTATATACTAGTTTACTGCAACCAGTGTACCCCACTACCAGTCGTAAAAGCCTGCGACAAGAGTTTCCTTCACAGATGTAAGTCTCAAAGCTGTTCTATATTTATTAGTGCCACTCCCCCAATAATTTGCCCAAGTTGCAGCATTATAGCCCAATATTCGGCTTGGTTAGGCCGCCAAAATGGCGCACTGCCTACATGGGTTTATTGCAGCCAGACCCCTCCATTGCAGGTTACAGAGCAATGTGACATGGGTTTAACTCCTCTGTACGTCTCAAA
Organism: Sabellastarte sp. h YS-2021; assembly: GCA_964017235.1. Classification (NCBI taxonomy): domain Eukaryota; kingdom Metazoa; phylum Annelida; class Polychaeta; order Sabellida; family Sabellidae; genus Sabellastarte; species Sabellastarte sp. h YS-2021. Next base: position 39,114,457 of record OZ024929.1, read on the forward strand.
GCTGTTCCACCTTTATTGGTGTAATTCACTCAGTGTTTGGTCCAAATTGCAGCATAATATTTTAATATTTGGCTTAGTTATGGTGGAAACATGACCCGCTGTATATACTAGTTTACTGCAACCAGTGTACCCCACTACCAGTCGTAAAAGCCTGCGACAAGAGTTTCCTTCACAGATGTAAGTCTCAAAGCTGTTCTATATTTATTAGTGCCACTCCCCCAATAATTTGCCCAAGTTGCAGCATTATAGCCCAATATTCGGCTTGGTTAGGCCGCCAAAATGGCGCACTGCCTACATGGGTTTATTGCAGCCAGACCCCTCCATTGCAGGTTACAGAGCAATGTGACATGGGTTTAACTCCTCTGTACGTCTCAAAGCTGTTCCACCTTTATTGGTGTAATTCACTCAGTGTTTGGTCCAAATTGCAGCATAATATTTTAATATTTGGCTTAGTTATGGTGGAAACATGACCCGCTGTATATACTAGTTTACTGCAACCAGTGTACCCCACTACCAGTCGTAAAAGCCTGCGACAAGAGTTTCCTTCACAGATGTAAGTCTCAAAGCTGTTCTATATTTATTAGTGCCACTCCCCCAATAATTTGCCCAAGTTGCAGCATTATAGCCCAATATTCGGCTTGGTTAGGCCGCCAAAATGGCGCACTGCCTACATGGGTTTATTGCAGCCAGACCCCTCCATTGCAGGTTACAGAGCAATGTGACATGGGTTTAACTCCTCTGTACGTCTCAAAGCTGTTCCACCTTTATTGGTGTAATTCACTCAGTGTTTGGTCCAAATTGCAGCATAATATTTTAATATTTGGCTTAGTTATGGTGGAAACATGACCCGCTGTATATACTAGTTTACTGCAACCAGTGTACCCCACTACCAGTCGTAAAAGCCTGCGACAAGAGTTTCCTTCACAGATGTAAGTCTCAAAGCTGTTCTATATTTATTAGTGCCACTCCCCCAATAATTTGCCCAAGTTGCAGCATTATAGCCCAATATTTGGCTTGGTTAGGCCGCCAAAATGGCGCACTGCCTACATGGGTTTATTGCAGCCAGACCCCTCCATTGCAGGTTACAGAGCAATGTGACATGGGTTTAACTCCTCTGTACGTCTCAAAGCTGTTCCACCTTTATTGGTGTAATTCACTCAGTGTTTGGTCCAAATTGCAGCATAATATTTTAATATTTGGCTTAGTTATGGTGGAAACATGAGCCACTGTATATACTAGTTTACTGCATACTCGCAGACTACCAGTCGTAAAAGCCTGCGACAAGAGTTTCCTTCACAGATGTAAGTCTCAAAGCTGTTCTATATTTATTAGTGCCACTCCCCCAATAATTTGCCCAAGTTGCAGCATTATAGCCCAATATTTGGCTGGTTAGGCCGCCAAAATGGCGCACTGCCTACATGGGTTTATTGCAGCCAGACCCCTCCATTGCAGGTTACAGAGCAATGTGACATGGGTTTAACTCCTCTGTACGTCTCAAAGCTGTTCCACCTTTATTGGTGTAATTCACTCAGTGTTTGGTCCAAATTGCAGCATAATATTTTAATATTTGGCTTAGTTATGGTGGGAAACATGAGCCACTGTATATACTAGTTTACTGC